>VXBP01008831.1:83732-235408 GCA_013400115.1 Rhinopomastus cyanomelas
GGGATTGGACTGGATGATCTTTGGAGGTTCCTTCCAATCCCTAACATTCTGCGATTCTGTGAAGGGGAGCCTGGACTGGGGGTCTCTGGAGCATCATGCCAAACCAGCCAGGCACACTGGGATGATGTCAGGTGTCCTACAAATGTGTGTCACGAGGTGCTCTGCTCCAGACCTTTATGGGATCACAGAATCACAGAACATTAGGGCTTGGAAGGGACCTCAAAAGATCATCCAGTCCAATTCCCCTGCCAGAGCAGGGTTCCCTAGACCAAGTCACACAGGAACACTGTCTTGGGACCTGCCCTTCTTTCCACACCTCCCAGCTCCTCTGCCTGATTATCTGGTGGCTTCACCCAGCCAGGCTGTGGGCAGGGAACAGGCAGGTCTGCCCTGCTGCTGTGGCATGAGGAGGAGGGATGGTGTTTTCAGCAGAGGAGGCTGCTCAGCCCTGCCTGTGTGCTCTGGTTACAGGTTTGCAGCTCCCCTGACCCCACAGAACTGGTCAGATACTGGTGTGTGCGATGTCTATGGTTCCATCCCCGTCAAGGACACGGCACCTCCAGGGCTGGGCTGGGAGCTAGAGCTCGGTGACCCCTGCAGCCACATTATCAGCCCAGGGAGCTGCTGTCAGTACAGTGTCAGCAATGTGGGTGTGTTAATGAATTAATTAAGTCATCACTCCTAATGATGCACTGCAAGCTCATCTCTATTTCAGCAGCTCCTGTTGTAAATGTAAAGGGCATTTCCCCCCTGTAATTTAAACCCCCCCTATTATTGAAAGTTTAAGGAGGACCACTTCCATTTCTGTGCCCTTTGAGATGATCAGGATGTGACCAGCTCCTGTATTTTAACAACCAGAGCCACAAGACCAGCTCGTTACTGGTCTGTGTGGTGTTGGATGCCCTTTCACTGAGATGTGCTGCTGCTGCTGTGGGTGACGGCGCTGACTTCTGCTCTCGGGTCCTGTGATTCCACCAGCCAGGAATCCAACTCATGATGCAATGGCAAATGGCTTCTGGATTTTATTAAATCAGCAAAGGGCACTAGCTGGATATTGACATCAGCTCTGCCTGTGATAACGGAGCCAATTGGGCGGCTGTTAGCTTGGAATTAAAACAAAAGTCTGGAGGGATTATGATTAGTTTTAATTCATCTGCAGAAGGCTCAGTGCAGCTCCTGCAACTGCAAAACTGGGTGAGGAACTGCAGTCCTGCTGCAGGGCTGGGGATAGCAGTGCCCTCCCAGCTGCATTTCACAGCTGCAAGGGAGGAACAAGGTGCTGGGAGGAAGGAGAGGGGTGCTGGAAGAGGGGAGCCGGGTGCTGATATAAATTAACATCAATGGATTTAGATTGGAGGGTCCAGAAAAGACATTTTAGGGCCAGCTCCTCATTTATCAAACCCTTCTATCCATTTAAAATGGGTTTTTTTAAATGGAACAGTGGTGTTCAGGGCCACGGGCTGTCTTGGGCTATGCCCAGGACGTGCAGGCACGGAGCAGGACGCAGAGACTGGATTTTCTTTGCCTTGTGTTGATGCTGAGACCACGCAGAGTGGAAGCCCACTGTTCGGGGTTGCCCGCAGGTCTCACCCACTTCAGGCAGGCGTCAGCCACACCGCAGACATCCCCGAAGCAACAGGATTTGTGTGGAACTGGAAAAGGCACCGAGGGAGAGACAAGGTGTGGACAGAGGGTTTGACATCGTGTTGACAGGCTGAATTTGCTGACGAGCAACGGTCCACTGCACAGGAGATAAGGTCCAGCGTGGAGCGGGATCCCCTCTGCCCATGGGGCCACATCCCTCGGGCGAAAGGAGAGGGCAGCAGGCTGGGCTGGGAGAAATAAGGATCCATGTTTATTCCCTCTTGAACTCTGTTGGAAAAGTCTCTCCTTAGGAAAAGTCTCTCTGATTCCAGCTGAATTTGAACCCCTCTTCTCCTTCTCTTCTAACCCCAGCCAGGTTCACGTTCCCCCAGCTCCAGTTTCATGCACTTGCAAAGGCTGACTCAGCATTAAATGTTATCAGCTCCCATTCAAACCTGCAGAAAATGGATAAGAAATAGCCAACTTTCCCAGAACAGACATTAAACAGGAGCTTTGTCTCCCTGAGTCAGGCCCGGAGTGAGCCTGGACCCTTATCGTTCAGAAACGCAGACGATGCTCCACGTGGAATGAGTTGGACACGGGAGAAGCCTTCAGGCAGTAGAGCTGGGTGGGAAAAGCTGCCCATCACAGGGTCACAGAACATTAGGGACTGGAAGGGACCTCCAAAGATCACCCAGTCCAATCCCCCTGCCACAGCAGGATCCCCTAGATCCAGTTGCACAGGAACACATCCAGGCGGGTTTGAAACGTCTCCAGAGAAGGAGACTCCAACCGAGCAGCAGCCAGGGTTGTTCTTTCAGCTGCTGTTGTGCTCCCTGCTCACCCACAGAGCTGCTCTTACCCAACTCCTTCCTGCACAGCCTGGCTCACCCCACACGAGGAGGTGGTGCCTCCATGCGTCACCCCGGGACCAAACCTCATCCTCCTCCCAGCTGGTTTCACCTGTTTCTCAGACTGATGCTGGTTCCACTCTTCTTATTCCATCTTGCAAAGCCCAGGCAGCTGAGGGAAGGGGCAGGAAGTTTGGAGGGGGAGAAATGCAATAAAAATTAAATGGGAATGTTTTAAGAGCTGGAGGAAGTCCAAGACCTTCCTTTGAGTTGGTGACCCCGGTGGTGGCCACGAGGCACACAGTGCCTTGGGGTTAAATCTCATCTGTGTTGAGATGGGGCAGTCTGACTCAGCAAGTACTCACTCCCCTGTCCCCTCTCATTGGTTTTAAACCCTCTTTTGTTTAAATACAGCCCCACCATGAGTCTGCTACAGCCAGGGGGTCATTTTTGATGAGTAGGCAAAGGTAGGAGTCTAGCTACTTGTCTACAAGCTGCTGGAAACCCTTTGAGACCCATGAGATGTCTTCATTACCTGCTGTCTCTGCTTTATGACAGCTTGACCCCTCCAGGGTCAGTCCTGGTGGCTGCCAGCATCTAGGGATGGGATAGGAGTCTCCAGTCAGTCCTCCTGCTGCCCCCAGGCCAGCAGCCAGGCTCAGGGCTGCGGGATGTGGTTTGTAAATCCACCAGGGAGTCCCTAATGAACTCACCTAGGTGTGGGATGTGATTCCAATTAGCACTGCTCAGTCATCCCCCAGCCTTGGAGACCCTCCTGCACCCTCTTCCTCCTCCTTCCAGCTGTTGGTGGGAGCTTGAAAGGGCAGTTTGAGGAGAGGCTGTTCCTCAGCTCTGGTTTATGAGCTGCTCCACTACAGTGACCATTACGGGAACAGCCTGATGGCTGCAGCTGCTTCCTGAGTAAATAGCAGGAGGATAATTTTGGGGTTATGATTCTGCTTGGGATAAAGAAGGGTCTTTTCCTACAGACTGGATATTAACAGCAACACCAGGAGCTGCTTCATCCCCAGCACAGCAGCCCCTGGCCTCTGGGCAGACCCCAGTCACCATCCCACCGGCTAAGCCGCGGGGAATCCATCCCTGGGATCAGACGGTGCCGCCTCACCAGATCCTGACTCATTTCCACTCGGTGTGACTCAGTCGACTGGAAACTTTGCCTGAGTCTTGCTCGTGTTTCTCCAGCCCTCAGAGGTTTCAACCTGGGCAGGGTCGCCCTGCGGGACCCAGACACCTGCAAAACATCACATAACGGGGTGAATTCTTCAACGAGCCACGGAAGCTGGCACTGGCAAGCGGCACACACGGCCACATCGCCAGCGGGAAAGGAGCCCAGCTCCATCCCAGAAGCATCTGAGGGGCTGCTTTGGTTCCCAGCGCTTTCCTCTGTTGCCCTTTGAAATGGAAGTGTTTGTATAAACAGCAGCAGATGCGTTTGCAAAGAGCTCAGCTCCCAGCCAGCCTTCAGCGACAAGAAATGAGCAGAGGGAAAACAGTGGCACACGAGGTGAGAAACCCGGCAGATGGGTTTGCAGGTGGAAGCAGCCTGCGGCAGCACGACGAGACCCTTCGAGCTCTGCCCGCAAGGATCCCGGCGCTGCGGCTGCTCCTCAGAGCCTCAGCACCGGCAGCACTCTCGGTGCTGCGGGTTCCTTGCCTGGTTGTTTCAGCATTAACGAGAGTGTCTGTGTGTGAGGGGCCGGCTCAGTGCAGTGCGATGATGTGTGGAGCCAAACAAGTGCATCTCTTTGCTCCTCACAGCCACAGCCAGACCAGGGGAGCAGCTGCGGCCACCCCTGCTCCTCCACTGATCACCCTCACTGATCACTCCTCGCTCCTTCGCTGATCACCCTCAGGGATTGCTCCTTGCTCCCTCACTGATCAGCCTAACCCATCACTCTTTAATCATAGAATTATTAGGAATGGGAAGGGACCTTGAAAGATCATCTAGTCCAATTCCCCTGCCACAGCAGGATCACCTAGACCGAGTCATAGAATCACAGAATAATAGAATCATTAGGGATGCTCCTTCACCAATCGCCCTCACTCCTCACTCCTTCACTGGTCACTTTCACCCATCACTTCTCACTCCTTCACTGATCACCCTCACTGATCACTCCTCACTCATCGTTCCTTGCTCCTTCACTGATCCCTCACCCATCGCTCCTCCTCTGATCATGTCTGGGGTTTGCAAAACCGACCCCGGGAGATGGGAAGCAGAGCATTTCCTACGAGCCCTGGCTGGTAATCGTTTCCATGTCACAAGGAAGCAGGGGATGATTCCCAGCTCCCACCGAAGCAGGGCTGTCTCTGGGAAGAGCAGCTTTTCCTCAGGACAGCCTCGCGTCTGGCTCTGCTCAGTGACCGACTGCTCCTCTCCCCGGTTAAGATCCTGTCCCTCAGCTCAGGAGCCTTCACAACAGATTTGTTCTCATCCAGAGCACTTCGGGTTCCTCCTCCGGTGCCACCAGACCTCTCTCTTCCCAAAGGCAGCAGCCTGTGACGAACCTGTTCTCAGCGTGATGGTGGTAGACAGGGTGAAACGAGGGTCTCGTGGGCTGAGGTCGCACCAGGATTTACACCAGGGAAACACAGCTGAACCCACACAGCCCAGCGATGCCCCGAGCAGTGGTGGGGGGCCAACTGCCAGGTTTGGGGTCACCCAGTGTCTTGGCAAGTCACAGTGTCAGACCAAGTCACTGGGACTGTGCTGTGTGGTGAGGAGGGCTGGGACAGAGCTCTGATCCCCACGGCTGGAAGGACCCTGCCGGGGATGAGGGTCTGGATCTGCCAGGAGATCTCACATCCCCCTCAACAGCCAGGAAGGCTCCCGGGACCTGCAGAACACTGCAGCGCTCGCCCAGCTCAGCGGGTGGCTGGGATGGCTCTAGGAGTCACTTCAAGAACAGAAGACTCTGCCTGCACCTCCAGAGCTGCAGAAACCGCAGGAGGTATCAGCCCGTGGAATCGCTTGCTCGACTGCCTGTGCCCTGGGCTGCGGTGAGGAGCCGCATTCCCGACTGACGGGTTCTCGCTGATGGCTCCTGTCACCGCCGGCTGCTGCCGGGGCACGTCCTGCGCTCCTCAGCCTCTGCTCGCCCGCTCCACCCTTCATCCCTCGCAGCCTTCCCTCTGCTCTTGGAGCCTGCTGGGCTGTTCAGGAGCCGCAATGTTGCTCTCAGTGGCCTCTCCAAGCGGGACCTTCCAGGTGCTGCATCAGCCGCAGCCTCCGATGTTGGCTCTGCCGGGGCTCAGTCGCTTCGGCTGCTGCACCAGGAGCCCTCCCCTCGGGCGGATGCCCAGGCTGCCCCCACCCAGGGGTTTTCCACTGAGGGCTGATGCAGAAGGACAGTGACTAACATCTCGCTAGGAAATGTTCTTGCTGCGGTTCTACCAGGGGCACCCCCGTCCACACTTCACTCTAGGTGACACGAGAGAAGAGTCAGCAGACTTCCTTCTGCCCTAAAAATCTTGGGTTGAGGCTCAAGACGACTCTAACACTCTGTGGGGCGTTAAAGCTGAGCTAGTTAGAGCTTCCAAACATCCACCCTGGAAACTGGCACAAGGTGGGTGAGGTGGGTTTGGAGCTGGGGTCAGGAGGACCCGGCAAAAGCAAAATGCAGCCCTTTGACAGGGCAGAGCAGCAGCTTTTGGGTGACAACAGAGACAACTGTGGCTTCTCCATCCTTTCAAACCCCAAGGCTGATCCAATCCCTCCTGCTCACAGCAGGGCCAGGATGGACCTATGGGATGCTGGGCAGGACAGTGAGCTCCCAGCCTTGACCCATTGGGTGCCAGGCAGGACAGTGAGCTCCCAGCCTTGACCCAATGAGCTCCCAGCTCAGCTTTTGACCCAGAGGCCCCCAGATTCCAGAAGAGGCTCCCAAATGACACCCCTGAGCCTCTGCTCCCTGGGACAGCAGAGCCCTTCAGGCTGCAGCTCAATGTGGCCACAAATCGCCCATGTGCCAGTGGCCTTAGCACCCTGAGAGCCGATTACTCTGTTTACTCTGGGTAACCAAGGAACCCGGACCGCAGCGATTTGCCCTCCCGCTGCGTTATCTGCTCTGGAGCCCTGCCTGTCAGCGGGGCTGCCCTGGGCATCCTTCCTGCCTTAATGACTATGGGGCACGGCGTGAGGCCGGGCTGATGCCAGGCTGGCAAGGGGAGGGGACAGGATTTCTTCCCCGAATTAGACTGCCATGAGATAAGGAGCTCAAGCACTCGCCGGCGCACAGCAAACAGCTCCGCGAAGGGGCAGCGCGTGGCAATGGCTCTGGGGGCTCCTATGGTCCCACTGGCTGGGGGGCTCTTGCAGCTCCAACCCCACAGAAAACCTGAGAGGGGGTGATTTGTGTCTCCCGTCTGCCAAACCAGCAAAGCCCAGCTCAGCAGTTTCACCCCCAGACCCGTGTTTGCAGCAGAAACAGCGAGGGGCATAAATACGTGAAGGGTGGGTGTGAGGAGGATGGAGCCAGGCTCTGCTCAGGGGCACCCAGTGACAGGACAAGGGGCAGTGGGTGTGAGCTGGAGCAGAGGAGGTTCCCCATCAGTGTGAGAAGGACCTTGTTCCCAGGGAGGGTGCCAGAGCCCTGGCAGGGGCTGCCCATGGGGCATTGTGGAGTCTCCTTCTCTGGAGACATTCAAAACCCACCCGGACATGTTCCTGCTGTGGCAGATGATCTTTCAGGGTCCCTTCCAATCTCTAATATTCTGAGATTCTGTGATTCTGTGAACTAGGTTCTGCATCTCCCCATCGTCCAGACCTGCCTCTCTTGTATTTGTTCTTCAGAAAAGTCTGTGGTGCTTGTCCCATCCCAGAATGACTGAGGCTGGAGAAGACCTCTGAGCTCATCCAGCCCAGACCAGCACCTAACATCACCCCAGTGGCCACACCAGGGCACTCAGGACCACAGCCAGGCTGGCTTTCAACACATTTAGAGGTGAGGACTCCACCACTGCCCTGGACAGTCCAGTCCAGGCTCTGACCACCCTTTCCATAAGAAAGGGCTTCCTGACACCCAACCTAACCCATCCCTGGCAGCTTCAGTCCTGGCACTAGTTGCCTGGGACAAGAGCCTGACCCCCACCTTGACTTCAACCTGTTGTCAGGGTGTTGGAGACAGGGGAGTCTCCTTGTCTGGAGACATTTCAAACCCACCTGGACATGTTCCTGTGTGACTGGATCTAGGGGATCCTGCTCTGGCAGAGGGATTGGACTGGATGATCTTTCGAGGTCCCTTCCAATCCCTAAAGTTCTGTGGTTCTGTGGGAAGGTCCTCCCTGAGTCTCCTCTTCTTCAGGGTAAACAAGCCCCATCAACACGGCCTGGGGCCATCACCCCGCATCTCCTTGTGCTCTGAGGTGCCCTAAAGCTGCACTAAACCCCAAATGAGTGACACGGTTGTGTTATAATTCAGCCAGCAGTAGGGTCAGCGAGTCCTTCTCAGGGACTGCAGCAGGGTTCCTCCAGCACTGACCCCAAACCCTGCCTGTTGGAGCCAGACCCAGGAGAATTCCTTTCCCCCCAGATCAGAGCAGTAGCCCTGGTCACAAACGTCCTGAGAAGGGCTGAATTTCCTACCCCAGTGGGACATCTGCTGCTGCCAAAGGGCAGCAAGGACAAACAAATCCCACTTCTCCCCGCAAGGAAATGACCAACAGCTCTGATGTAGTCACAGGGTGAGAGGCTGCTGCCATCCATCCCGGAAAGAGCTGCCTCAAAATAGACATAAATCCAAAATAAAAAGGTACAAACAAGCTCTTCCTTCCTGAAGAGCCTCCCTGGTAACCCTGGACCTCCCGCCCGACCCACTGCCTCCAGCTCATCTTCCTGTTTGCAGTCCCCTCTGCTCCAGGCACAGAGCAGGTTGTGTCCCCAAACAGGAGGGGTTTTCCCAGCAGATCCCAAGGCAGAGACACTGGCTGCTGCTGCTGCTGCTGCTGCTGTAGGATCCTGCCGCGGGCCACCTCAGGGCTTGAGAATGGGGGTTCACCCCAGCACTGGGACCACTGAGCCTCCAGCAGAGCTCCTTAACCCTTCCCAAAAAGGGGTCTGGGGGGGTTTTGCTTGTTCATAGTCACCTGAAGGGCTGCTCCTCAGGGAAAGGCTCTGCTTCCACCTCGGAGAGGATTAGGGGAGGTGCAGGACCAAATCTCTCTGTTCGTGACACCCCGGTAAATCTGGAGTAAATCCCTTTAAGCCACCGCGGGCTTACCCGGACACAAACGGCCACCCTATAAATAAGAGCCTGGGTCTGGTGAGAGGATGAGGAGCAGGGGAAAAGCTCTTCAAGCAGAGCTGTAGGGGAAAGGAGAGCCCCCCTCTGCCTGTCCCCCCTCGGTGCTCTGTCTGACAATGAAGGATTCATCAGACATCGCCAGTCGCTTCCCCTCCCACCCCGGGTGCTCCCCCACAGCTTGAGATTCCCATCAAACCCCACAGGTGACCCGGAGCAGATGAAGGATTGAGCCTAGAACCTTCACTCATGTGGCAACCAGAGTCCTGCTGGTCCTCAGCCAGAGGCAGCCAGTCCCTGAGGTGGGCATCACCCCAGCGGGGTCTCTGCAGCTGCAGCCCAGCGGGGTCCCTGGGACTCAGGGAAGGGGAACAGCCCGGGGGGATGGAGAGAGCTGAGCAAAGGGGGAATGGGACTTGATTGAAAATGAGGAGCAGTTCGGCGACCCCCTCACTGCACAGATTAACGGGGGGAGGAGGTGAAGAAGCAGCCGTCTCAGTCCCGTTTGCTCCGCAGACGGAGCAGGCTGTCGCTGCACCAGCTCGGCGGAACACGGAGCGATTCTCATTTACAGCGACTGGGCAGGGACAGCCCTGGGCTGGGATGTGGGAGACGGCAGCATCGCGATGGCCGAGCGGTGCCGGCTGAGGAAGGAGAGAGCCCTGCGGGTTCGGGGGAGGCAGCGACTGGCCCGCAGCTCTCTGGCTTTGCACACACAGCCCCCTCCCCGGTCCTGCCAAGCCCTTGCTTGTCCAGGCATGGGGTGGGTGACTGTGGCAGCAGCAGCTGCCAGGCTGTGTCCTCAGATCGGGGACAATGGGGTCACTCCAGCAGCAAAGGCAGCACCGTGTGACAATGTGATGGGACAAGGACTGTCCCACTGCTGCACCCCCACCCAGAGCCATCTGGTGTTAATGGGGAAAGGGGAGTCCGGTCAAGACTCTGGGAAGGGTCTGGCTGCTGCACAACTGGGGGTCACTGCTCACAGCAACCCCCAATAACTACAGGGTCTGGCTGCTGCCACAACTGGGGGTCACTGCTCACAGCAACCCCAGTAACTACTGGCTCTGGCTGCTGCCACAACTGGGGGTCACTGCTCACAGCAAACCCCAGTAACTACAGGGTCTGGCTGCTGCCACAACTGGGGGTCACTGCTCACAGCAAACCCCAGTAACTAATGGATCCAGCTGCTGCACAACTGGGGGTCACTGCTCACAGCAAACCCCAGTAACTAATGGATCCAGCTGCTGCACAACTGGGGGTCACTGCTCACAGCAAACCCCAGTAACTACTGGCTCTGGCTGCTGCCACAACTGGGGGTCACTGCTCACAGCAAACCCCAGTAACTACAGGGTCTGGCTGCTGCCACAACTGGGGGTCACTGCTCACAGCAAACCCCAGTAACTACTGGCTCTGGCTGCTGCACAACTGGGGGTCACTGATCACAGCAAACCCCAATAACTACAGGGTCTTGCTGCTGCCACAACTGGGGGTCACATCTCACAGCAACCCCAGTAACTACTGGCTCTGGCTGCTGCCACAACTGGGGGTCACTGCTCACAGCAAACCCCAGTAACTAATGGATCCAGCTGCTGCACAACTGGGGGTCACTGCTCACAGCAAACCCCAGTAACTACAGGGTCTGGCTGCTGCACAACTGGGGGTCACATCTCACAGCAACCCCAGTAACTACTGGCTCTGGCTGCTGCCACAACTGGGGGTCACTGCTCACAGCAAACCCCAGTAACTACAGGGTCTGGCTGCTGCACAACTGGGGGTCACTGCTCACAGCAAACCCCAGTAACTACTGGCTCTGGCTGCTGCCACAACTGGGGGTCACAGCTCACAGCAAACCCCAGTAACTACTGGCTCAGCAGAGGAAACACAGCAGGACGCAGATCGCTGCCAGCCCTGGTGCTCTGAGAGAAAGGAACAGCCCTGGGCAGGGAAGGCTGGATAATGGGAACCACTGCTGGGAAAGGTCATTGCTGTGGGGTGAGTGCGTTTGGCATCAGACGGGGTCCGTGCTGGCTGCTCTGCCCTGGCTGCAGCTTCAGCCACTCCTCAGCCCCTGTTTCCTGAAGGAAACAACACAGACCCCAATAAAAATGAAGTTCAAACCCACAGAAATCCCATTTTCCTGAGCCCCTGTCCCTGTGCTCCTGCCCTGCTGGTACTTGCAGCTCCAGGGGCCCTTTCAAAGCTGCAGGAGCCTTGTGCCCGCAGTCTGACAGGCAAACCCAGGGAGCTGTACTGGTCTGACAGCCCCGTCTCCTCCTACACTCCCCAACAAGCTGAGCAAGAAGAGCAAACACACTCACTCCTGGGTTTTGTGAGGTTTAGGATCCAAACCCACATAACCCACATCAGGACTGGGTCACACCCGTTCCTGCTGCTTCCTGAGAGCAGGTTTCACCTCTGGAGCAGCACCTCTGTCCCCAGCCCATCACAGGACAGGGAGACTGGCTGGCTGTAGGGCATTGAGCACCCTCCTGGGGAAGGGAAAGGGCGGCCCCAGCGGGTCCTAGAGCTCCATCTGCCAGCTTTGGCCACCGCTGGGCAACTAAACCGCAGCCTGGCGCATCCTCTAGCCCTGCTGACCCGCTTTAAACGACAGCAGGGAGAGAGGCACCTCACTGCTGGAGCTCTGGGGGGCAGCCAGAAGCAGACACACATTCGTGACTCTTCTGGTTGCTCAAAACCCAGCAGTGAGGGAGAGGGAGGACTCCCCCAGCCTCCTGCACAGCTCAAGCCCCAGGAATGGGATGGGGAAGGGAAGAAGATCTTTCCAGACCTGATCCTCCGCTGACGCTCTGCTTTCGACAGGGGGGTGAAATCATCTTTGGAACCAAATCTGGATTCTAAGGACAGTGAACTTGGCCTCTTGGCAGAGCTCTGCGTGTCCGGGGCAGAGGTTCCTCCGGGTGCTCCCACCCACTGATGGGATCTCAAACATCCCTGCACCCCCGGAACCGAAGGGGTGGGGGAAACGATGCCCAAGGGGGAAGCTGCAGAAGGAAATCAAAAGCCTCCTGCTCCTGCCCAGCCCTTCCCAGCTCACAGACCAGATGGACCCAGGGGTAGGGAAACTGAGGCAGAGAAGTGACAGGACCTGGCTGCCCAGGGAGGTGGTGGAGTCCCCATCCCTGGAGGGTTTTAAAAGCCGAGTAGCTCCAGCACTTGAGGCCGTGGTCTAGGGGTTAGGGAGCTGTTGGGATGAGGGCAGGTCGTGATGCTCCTAGGGGTCCTGTCCAGCCAGGATGATTCTGTGACAGGCCATTGGCAACCAACACCAGGCGACTCCTCCTGGCAGACCACAGTCACTCTGCTGAACCAGATGTGATGCTGCTTCACACATCCCCTGCTTCACGTTCACTGCCCTTCAGAGCCAGGAAGAGCCAGAGCAGCACCGGTCACTCAGCACCTCCTGCTTTATGAGCTGCTGGGTTTTTCTTTCCCCTTGAGTTAAACACCACATTTCCAGAAAAATCCTCCTCCACCCCTCCTGGCACAAGAGCAGAAGGAAAGAGGAACAAACCCTCAGTACGCTGATGCCTCAGCCCTGCCTGCAGCGCACGGGCACCACACGAGGGCCAGTTCTTGGGGGGGAAGCTGGGACCCCCGAACCCCAAGCACAGGGCTGTCTGTGAGGAGGCTGCTGCTCCCTGGAAGTGTTTTCCAGCCCCAGCAGGACAGAAGCAGCCGGTGCTGCTGCCGACCCGGTCCCTCAGGTCGTTGTTGTGGGGGTTGATTCTTTCTGCATCTGTGTGCTGCTCCGAATCCCATGTTTTTCCCAGCAAAGCTGTTCCCTTCCCCTCCACCCCCAAAGCGAAAAGGGAATCTGAGCTCCGAGCCCGGGCTGAGGCTGCAGATAGACCTTCCCTTCCTGATCCTTATCTCACCAGGATGTAGGAGGACCCTGGGGGAATAGCTGGAAGCCTTTTGCTGGAGCCATCCAAGAACCAGAACAAACTGCCTGCAGCCTTTACATGGCAAATCCATCAAGTGCTCGGGGAGCAGGATCCAAAACGCTCTTTAACCCCATCCCCACGTCGACCTACGACATCGCTGGGCTCTGCCCGCGGAGCTGCCCCTGCGCTGCCTCACAGACTCACCCGGGCTGCAGCCGGCTCACGGGTGGGTCCAGTTTTGGGTGGCAGCAGCGTTTCTCTTGGTCTGGGAACACTCTGGGGTGACCCCAGCTCTGGGGTGACGGCAGCTGCAAGAGCCCAGCCCGGGCAGGAGCAGCGGAAGGGCACAGGCTCGTCCTCCCTCGGTGACACAGGAGTCGCCGCAGCAGCAGCAGCCCAGCAACCTGGTTCTTTCATATCCAGGGCAGGAAACAGATGCTGCCTGGCTGAGGAAACATCTGAAGAAAACAGGGCACCTTGTGCTGTGCGCGGCAGGAACCCGGAGGGAACGGGGGGGTGCTGGGCAGCAACACCCCGATTCGGCCCCAGCCAGGGCAGGTGCAGCTCAGCCGGGTGCAGCGGCATCGCCCTCAGCTGTAGCTGCAGCAGCAACGGGACCCAAAGGATCTTTCTCCTGAGACACGTGGTGCTGCTGCCCCGCTTCAGGGTACTTTGGGGGTATGAAGCAGCCTCCTGCTCCTCTCAGCTGCACTTTGCTGCTCTGCCCTTTGTGCCTCCAGAAACCCGGCAGCCAGGGTCTGGCTCCTCGTTCCACCACCCAGGACCTCGGTGTTTATGGAGAGGTTTGTTCCGTGGCGCCTGGCCAGGGCGTCTCTTTGTAGCCTGAGACAGGGTTTCCTTAAATAGAGCTGAAAACACAAAGCAAAACCTCTTAAAGGAAGAGCTGCTAGCGGGGCCACGACTAGTGCCAAAGGCTCAAGACCTCCGTCGCTGCATCGCAGCGGGGCACCTGCTGCACCCTGGGCCCACGGGGATCTCCTGGAGATGCCTCCCAGGAGGTGCTGGGATCAGCCAAACCCCAAGCACCATAACCACACAACATTGGGGATTGGAAGGGACCCCGAAAGATTTGAGCACTGATTCCAGCTAGGATCTGCTTGTGGCTCTCCTGGGATTTACCTCCTGCACCCACAGAGAGCCCCCCCCAGTCAGGCTTCACAGAACATCAGGGACTGGAAGGGACCTTGAAAGATCACCCAGTCCAATCTCCCTACCATAGCAGGATCCCCCAGATCCAGTCACACAGGGACATGGCCAGGTGGGTTTGAAAAGGCTCCAGAGAAGGAGACTCCACAACCCCCCTGGGCAGGGCTCTGTCACTCTCACTGAGAAGGTCCTTCTCACACTGATGGGGAACCTCCTCTGCTCCAGCTCACACCCGCTGCCCCTTGTCCTGTCACTGGGTGCCTCTGAGCAGAGCCTGTCTCCATCCTCCTGACACCCTCCCTTCCCATATTGATCAACATCCATGGAGCCACCCCTGAGGCTCCTTTTTTCCCAGCTCCCTCAGCAGGGAGCTGCTCCCCTCCCTCCATCATCTCTGTGGCTCTGCACTGGGCTCTCTCCAGCAGTTGACTCTTCCTGGAACTGAGGGGCCCAGAGCTGGGCACAAGATGCCACATGTGGTCTCCCCAGGGCAGAGAAGAGGAAGAGGAGAACCTCTCTTGATCTGCTAACCACTCCCGTTCTGATCCACTCCGGGATGCCACTGGCCCTCTTGGCCACCAGGCCCCATTGCTGGCTAGATAAGAGATGATAATCCCTAAGAATTTGCACTGTAAATGAGGGGGAATAAAAACTCCCTGCAGCAGCGACAGCAAGTCCAAACCACAGCACCATGGTTTCACTGTTTCTAGCAGAGGGCAGCCCCAGGCTGTGGGGCTGTGGGCAAGGAGATCGATCCTGCTGGATGTGGAGCTGCAGGGAAAGAGCTGCTCCCGTTGCAGGTGAAGCCAAGGAGAGGAGCAAGCTGTGAGCTGGCTCCTGGGTGCATGGACTCCAGGAACATGCAAACAGCAAGTGGACAATGAGCTGGATGGTGCCACAAGAGCACGAGGGAGCCTTTGCCAACGCGAGCAGCGTCTGATTTCCTGGTCACCACGTCCTCCACCTCTTCCACCCAACCTTCTGGCAAAACTGAGGGTGGGGAAGTGAAATCAGCCCCGGGATGAGACAGAGCCAGAAATAAATGAGACTTCTTTATTTTCTGCTGTCGAAACAGTTGGACAAACTGAGTTTCTTTGTTTGCTCCCTTGCTGGGACAATGATGAGATGGCACTGGACTGGCACAACTGGGCTTGGCCCTGCTGCTCTTCTAGTGAAACATCATCCAGCACAGAGCCACGAAGATGATGAAGGGAGGGCAGCATCTCCGTGAGGAGAAAGGCTGAGGGAGCTGGGAAACCAGGAGCCTGAGGGGTGACCCCATGGATGTTGATCAATATGGGAAGGGTGGGTGAGAGGAGGATGGAGCCAGGCTCTGCTCAGGGGCACCCAATGATAGGGCAAAGGACACCGGGTGTGAGCTGGAGCAGAGGAGGTTCCCCATCAGTGTGAGAAGGACCTTGTTCCCAGGGAGGGTGGCAGAGCCCGGCAGGGGCTGCCCAGGGGGTTGAGGAGTCTCCTTCTCTGGAGACATTTCAAACCCACCTGGATATGTTCCTGGATCTAGGGGATGGGACTGGATGATCTTTTGAGGTCCCTTCCAATCCCTCATGTTCTGTGATCCAGGAGCAGAGCACCACACACTGCCAGGCTCAGTGCAGCAAGGACACTGCAGCTTCCTCACCCTCTTCCTCCCATCACTTACCACAGGTTCTCAGTCTTCCCTAAACAAAACACCAAGTGTACATTGCCCTGGGCATCGAGCACCATCCCCTCACCAAGTCCTACTAGCAGGAACGAGGCCTCTGGCTGAGCCCAGCCCCTGCATCACAAGCTCAGGGAGATACCTCCAAGCAAAGACCCTCAGCCCTAACTGAGGTGGACCAGCCTGAGCACTGGGATTCTAGAGAACACCCCTTCAATGCCCCCTGAGCCGCCTGGTTCTCTCTAGTCACTGCCCAGCGATTATCTCGGGTGATAAGGGGCACTGGCAGCTGTGCTTTGAGTTCTCACACCGCTGAAGCAGAGGCTTAAAAGAGGAAGCAAGTGAAGGTTCTCTTTGCAGCTTGCTGGGGAGCTGGCTGCTGGAAGCTTTTGCCTTCTTTCCCTCCAGATTAGCTTTTTGCAGGATTTTACTGATCGCAGGATGCTGACGGGATGCTGGGAGCTGCAGGAGGGCAGAGCCTCTCGTGCACACTGAGGTGCCTGCAGCTCGGTGCGAAGGCAACAGCAGATTTTCTGACTGAGCTCTGAAGATGTGAAACCCTGGGAGAGGTTTCTACACCCCAGAGAGGCGCTGGGACAGCCCACAGCGGGCACCCGCCGATGCCCACGCTCCCCGTGGCAGGGTGGGAGCGCGTCGCCATGTCCAACAGCAGCCAGGCACTGAGCAGCCTGGACAGGGTCTACATCGCCAGCGAGTGCTTGATCGCTTTGCTTGCCACTTTGGGGAACGTGCTGGTCATCTGGGTGGTGAAGCTGAACTCGTCCTTCCAGAACACGACGCTGTACTTCATCGCCTCGCTGGCGCTGGCGGACGTCGCCGTGGCCATCCTCGTCGTGCCCCTGGCCATCGTGGTGAGCCTGGGCGTCCGCATCCGTTTCCACGCCTGCCTGTTCATGTGCTGCCTGATGGTGGCCTTCACCAACGCGTCCATCCTCTCCCTCTTGGCCATCGCCATCGACCGCTACCTGCGGGTGAAGCTGCCGACCAGGTGAGCGTGGGTGTCCCCCCTCTCAGCCCAGCCTCTGCTCTAGAGGTGCCACCACCTCTCTCCTCCTCAGACTGTCCCTTCTCTAACAGTCACTCACTCCAGCTGTGCTGCACACGGAGCCAATCCCAGAGCCTCAAAGCCCAGCTGAGATGAGCTCTCTCCAGGGGGAACCTGCAGGTGATAGTGTGGCTTGGACACGCTGATGGGGATGATGCTCTGTGTTACTGCTGATCACCCAGAGCGTTAGGGACTGGAAGGGACCCTGAAAGATCATCCAGTCCAACCCCCCTCCCACAGCAGGATCCCCTAGACCAAGTAGCACAGGAACACATCCAGGTGGGTTTTTAACATCTCCAGAGAAGGAGACTCCACAACCCCTCTCAGGGCTCTGCCACCCTCACTGGGAACAAAGTCCTCACACTGATGTGGAACCTCCTCTGCTCCAGCTCACACCCGCTGCCCCTTGTCCTGTCACTGGGTGCCCCTGAGCAGAGCCTGGCTCCATCCTCCTCACACCCACCCTTCACATCTTGATCAACATCCATGGGGTCACCCCTCAGGCTCCTTTTTCCCAGCTCCAGAGCCCCAGCTCCCTCAGCAGGGAGATGCTCCCCTCCCTCCATCATCTCTGTGGCTCTGCACTGGGCTCTCTCCAGCAGCCCTGTGTCCCAGAACTGAAGGGCCCAGAACTGGACACAATATTCCAGATGCAGTCTCACCAGGGCAGAGTAGAGGAGGAGGAGAACCTTTCTTGACCTGCTAACCATCCCCCTTCTGATCAGTAGAGGAGGAGGAGAACCTTTCTTGACCTGCTAACCATCCCCCTTCTGATCAGTAGAGGAGGAGGAGAACCTCTCTCGATCTCCTGACCATCCCCTTTTGATCAGTAGAGGAGGAGAACCTTTCTTGACCTGCTAACCATCCCACTTCTGATCAGTAGAGGAGGAGCAGGAGGAGAAGCTCTCTCCATCTCCTGACCACCCCCCTTCTGCTCAGTAGAGGGGAAGCTCTCTCCATCTGCTGACCACCCCTGTTCTGATCCACCCCAGGATGCTGTTGGCCTGAAAAGACCCCACAGTTCAGTCCTACAGCCAGCAGAACCCAAAAGTTAGGAGTAAGGGGCACCCGAGGAAGCCAAGAAATAAGCCAGGACCACTAGGAGTAGGAAACCCTATCTGGGCAAGAGGAGCACTGGGATCATAACGAAACGAGAAGCAGAACAGCCGAAAATATCTACTTATGACAAGGGGAAGTCTTCTGGCTGCTGCACGCACGACGAGCCGGGGCTCGTCTCAGAGCCAGGCTGGGCTCCCCCTCAGGAGAGAAGTTGATGATGGCTTTTCTTCCCCAACAGGTACAAAACAATCACCAGGGAGAGAAGGGTCTGGTGGGCGCTGGCTGCGTGCTGGTCCGTGTCCCTGCTGGCCGGACTGCTCCCCATGCTGGGCTGGAACGAGCGAGAGCCGGGAGGCCCGGGCTTCGTGGCGTGTGCGTTCACCTCTGTGATGAGCATGGAGTACATGGTGTATTTCTGCTTCCTCACCTGCACCCTGCTGCCTCTGCTCGTCATGTGTGCTCTCTACCTCGAGGTCTTCCACGTCATCCGCACGAAGCTGAGCAACGGCTCGAGCAGCGTGAGGGGGGCAGGAGGCTTTTACGGGCAGGAGATCAGGACGGCCAGGTCTCTCGCGCTGGTTCTCTTCCTGTTCGTGGTGTCTTGGCTGCCTCTGTGCATCTTGAACTGCATCTACTACTTCTGCTCTGAGTGTGAGATCCCCCAGTGTGTGCTGTACTTGGGCATCCTGCTGTCCCACCTCAACTCTGCCATGAACCCCATTGTCTACGCGTGCAAGGTCAAGAAGTTCAGAAGCACCTACCTCTTCATTTTAAGGAGCTACATCCTCTGCAAGAAACCAGATGCAGATCTCATGGGGCAAACAACCACCAACAGCAGTAAGTAAAGGAAGCCAGCTCACACCAGAGCTCTGATGAACCACCACCTTCAGAAACTCACAGGAAGAGCCAAGCTGTGGTTCAGCTACTCCTGCTCTTGCACAAGCTGCTTGATAAGGACAAGCTCCTCTTACTCAACCTGTTGCGCACGGGATGCTAAGCCCCAAGAAGATCATTTATCTTGCAGCCCACAGAACTCTTGCTGCATCGAGATCCTCGGGCAAGTGGCTTCGTTTAGCAGGGCCATCCTGGCTGTGGTTGCCAGTCTGGAGGAAGCAGCCACCCCAGGCTAAAACCCAGCCCTTGCTCTTCGCTAGTTTTAACTCGAGAACCTTCCTGTTAGCATTTTGATTTCTCTTGTTGTCCTCTGCCTGCGCCCAGCCAGACTTGCTCCGACCCCTTTTTGCTGTCTAATGAAGCCAGAGCTGCTCCTGCAGCACCTCCACCTGCTGAGGAGCTCCATCAGGATGCTGTGGTCTCCTGCTGGCTGCTGAGCACCCTGACTGGAAGGGCACAGACTGCTCCTCACGAAGAGGAGACTCTCCTCTTCTTCAGGTAATGAACCAGCATAAAATGCTGTCCCAGGGGGATTGGACTAGATGATCTTTCAAGGTCCCTTCCAACCTCTAATGGTTCTGTCACTGTCAAAAAGTAAATGAACAGCCTCTAAGATCTCCCCTCCTATCCCAGACCCATCAAGGGTGCAGACTGCACCTCAGGAAGTGACTCTCCTCTTCTCTGGGGTAATGAACCAGCAAGAGACCACTGTGAAAAAATAAATGAACGGCCTCAAAGTTCTCCCTTCCCACCCCAAACCCATCCCTAATGTCTGAACCCCATGCTTTACAGTCTGCAGGCTCCTTTAGAGGTGCCTGTGACAGTGTGGATGTTATGTGGATGTCCCTGCATTAACATGTTCCCAAATACAGAAGAAAAACTGAGGGAATGTGTCCAGTGGTGTTGTTTTTTCCATTGGGATCATCTGCCTCCACTGCACAGGATCAACAGGCTCTTTGGGGTGGGTCTTCCAGCAGCTGGCAACCCCGGCGTGTCCTCACCTATAGCTCTTCCTACACCCTTTGCCCATCTGGTCAGAGAATCACAGAGCATTAGGGGCTGGAAGGGACATCGAGAGATCAGCCAGTCCCATCCCCCTGCCACAGCAGGATCCCCTAGATCCAGTCCCACAGGAACAGCCCAGGTGGGTTTGAAACATCTCAAGAGAAGGAGACTCCACAACCTCCTTGGGCAGCTCCTTCCAGGGCTCTGTCACTCTGTGTACAAGTTCCTTCTCAGACTGACAAGGAACCTCCTGTGTTCCAGCTCACACCAGTTGCCCCTTGTCAGACCAACTGTCCACGTGCACAGAGCTCACAGAGGGACAGCCAGGGATTGAGCTGCCCTGCAGAGCTGACCCACTGCTGGCTGAGGGAAATGCAGCCCGACAGTCATGTCCTCACCATCACTGCAGCTCTACTAACTCATCCCTCCAACACTCCAACCAGATGTCAGCTCCCAAATGCCAGGGAGCATCACAGGCCACTGCTGTCCCTTCAATGTGCAGTTTAACCCCCGAGGCATTTCTGCCCACCTCCCAGGGCCAGGCTGTTTGTTCTGGACCCCTCCCGTCCCTGAGCAGGGTCAGCAGCCTCACCCACAGCCCCTCTCACATTTCAGAGCCTTTGGTGTTTGTGAACCTGCTTTGCAGTGGCCCCAGGAATTCCACCAGCTTCTGCGGTGCCAAAGGCAGGACAAACCCAACCGAGCTGGCAGAGGTGGAGCTGCTGCTCTGCCTTCCTGGAAGAACACCAAACCACCACATCAGAGACAGGCAGATCCAGTGCCTGTCCGTGGATGCCTGCTGCCATCCACTGGCACAGAATCACAGAACATTAGAGTCTGGAAGGGGCCTCCAAAGATCAGCCAGTCCAGTCCCCCTGATACAGAGGGATCCCCCAGATCCAGTCACCCAGGAACAGCCCAGGTGGGTTTGAAATGTCTCCAGAGAAGGAGACTCCACAACCCACCTAAGGCAGCCCCTTCCAGGACTCTGCCACCCTCCCTGGGAACAAGGTCCTTCTCACACTGATGGGGAACCTCCTCTGCTCCAGCTCACACCTGCTGCCCCTTGTCCTGTCACTGGGTGCCCCTGAGCAGAGCCTGGCTCCATCCTCCTCACACCCACCCTTCCCATATTGATCAACATCCAGGGGGTCACCCCTCAGGCTCCTCTTTCCCAGCTCCAGAGCCCCAGCTCCCTCAGCCTTTCCTCAGCAGGGAGATGCTCCCCTCCCTCCATCATCCCTGTGGCTCTGCCCTGGGATCTCTCCAGCAGCTCTGTGTCCTCCTGGAGCTGAGGGGCCCAGAACTGGACACAATCCACAGTCACTTGCTGCTTCAGCTCCAGCACTCAGGAGGCTGCCTGACCCTTGTTTTGCCCAAGAGGTTCCTCTGGAGAGGTGGTTCCAGCATCACAGCAAATGTCCACACAGTCAGAAGAGGGAAATACCTGTGAGAATCTGACACTCCCCGTGGAGCAGAGGGCTGAGGCTGCAGGAAACATTTCTTGGAGATTCAGCCTTGCTGGAGAAGCATCGAAGGGATGGAGATCACAGAATCACAGAACATCAGGGATTGGAAGGGACCTCGAAAGATCATCCAGCCCAAGCCCCCTGCCACAGCAGGATCACCTAGTTGCACAGGAACATATCCAGGTGGGTTTAAAATGTCTCCAGAGAAGGAGAGATCTCTGAACTCAGCCAACAAACCCCCATTCCACAAGTGCTGGCAAATGGTTTAGGGTGGGAGACGTGAGTTTCCTTGTAGAGCTGTGAAAGGAGCTGATGGTACATAAGGCAGAGCTGTCCCAGAGAGCTAGAGGCCACTGACAGAGTGTTCTGGTAACACCAGAAAGTGCTGGTGTCTTCATTTCACTAGGAACTTCATCTTCACACTGCTGCTGGTGTCTGACCCCGCTGGAAGACCACGGTGGTGTAGGCAACCTCACTCTGGGGGTGTGAACAAACATCACAGAGTGGGTGAGCATCATATGGCAGCGTGGACTTCCTGCCTCTAAGGTGTCCTCAGTGGTTCACACCCCAGGGGAAAGCAATAAATGCTCTGCTGGATCCAGGCTAAGCACTGAATCACAGAGCCTTGGGGATTGGAAGGGACCTCCAAAGACCATCCAGTCCAATCCCCCTGCCACAGCAGGATCCCCTACATCCAGTCACACAGGAACATGGCCAGGTGGGTTTGAAACATCTCCAGAGAAGGAGACTCCACAAACCCCCTGTTCAGCCCCTTCCAGTGCTCTGTCATCCTCACTGGGAAGAACTTCCTTTCTCAGATTGATGTGGAACCTCAAGTGTTCCAGCTCACACCCACTGCCCCTTGTCCTTTGCTTACCCTCCCAAATGATTATTTACCATCCTATCAAAAAACTGCAGTCTCTGCATGAAATACCAGCAAAAACAGTGTGACCCTCACCTGGATGTTGTTAGCAGATTGCTCCATCACTCTCCGGGAAGAATCTTGCTTTTGGTGGGACTTCCTACACTCTAGGAAGGATGAGTGAATCTGGTGAGAACTCTGAGGTCAGTGTTAGGATGGAAGAAATCAGTACCTCAAACCACCCTCCCCACCACTCATCAGTGCTCAAGTTAGTTCTTCCTGAGAAAACAGCCCGTGGGGTGATTCCTCAGGAGGTACTGCCAGGGATGACCTGTCCATCAAGACAAGGAATCACAGAACATTAGAGATTGGAAGGGACCTCCAAAGATCATCCATTTCAATCCCTCTGCCACAGCAGGTTCCCCTAGATCCAGTCACACAGGAACATATCCAAGTGGGTTTGAAATGTCTCCAGAGAAGGAGACTCCACAACCGCCCTGGGCAGCCCCTGCCAGGGCTCTGCCACCCTCCCTGGGAACAAGGTCCTTCTCACACTGATGGGGAACCTCCTCTGCTCCAGCTCACACCCACTGCCCCTTGTCCTGTCACTGGGTGCCCCTGAGCAGAGCCTGGCTCCATCCTCCTCACACCCACCCTTCACATCTTGATCAACATCCATGGGGTCACCCCTCAGGCTCCTTCTTTCCCAGCTCCCTCAGCCTTTCCTCAGCAGGGAGATGCTCCCCTCCCTCCATCATCTCTGCAATCTGCTGCAGCTGCTCTGAAACCCCAGAGCACAGGTCCTCCACGCCTCCCACATTAAGGAGTGGAGCATCCCTCCTCCTCCCCTGCTGCTGACACCCCCCTGCATCACCCCACTTACTTTTTCTGCAGAGATAGATGACTGCAAAAACCAGAAGGGTCAACAGGACACCAGAGATGAAGGTGAGAGACAGGTAGAGGATTTCGTGGCTGTGGACACACAGAAAACAAGAGCAGGGGTGTGGAGGAACCAGCTCAACCCCAGCACACAAGGCAGGGAAACACAGCGCTGCTCCCCAACCCCAGGAGGTGGATGAATTCAGGGTCTCGTGTGCAGACCAAGAGGACCTAAGTACCCCTCTACAAGCCCAAGACTAGTCAAGTGATTAGGTGCAACTAACTCCTCCCTTGCAGGAGGAGTCCCTGTTCTCCTGGGGCACTCTGAACTTAGGAAATAAGAGGTGGAGTGTTTACTTATTCATCCAGCAACTGACTTCTGAAGCTTCTGGGTCAGCCTCAGTGGTCCGGGCAGTGGTGGCTGCAGCAGTGGGTGCAGCAGTGGTGGTGGAAATAGATTCTGGGATAAATGGAAGTGAACAGAGAAAAAAAAAAGGGATCAAACCCTGTTTTTAAAGCACAGTCATTTCTCCAGTAACACAACAAGCACGAGGACTACATCGAGGCAACGTTTCTCTACCAGGTGGAGCTGAAAGAGGAGACAGCAGACAGAAATAATTCATGGATTCACAGAACATCAGGGATTGGAAGGGATCTCCAAAGATCATCCAGTCCAACTCTCCTGACACAGCAGGATCCCCTAGATCCAGTCACACAGCAGCATGGCCAGGAGGGTTTGAAACCTCTCCAGACAAGGAGACTCCTCAACCCCCCTGGGCAGCCCCTGCCAGGGCTCTGCCACCCTCCCTGGGAACAAGGTCCTTCTCACACTGATGGGGAACCTCCTCTGCTCCAGCTCACACCCACTGCCCCTTGTCCTGTCACTGGGTGCCCCTGAGCAGAGCCTGGCTCCATTCTCCTCACACTCACCCTTCACACACTGATCAACATCCATGGGGTCACCCCTCAGACTCCTTTCTTCCCAGCAAAAGAGACCCAGCTTCCTCAGCCTGATTCCTCTTATTACCAACCCCCAGCAGTGTTTCATCACCCACCTCCAGCTTAGCCACCCCCTATCAGCCCTTTTTGAGCCAGAAAATACTACAGCTGAGGAATTTCCTTATGGAAAATACCTGCACTGGGTTTTGAGGAGCCACCTCCCATTCTCTGCAAACACTACCGAACAGGAAGAGAAGCTAAAAGGAGGGGAAAGGGGGTAAAAAAATGAAGTTAGAAATATTTACAGACACACAGCAGCACAAAGCAGCCCTGGCACCCTCCAACTCACTGGCTTTTCTCTTTTTAATCACTTTTTCAGAGCATCTTACAGGAACAGGCACAAAGCCAGAGCAAACCTGGGCACAGAGCCTGCCTCCCAAGGATGGGCACACCGGGGTGCGTGCCCTGCACTGCGATGAGGACAGTGTGTTTGAGTAACTAAAACATGCCCCACAGCAGGAGTTTTGCAACAGCTAGAGGAGAGAGCACGTTATGAACCATCAGCAAGGGGCATTTTTTCCAGTCCTTCAGTTTTTCCCCCAAAGCTGGAGCAGTAACTGTGTTAACTTCACACATTTGGAGGCAGAATCCTAAAGCCAGGGGAACATCAGTCTAGGACAACAGCCCTACTTGGGTTTCTCTGGCTGTGTGGTTTGTAAATTCCACCTCATGAGGGATGTTAAAGCACCACTGACACCAGTGGCAAACTCAACACTCCAGTGCCACCATCTTGTCACAGAACCATAGAATCATCGTGGCTGTGATTCTGTGAGCTCCAAGAGCGTCAAGTCCAGCCCTCAGCCCAACAGCTTCTCTACACCACGGCCTCAAGTGCTCTAGGTACTCAGTTTTTAAACCCCTCCAGGGATGGGGACTCCACCACCTACCTGGGCAGCCTGTTCCAGTGCCCAACCACTCTCTCAGCAAAGAGCTTCTACCTAAGATCCAACTAAAACCTCCTCTGACACAACTTGAGGCCATTTCCCCTTGTCCTATTGTTAGGAACTTGGGAGAAGAGAGCAGCACCAGCCTTACTCCAACCTCCTTTGTGGCAGCTGTAGAGAGCAAGGTCTCCTCTCAGCCTCCTCTTCTCTAGACTCAATCACCCCAGTTCCCTCAGCTGCTCTCCACAGGGCCTGTTCTCCAGCCCTCTCCCAGCCTCGATGCCCTCCTCTGGATCAGGCTTCCTGCCCCACACCTGGTGCTGCCCACCAACCAGAGGGCTCCGATGGCTAAAGCCTCCCAGTTCCCACACCTGAAACGTGCTGTGTGTGCAGGGATAAAACTACAAGCTCCCTCTTACCTCTGCTGCCCACCTCTCTGCACGCAGAACCCTCCTGAAGCGACAGCACAGCGCTTAAACCGCTCCCTCTGTGAGAACAACCTAGCTGGTTAAAAGTCCAGTGTCATTTGACTGTGGGGAAACACAAATGTGGAAGTTGAGCAACTTCTTTCTCTACTAAAAAGCCAGGAAACTATGAAACATACCTGAATTCTCAGGAACTGGTGGCCTTAAAGCTTCAGCTCGAGTTCTCTTCATGCTTCTGGCCTCCAAAGAACGTCCTATTTTTTACTGAACATGGTAGGAAGCTCTGTGTTGGTACTGACTCCACTAAAAAGAAGCACAGGCTGCCCAGAGAGGTGGTGGAGTCTCCTTCCCTGGAGACATTGAAACCCACCTGTCCATGTTCTTGTGTGACTGGATCCTGCTGTGGTAGAGGGATTGAACTGGATGATCCTTCCAGGTCCCTTCCAATCCCTGATGGTCTGTGAAATCTGTGATTTACCTACTGTGGTACCAACCTAAATAACAAGGGGTGTGCAAGCACATCCTGCTCTGCTTGGGGACTAAATAAACCACTTGCCAACATAAAGGATGAGGCTACACACAGGTAAGTGCTCCCCACTCAGCGCAGATAGAGACCAAAATCTGTCTGGGGGAGGTTTCCTATAAAATGAGAAAACTCTGTACTGTCATCAGACAACTGTTCTCACAGAAGCACAGGATTATCGAGGCTGGAGAAGCCCTCTGAGCTCAGCCCAGCACCTCACATCACCCCAACAGCCACACCAGGGCACTAAGAGCCACAGTGCTGGCCTTCAACACCTCCAGGGATGGGGACTCCACCACTGCCCTGGGCAGTCCAGTCAAAGCTCTGATCCCCCTTTCTGGGAGGAAGGGCTTCCTAACATCCTCTGGGAGGAAGGGCTTCCTAACATCCAACCTAACCCTCCCTTGGCTGCTACAGGCCCTCCCCTCTCATCCTGGCACTGGCTGCCTGGGAGAAGAGCCTGACCTCCAGCTGACTCCAACCTCCCTTCAGAGAGATAACAAGAGGCATCATTTCCCTATGGAAATCAAAACCACCCCCCACCCCATTAGAACAACTAACCCATTTCCCCATTTTAAACCAGCGGGTTCACTTTGAAGCCAAGTTCTCTGGTAGCTTTTGAGGTGTTTCCTGCCAGCTACATCCTCTCCTCCACAGAGTAGGAAGATGCTTTCCTCACTGTTGGAAGCTTTGTTAAATAAAGGGGTTTGTCAGTCAATCTGTAAAATGAGGCCATTCGTTCCCAGTGTTGGGGGTCAGCAGGAGCTCTGCACTCACTGGGGACTTAGAGGATGGTGGTGGTACCTGTATCAGTGCCTACAGGCTGCCAGCACACAGCATTCTGAACTAAAACCTGACTGCTGTGGCAGCAGCAGGGTGTTCCCTGCATTTCTGGGACTGTTCATGACCAAACAGCATCAGACCTGCTGTGGCTGCAAGTAACCCTCCAGCACAAACTCACTGCAGGGGTCTGTCTGACCCATCTGGCTCTTGCAAAGGGAATGAACGCTGCGAGGAGAAGACAGCCGAGAGCTGGGTTGTTGGTGTGTTTAATGTTTTACAATCATACAGCCTCCTACAGTAAGGACAACGACAGCAGCAGCAGCCGAGGTCACACCGTGGCGTGCGCGCTCTTGGAGAGCACCTTCAGGTCCGAAATGCACTTTGTGATGCTCTCCTTCTGCTGCAAGAGACAAAGAGAGGCAAACAGCTGTCACTATTATGGAAGCCACTTCAACAGGCACAACACACCTGCCAGCATCGTTTGGAAACTCCTTTTCAGACCATACACGAGCTACAGATGAAAAGGGATCTAATCATAGGTCAGCAAGTCAGAGGAAAGGGTGCTGGGAACTGGTTTTCTTGTTTTCAGCTTCATTCCTTAAAAGGAAAGAGCACCCAGAGCCCACTGGCCGATCCTAAGCTGCCACAGTCTCACAATGAACTGTACAGGTGGGTTCTCCCACATCCTGCTGCAACACCAAACACCACCCAGGAGTCTAGCTCCAACCACCAGCACCACAGGCACGGGAGTACCTTGGCCCTGGACTCGCTGGCAGCAACATCAGGGAGTCACTCAAAGATGAACCCTCAAGCCTGAGCCAGAATCACCGGGCAGCAAACGTCTGCACAGACCAAAGCTTAGAGAGCTATTCAAAACCCAGGTACCTGCTGAGGGGTGATGCTCTGAACAACACTCTTCTCCACCCACTCAATCATGTGGTCTTGTTCTTTCTGCCGCTTGAGGGTCTGCAGAGCCACCTGGTAGTCCAGCCTCTTCTTGACTTCACTGTACACGGTCATCAGCCTCTCCCGGTAATTCGTTTCCAGCAGCATGGCAACGTTGTTCTGGACGCAGGAGATGAAATCAAAGGGTTAAGCTCTGGCAAGAATAGGAAGCAGCAGCAGATTGCTTTCTCACATGGGATGGTGGAACTGGCTCTGCTTGCAACACAAAGGGTTTAGGAGGAGCCCGAATTTAAAGGCACCCAGGATCCACGGGGGAGTGGGAAGGGACGAGCAGAGCCGAAACCACGCACCCGCTTCGCGTCAAAGAGGTAAGTGCAGCCTTCAGCCCGCCACTGCTCCTTCTTCTCCTGCTCGATGGCAGCTTCCAGGCTTTTAATGGCATCGTTTTTCACAGCTAAAGCTTGAGCTATTTTCTCCTGGAAGAAGAAGAGACAAAACCCACGTTTCAGGATGGAAGTAGGAGGCAAGGCAACGTGGCTGAGCGGAAGGAACATCAGACACTCTCTAAGGATTGGGATGGGCCAGGGCTGGGGTTAGAGGGCAAGAAGAGACAAGAATCAGGCTGGAGGAAAAGGACCTGAGGGTGTTGGGTGACAGCTGACTGAAGAGGAGCCAGCAGGGTGCCCAGGCGGCCGAGAAGGCCAATGGTATCCTGGCCTGGATCAGGAACGGAGTTACCAGCAGGAGTAGGGAGATCATGGTGCCCATGTGAGACCACACCTTAAGTACTGGTGTTGGGTGCCACAGTGTCAGAAGGACATTGAGGGGCTAGAGCAGGGCCACACAAGGGCAACAAGGCTGGGGAGAGGGCTGAAGAACATGCCCTACTGGAGAGCAGCTGAGGGAACTGGGGTGATTGACTCTACAGAAGGGGAGGCTGAGAGGAGACCTTCTTGCTCTCTACAGCTACCTCAAAGGTGGTTGGAGCAAGGCTGCTGCTGGTCTTTCCTCCCAAATTCCTAAGAATAGGACAAGGAGAAATTGCCTTAAGTTGCATCAGGGGAGGTTGCAATTAGATCTTAGGAAGAAGTTCTTCCCTGATAGAGTGGTTGGGCCCTGGACCAGGCTGCCCAGGTAGGTGGTGGAGTCTCCATCCCTGGAGGTGTTTAAAACCAGAGTAGCTAGAGCACTTGAGGCCATGGTGTAGGGGCTAGGAAGCTGTTGGGCTAAGGGCTTGATCTGATGATGCTGGAGGTCCTTCCAACCATGATGATTCCATGACAGCAGATAACTTGGAACAGTTATTAATTAACTACTACAAAGTTTGATTACAGGTCCTTTCATTACCTCATTCAGTTTGTCAGCAAAAGCTGCTACGTCAGCCCCGAACCTTTTCACTGCATAAATGATGACTGCTAGGATAGAGATGGCTGCAACTGTCTCATGGTTGACAACATAGATTTCCTTTGAGAGAAGGTACAGGATGAGGCCAGTCCCCAACATGTAAGGCCCTAAGAGAAACACAAAGCAGCATTACTTGGGCAGAGCACAAAGTCAAGCACCCAAGGGGCAGTTACTTTATGGCTGACAAGAACAGGAAGTGTTCTATCACTGCGAAAGCATAAAAACCCCAAAACCACTGAGGGGAAGGGTACTGTGAGGCTGCACACCAGAAGTGGAAGCAACTTTCACCTCTGCACAGGACCTGCTGCTTCTGCTCCTTCAGAAATAGGCAAAACTCCCCGTTTATAGGTTTTGATGGTCAAAATTTATTGAAGGCACAGGCACCTGGCTTCAGAGCCAACAAGTGCTGCACTGCCTCACTCTTCACAGCTTTCTACTGTGCAGGCAACAAACAATCTCTCCCTGCACTGGGAGGCCTCCCCTCAAGTAGTGGGGGCAATGCTGGGCCACTCCCTTCAAGAAAGAGATTGAGGGGCTGGAGCAGGTCCAGAGGAGCAATGAGGCTGGGGAAGGGGCTGGAGGGAAGGTCTGACGGGGAGAGGCTGAAAGAGGCAGGGGGTGTTGAGCCTGGAGAGGGACCTTCTTCCTCTCTATAACTCCAGGTGGGGGTCAGGCTCTTCTCCCAGGCAGCCAGCGCCAGGATGAAAAAGCAGGGCCTGAAGCTGCCAGGGGAGGGTTAGGTTGGATGTTAGGAAGCCCTTCCTGACAGGAAGTGTTAAAGAAGGCTGGACTGGACTGCCCAGGGCAGTGGTGGAGTCCCCATCCCTGGAGGTGTTGAAGGCCAGCCTTCATGTGACCCTTAGTGCCCTGATGTGGCCGCTGGAGTGATGTTAGGTGCTGGGCTGGCTGAGCTCAGAGAGCTTTTCCAGCCTCAGTAATTCTGTGATTCCCTAATATTTTACCTTTCCAGCACCCAGAAGGAGTAGCCTGGACTAAATTATCACAACTAAACACACTGAGGGGTAAAAAAAAAAAGTTAATATTAACCTGTAACTCCTGTTTTAGGATAAAGAAACTGAAAAAACTCCTCAGGGATCAAACCATGACGCACTTCTCCTCCTTTCTCAGGCAGAGGTGGCAAAGGAGCCAAGCGCTGCTCATTTGTATGCAGCAGTCTGTTGGTGTGCAGCACACTGTGAATAACGAGAAAGTTCCCGTTAAGAAAATAAAACAAAACACCCCTTTCAACGAGGCTCAAACACCAGCAGACCGGGAGGCGCTGGCTGGACCCGCCTCCTGCGAGGCGGTGGGAGGGATTAGATAACCTCCACAAGCTCCTTCCCCTCTCAGCTACAAGAACTCAACGTTAAAAAATAAAGACACCTCTCTGAATAAGGTTTGTTAACGACAGCGGGCAGGCTCCCGGGTTGCTTCCAGGCCTCCTCAGCTAGCCCGTCCCCAGAACGGGAGGCTGCAGCCCAGCCGGGCCTCCCAGCACATCCGGACGGCCGCTCAGGGCCCTCAGCAGCCCCCGGGACACCCCCCAGTACTCACCCCACAGTGACGGGACGCGGCAGATTCCGCAGCGCGGCCGGGGCTGCTGAAGGGAAAGGGGCGAGAGGACGCGTCAGGCCCGAGCTCAGCCACGACAAACCACCCTCCGCTCTCAGCTCCCCACCCAGCAAACGACAGCACCCGGCCCTGGCTCGCCAGGGGTTGCTCACCTCGGAGAACGAGACGGGAGAACATGGCGGCGCCGGGGGGACGAAGGACCGAGCAGCACAGAGGCCTCCGGTGCCCGCTTCGTCCCGGTGACCGCGGCCCGATGGCGGCAGCGCAGCTCTCGCGAGAGTTCGCCGGAGAAGGAGGAGCGAGCGCTCTCGCGAGAGTTTAGCGGGGGCGGCTGCTCTCGCGTGAGTTCGGCAGTGCCAGAGCGGGAGCGGGCGCTCTCGCGAGAGTTGGGCAGCGGCGCGCGCGCGGCGCGGGAGCACGTGGGGGCGCCTCCGGCCCCGTTCGGCCCCAACATGGAGGAGCCGCCGCCGACTGAGGAGCAGCAGGAGCAGCCGCCGGCGGCGCCGGAGGGAGACGATGCCGCGCCCGACAGCGGTCCCGAATGGAACATCCCGCCCAACGCGCCCGCCTGCATGGAGCGGCACTTGGAGGGCGCGCACTACCGAGCAGGTAGCGGGGCCGGCCCGGCGATGGGCCCAGAGGGGATGAGGGCGCTCCCCGGGCCTCTCCCGTCATCGCTCTTCTCCTGTCTCTCTCCTCCCACAGACGGAGCCCTGCTGCTGGGCGCCTCGGCGCTGAGCGGCCGCTGCTGGACCGGTTCCCTCTGGGTCTTCGCTGACCCCCGCCGCGCCCCCAGCGAGGGCTTCTGCACCGCCGGGGTCCAGACTGAGGCGGGGATCGCCGACCTGTGTTGGGTAGCCGACAAGGGCATCCTGGTGGCCTCCGACTCCGGTGAGTAGCAGCGATCCCCCACCCCGCGGCTCTCCTCGCAGAGATAGGTGCCCCCCAGCTGAGATGAGTGCTCCCCTACCTCGACCCCTGCCAGGTGCGGTGGAGCTGTGGGAGCTGGACGAGAATGAAACCCTCATCGTCAACAAGTTCTGTAAATACGAGCACGACGACATCACGACGACGGTGGCCGTCCTAGCCGGCAGCAACCAAGCTGTCAGCGGCGGCAGAGACTTCTGGTGAGTGCTCCCAGCCCAGCTGCCCTACGCCGGGGTCAGGGCTGGGTGCTGATCTCTCACTCTCGTCCTCAGTGTGAAGGTCTGGGACCTGCCACAGCAATCGGTGCTGCACAACTACAGAGGTGAGTGCCATCAGTCGGCTCCTGCTGGCCCCTAGCTGGCTGCTGCAGGCTGAGCCCACTCCTGCAGCATCGCTGGTTGCCTCCTGTCTAGCAGACCACGCTTAGGGTGGAGATCTGATGTTTGGTGGCCTTATTCCTTTGTTTCTTATTTCTCACAAAGTTAATACTATGAGGTTTAGTTTGCTTTGTGTCTCCAAGCCCCACTTCCCTATGATCTCTATTTGTTTTCACCAACAGCTTGTTGAGCTCTGGAGATGAGCTGTTGTGATCTCAGGCCCCAGCAGAGTCTGTGCTCTGTTTAATCTTCTCCCATCCCCTTTGTGAAGAAGCCTCCTCAAGCTTCTCCATGTCACAGGGACCCAACTGCAGTTGGATTTAGCAGCTCTCCAGTTTGGTAGGAAGCAGTTGGTTATCACTGAGTAGAAGTTATGGGCCCAAACTACCCTTTATGTTGTTGCTGTTCCTTTAGGGGTCCTGGGGAGTCAATGGAAACTTAGACCCAGTCTTTGAGGCTCTTTATCCTTTTGTGCTTTTGGTAGCTCACTCCGATTCAGTGACGTGTGTGGCTTCCTGTCCTGGTAAGGACACGATGTTCCTGTCCTGTTCTGAGGTAAAAGCTCACTCTCTGTCTTAATCTATCTCCCAAAATTTTTGTAAAATGTGGGAGCTCCAAGATCTATCCTGGGGGTGACTGACAGAGCCAGTGTGGGTGGTGGTGTGGTTTGGGCTGCAGGTCAGCGCTAGCTCAGAGTAGCAGATCTGAGTTGTAGCCTCACGTGGCCACAAAGAAGTTGTAAACCCCTTTGTGTTTGCTTTGGGTTTCTAGGATGGCAGAACTTTAGTCTGGGACACCCGATGCCCCAAACCAGCTACTCGAATTGGTAAGTTCTGTGTGGAAGTGCAGTAAGGTTTCTGTTTAAACCCTGTAATCAGATCTAACAGGGCAGGGTCCTACCTTTGGGCTACAATAACTCTCTGCAGCTACAGACTGGGGGGTGAGTGGCTGGAGAGGGGCCTGGCTGACAGCTGGCTGAACAGAAGCCAGCAGGGTGCCCAGTCGGCCCAGAAGGCCAATGGCATCTTGGCTTAGATCAACAATAGAGTGGCCAGCAGGACTAGAGATGTGATTCTACCCCTGTACTGAACATTGGGGAGGTCTCCCCTGGAGTACTGGGGGCAGTACTGGGCCACTCACCTCAAGAAAGAGATGGAGGGGCTGGAGTAGGTGCAGAGGAGCAACAGGGATGGGAAAGGGACTGGAAGGAAGGTCTGATTGGGGGAGCTGGGGGTGTTTGGCCTGGAGAAGAGGAGACTAAGGGAAGACCTCCCTCTCTCCAACTCCCTGAAGGAAGGTTGGAGTCAGCTGGTGGTCAGGCTCCCAGGCAACCAGAGCTGGAATGAGAGGGCAGGGCCTGAAGTTGCCAGGGGAGGCATAGATTGGATGCTAGGAAGCCCTTCCTGATGTAAAGGTGGATCAGAACCTGGACTGGACTGCCCAGGGCAGTGGTGGAGTCCCCATCCCTGGAGGTGTTGAAGGCCACCCTGGCCGTCGCCCTGAGTGCCCTGGTGTGGCCACTGGGGTGATGTCAGGTGCTGGTCTGAGCTGGCTGATCTCAGAGGGCTTCTCCAGCCTCAGTCATTCTGGGATTCAGCAAGCTTTTCAATATTTGCCTCAGCACAGTGCTAAACGAGAGCAGTGGAGGGATATCTCAGAACTCTGTCTCTTTGCTCTCATCCCAACTTATTTCCTCACAGTTTGCAGTGCCTGTAATTACCTCCCTACCTCAGTCTTGTGGCACCCACAGAAGAGTGACATCTTTGCTCTGGGTAAGGAAGGATCCTGTTGCTTGACCTCACCACACAGATCAAGGTCTTTGCTGTGACCATGTTGCTAACACTTTGTTCTCCCTCTCTTAAAGGTGATGAAAGTGGAACGGTTGCACTAGTAGACACAAAGAATCCTGATGCTGCCCTCAGCACCGCTGTGCACGACCGCAGCGTCACAGGATTCGCTTTCTCTGCACATAGGTACAGCCTGAGGCAGCAGCACCCTTCGTAGTCTTGTTGTTACTTCAGAGTAAAACCTGTGCTGGGCACTGGGGAGGGCTCCCCTTGAGTGCTGGGGGCAGTCCTGGGCCTCCCACTTCAAGAACGAGATTGAAAAGTTGGAGTGGGCCCAGAGGAGCAATGAGGCTGGGGAAAGGACTGGAGGGAGAGGCTGATGGAGCTGGAGGTGTTTAGCCTGGAGAAGAGGAGACTCAGGAGGGACCTTCTCCCCATCTCTAACTCCTTGAAGGAAGGTTGTAGTCAGGTGGAGGTCAGGCTCTTCTCCCAGGCAACCAGTGCCAGGACGAGAGGGCAGGACCTGAAGCTGCCAGGGGAGGGCTGGATGTTAGAAAGCCCTTCCTGATCAAAAGAGTGATCAGAGGCTGGACTGGACTGCCCAGGGCAGTGGGGGAGTCCCCATCCCTGGAGCTGTTTAAGGCCAGCCTGGCTGCGGCCCTTAGTGCCCTGGTGTGGCCGCTGGGGTGCTGTTAGGTCCTGGTCTGGACTGGCTGAGCACAGAGGGCTTTTCCAGCCTCAATCATTCTGTGATTCTAACCAGTCTCCCCTCTCCTCCAGTTCACCCTTACTGGCTTCAATCAGTGAAGACTGTTCAGTTGCTGTCCTTGATTCAAACCTCTCAGAAGTGTAAGTACTAGACAGAACGTTGTCACTGCTGTGGCTGTTTGTCCTGTTAACATCTCATTACATTAATTACTTGGTCCTGTGCTGAGTGAAAGGTGAAACCACTCCTTAAACAAGAGGATGCTCTCTTAATGAGCCCATAAACCCTTAGTGAGAGCCCTTTCAGCCTGAGTGCTTCTTGTTCCAGGTTCAGAGACCGTTCCCACCGAGACTTTGTGACTGGCTTGTCGTGGTCCCCTTCAGACGAGGCCTTGCTCACTACAGTTGGCTGGGATCATCAGGTTCTGCATCACACTGTCCCCGTCCCAGCTGGTGAAGCTTCTGGAGTCAACTGTGTAAAAGAGTAGTTTCATAAACTCAACGGTCCAGATCCCTTCCTGGTGTCACTTTGATTCTGCTGAAGTCAGAGCTGTGTGTGAACTGGAGCCGGGGCGGTCTGTGTCTGCCTGGCAGCCTGATTCAGAAGATACCTGTTGTAACTTTGATTAGGCATCAGTTAGTTACCAACCAAGCTTCACCCTCTCCTCAGGAGCTGGCTTCACCTCTGCTAGGACTTGATTTCGGGCACAGAGGAGACCTGGAGAGAGGGGATGAAGGTTCATTGGTTGCAGTCAAGTCTTTTCACTTACTTGTTGTTAAACATCTTGCTGAGAGCTCCTGACCTGGGAGACACTGGTGCTGGTGATGTTCTAGCTGAGGCTGGCTCAGAGGGGCTGTTGCTGAAGGCCAGGAGAAATGAGTGGCTGCTGTGCTCTTTGACACCACCTTTCATCTCTGTGCTGAAGACACCCACGAGCAGAAGTTGTAAGGGAAAAACTGGACTGAGGACTTCAGCTTCCACACGCTTGCTCCTGTAAACAGACTCTGCTTAGTGCTGGGTGAGACTCCTACGTGTTTGTGCCGGCCACTGAGGGGCTCCAGACATTCCCTGTCCCCCCCCTTGCATCCCCTGTAGTGGTGTTCTTTGTAGCATTGCCACCTGCTTTCCAAACCACACGGTTTCCCCAGAAGATATTTAACAGAAACAAAGGATTGCATGTGTTGCCCCTGCTCAAGATACAGTTTGCTGGATGGAATAAAGCAGGTTCTGAGTAAAGAAGCCAAAAGTCCTGGTGCAATTAATGCTGCTCCTCATCCTTTATCCTGGTAGTGATGCCCAGTTCCACGGGGTTTCTCCTGGTTTAATCAGAGCCCACAGTTACCTTTGGGCAGATGAAGCTCTCCCAGGTGCTGGACTTTCCTTGTGCTCTTTTTAAAGCTCTTTTTAAAGCTCTTTTTACACTGAAGCTCAGACTGTGAGGGACTGGAAGGCTTTGGGAGAGGCTGAGTGGTGCCACGGGAGGGCAGCAGCTGCCAGCTGGACGAGCAGCAGCACCGTGATCCCCAGGCACTGGGCTGCTCTTTGAAGAGCTGCTGTTTCTACAGAGTCACAGAGCACCAGGGGTTGGAAGGGACCTCGAATGATCATCTAGTCCAGTCTCCCTGCCACAGCAGGATCCCCTGGGTCCAGTTGCACAGGAACATGATCAGGTGGGTTTTAAGCATCTCCAGAGAAGGAGACTCCACAACCCAGCCCCTGCTGGGGCTCTGGCACCCTCCCTGGGAACAAGGTCCTTCTCACACTGATGGGGAACCTCCTCTGTTCCAGCTCACACCCGCTGCCCCCTTGTCCTGTCACTGGGTGCCCCTGAGCAGAGCCTGGCTCCATCCTCCTGATACCCACCCTTCACACACTGATCAACATCCATGGGGTCACCCCTCATTCTCCTTTTTTCCCAGCTCCCTCAGCCTTTCCTCAGCAGGGAGATGCTCCCCTTCATCATCTCTGTGCCGGCCTCTCTCCAGCAGCTCTGTGTCCTTGTGGAACTGAGGGGCCCACAACTGGACACAAGATTCCAGCTGTGTCACCAAGGGCAGAGTAGAGAGGGAGGAGAACCTCTCTCCATCTGGTAACCACCTCCCTTCTGATCCACTCCAGGATGCTGCTGCCCACTGGGGCCCATTGCTGGCTACACTTGAGTTTTCTCCCCATCACCAGAAGAGGACACAAAAGCAACAGATTATCTCAGTTTAGACATGAGGCACCAATTCTGTGCTGAGATGCTGGAGCAGATTGCCCAAGGAAGTTACAGCTGCCCCATCTCTGCCAGTTGCTGATGACCACTTGGCTGGAACCCTGAGTAACTTGCTCTAGTGAAGGTCTCCCTGCCTGTGCTGGAGGTGGGGATGGAACTGGATGATCTTTAAGGTCCATTCCAACCCCAGTGACAGTGTCATGGGGTGTTGGAACTAGACAGTCTCCAAGGTCCCTTCCAACCCTGGCCATTCTATGACTTACCTCAGAGTCACTCAGCCCTCAGAGCTGCCAACCCATCGCAGCAGCCTGTAAATACCCTGTGGCTACAGCGAGAGCATCGGGGGACGCAGCGAAGCTCACGGAGAGCCCAGTTCTGCAGCCAGAGCTGGATTAAAGACAGGAGAAAGCAACTCAGGGTAATTTTGAGGAGTGGAAAGACTAAGCCACCGCGAAGCCAAACCTGCCCACGTTGCTCACGCCACGCTCTCCGTTTTGAGGGCATCACACGAGTTGGGACTTGCAGGAGAGTTCCTGGTGCTTCGTCACTAATGAAGAGCTCCAGCCCAAGAACTATTAATAGCAGCAGCACAAGCTGAGCTGCACCAGCTCCTCTGCCAGCCTGCCCAACCAGCTGGGTGTGAGACTCAGGAGAGGTGGAGAGAGTTGGGGCTGTTCAGTTTGTGCAGGAGGAGGCTGAGGGGAGACCTCACCTCTCTCTACAACTATCTGAGAGGACACTGCAGAGATGCTGGTGCTGGGCTCTTCTCACAGGTCATCAGTGACAGAAGCAGAGGGAAGAGCTTCCAGCTCCACCAGGGGAGGGTCAGACTGGCCATCAGGAAGAGATTCTCCCTGGAGAGACTGGTCAGGGACTGGGCTGGGCTGCCCAGGGTGGGGGTTGAGTCCCCATCCCTGGATGAGTTTAAGAGTCACTTAGATGGTTTAGGGGTGACCTTGTAGAGTAGAGTTGAGGTTGGCTCTGGCAGGGGGACTGGACTAGATGATCTCTCAATCCCTAATGTTCTGTGATTCTCTGTGACTCCCTGATCCCCAGGGTCTTTTCCAACCTGAATGATCTGTGAGGGCTGGGTCTGCAGGTGAAGGGACACTTGGGGTGGCAGCTCAGCCCTTCCTCACCCTAAAAGCCCTTCAATCACCGCAGCTCAGCAGCAGGCAGGTAGGAGCAGGACCAAGCCCCAGGTGAGCTGGAATTCAGGCTGTTGTGAGGCCAGTTGGAGCCACGTTTTCACCTCTTGGTGGTGGAGCAGCCGGGGCGCTTCGGCACCGCCGAGTCAAACCAGAGACCACGCAGGTGCCAAACCAGTACATCCAGACATCTTTAATGCAGAAGGTCGGTGTCCAGCAGCACCTCATAAATAAGAGACTTTGTTCAACACTTTCTGAGTAAAAGCTCTTGTTATAACTACATCAGCAGGTATTTGAGGAAGAAGGCAGCTGCAGGGGATAATTGAAGTCAGATCAAGACTTGACTGACCAGACCTCATCAGGGAGGGTTGAAGTGAGACTGGTTTTTTGCCAGGCTCTGGGATTGCTTCCAGCACCAAGGTTGGGCTGGAAGGTTGGGTGCTTTGCTCTCCCCTTGATTCTTCCTTGTCTACTGCTGAATTTATACAGTGAAAGAGCTGGGGAGGAGCAGAGCAGAAGCAGGAGTCAGACTGTGCTGTCCTGACCTGGGTCTGGGGAGCTCTTCCCCATCCCTGCAGCCCAGAGCTCCTCACTCTCATTAAGGAGTTCGCTTTCTCTGCAAACACTCTGAGCTCTTTGTCACCCCACAGCTCCCAGTATAAACATCTAGCTCTTACTGAAACACTAGGATCCCCCCTAACGCACCCAGAAGAGGCTGGGAAGAGCCCCAAGTGTTTGGAGAACAACAGTCCCACTGCTGGAGACTGTTCCTGTGCCAACCAGTTTCCCAACCGAGAGCAGAGCCCTGCCTGGTTCAGTTAGAGCTCCCAGAACGGGTGCTCTTGGCAGGAAGAGCAGCCATTTCATCAACAGGGGATGTTATCACAGCTCCTGAGGTTTGATATCAGCAAACAGCTGCTTCTCCACACCTCCCAGTTAACAGCTCTGTGTGGATCCCAGGGCAAATGGGAAACCCAAAGCCGGTGCCACCCAGCTTCACGTTTTGCTCCAAGAGGCAAACTTGGCCTCAAACTGAAGGGGATTCTCCAGGGAGGAATAAAACAATCACATTGATCTCTCTTGATGCCTGAGGTCTCCCAAGAAGCCTTTTGAGAATTAATTTGCAGCTTGAACCTGATGTTTAAGGAAAAACAGGTTTCCAGGACGAAAATCCCGTTGAGTTGCAGTCGGAGAAGATTCCTGGCTTCTCGTCAGGCTACTCTGGTCCAACTTCACCCACTACTAGAGCACAAGGACACGGCCCGGAAGCCACTCAAAAAGGATCATGGCTTAAAGGGACCTTAAAGATCATCCCTCTGCTTCCAGAGACAAATAAGGATCCTCCAGACTCTCCTCACGTGGAACCTCCAGCCATGATTTTACCTCCAGAGATAAATAAGGATCCTCCAGACCCTCCTTGCATGGAACCTCCAGCCATGATTTTACTTCTAGAGATAAATAAGGATCCTCCAGACCCTCTTTGCATGGAACCCCCACAACGTTTCCCAGGGCAGGGGGGCTTTTCACGGCACTGGGATGGCTCCTCCAGACCCGCTTCTCTCCATAAGCAAGTGAGGTTTGTAAAACCAGCACCCAGATATCCAAACCACGCTGTTTCAAGACTGGCTGGAGACCTTCCAACACATCAGCAGCTGTTTGATTTAGCTGTCAGCCCCGTCCTTGTGTTTGCTTTTGGCCCCTTCCTCAGAGCTGCTGATGCTTTGAAGCTCCTGCTGCTGTGTTGGAAGCAGCTGTTGAGCTCTTGGGCAAAGCTGGAAATCACACAACAGCAGCGACAAGACACTGATATCAGAGGTGGCTCCTCAGCAGCTTCCACCCGTGAAGGGAAGTGGGATTGTAGAGCAAAACCTGCCTAGAGGCTCCCACACATGTGGCACAGGGTGAGCTGGAGTGGGGCTAGTGATACTGGGAGAGTACTGGGAACAGAAAGTGCTTTCCACAACGCAGACTAACGTCTCAAAGTGCTTTTAGTTTGCCAGTGACCAGACAAGGTTGTCTTTGTGCCACGTTTATCTCACAGGGATTCTCAGCACGTGAACCTACAAGGGAGAGTCCTTACTGCTCATTTCAGGAAGCTGCAACTCAGCTCTGCTTGCTCTGTCCTGTCAAACACCCCCTCTTTAAGGCTATTGAGGTACCCCAGCACCCCTGGGTGCAGGATGGGCTCAGGCACGCTCACAGCACCCAGGGAAACACCGATGGGAGCAGTGGAACCTGCTCCCTTTGTGTGGCCACATCAGTGATCACCTCAGCCCCCTGGATCAGCCAAAGCCAAGCCTCAGCACAGCAACATGAAGGCTCCATGGCCTGGCTTTGGGGGGGTTAGGGAAGTGGCCAGAGACCCCTCGAGGAAGGCACTGCGGTGCAGCACCTTGAGGAGTCACTGACACCCCAGAATGAAGGGTCGCTCAGCGTTTTGTGCCTCCCAAGGGCTTCACAGCCACCCGTCAGCCCTTACAGCCTTCTTCCATGAGGAAGAGTCACCATTCCAGGCACTAAAAGGCACAGAAAAGCAGTGGCCTCTGAACCCCCCTAAGAAAGAGGCTCTGACCTGGCCCCAGCACTGAGAGCTGCGAGCTGAGCTTAAGGCATCGAGCTGGGCTTAAGGCATCGGCAGAACTGATTTGCTGGAGGCTGTCGAAGAAGTGGGGACAGCAGAGGTCAGGATCTAGACACCCCCACCTCTTATTCTACCCCATAGACTTTCACACTCTCCTTTCAATTCCCCTACTTCTAGCTCTACGCTGGCTGACTCCACGATACACCACCCCCGGTGGGGTGCTCCCCACTCCCAAGCTTGTTGGATATTAAACCAGTTAAAACACCAAATGGAAATCAACCCCTCCAGTGCTGCCCTTCAGCAAGAGCTAAGGCTGCTTTGGGCTTGCTTAGCCCTGTCGAGGCTGCCAACACCACGGGGAAGGGGAAAGAGCAGAGGGAAAAGCTCACGAAACCAGGCAGCAGCCCATCGTCCGCGGTAACTAGTCTCCATCACAGTCTTTTCGAGAAGAGCCCCAGTGCCAGGGTCACTCCTGCCTTCTCCATCAGTAGTTTCCAGACGGCTGGGATGGGATTGTCCCTCGGTGCTCGCGGGGATGAGCGAACCCGGAGCCTGCCGTGTCCCTTCCCAGCCGGATGAAGGCGTCGGAGCAGCCCTGCGGGTGATCCTACCGGTGGCCGCCCTGGTAGATGTAGGAGATGGGCTGCCGAGCCCCGGGTCTGACCGTGAAGGTGTTGGTGGGGCCGCTGTACTGGGAGCTGCCCAGGGCAGGTCTGCAGGGAAAACACAGGGAAAGTCACGGAAACCCTTGGCTGTTGTTCAGTGTCGCTGAATCACAGCATCACTGAGCGTTAGGGATTGGAAGGGACCTCGTAAGATCCCCCAGTCCAATCCCCCTGCCAGAGTAGGATCCCCTGGAGCAGCGGTTTTGCTGCCTCCTGTCTCCATTCAGCAACAAGGGGAGGAGAAGACAGTGGGTGCAGGGTTATGGCTGGGACCAGGGAGCATCCAAGCTGCAGCCTCGGAGCAGAAGCCTGGTGACACCCTGCGAGCCAAGGGGCAAGGACTCCCTGTGCTGCCCAGGGAGCTCAGATCAAAAGGACACAGAGGACAGGGAAGGGCTCAGCTCTGGGGGGACACAAACCTGCTGGCAGCCACCGTGCTGGCGGGTGAGAAGTCCCCGTTCTGCCCCTTGTACTTGGCATCGCCTTTCCCAGCGGCGTCCAGGGACATCCTCCTGCCCTGGGTGCTTGCGGGGCCGTTGCGGTGGGCGGAGCCGAGGCGTCGGACCCCATCCCCGGCCGGGGAGCTGTAACCCCCGGAGCCGTAGGACAGGGTGCCCGTGGCCCGGGGGGCTGCTGCTGTCGCTCGCGGGTAGGAGCTGTCGGGCTCAGAGACGTAGAGGCGCTTCTTGATGAGCGGCCGAGGGTTGGGGCCGTGACTCGGGTAACCGGCAGAGCTGCTGAGATCTGGGTACTGGGGTGTGAAGTCACTGTTCCTCCTGCTCGACTCCGAGGGCAGCGGAGCTGGCGACTCGTGGTTGCCCCCATAGCCGCGGCTGTAGCCAGACCACCTGTAATACCGGGCTGTGTCCGAGCCCCGGCTGGTGTCGGGGAAGCTGGGGCACTTGTGGTTCTCCCCCCGGCTTGGGAGGGGCTCTTCACCCTCATCCACCTCGTTGCTGAATTCAGGGGGTGGAGGGATGATCCCGTAGTCCAGCGCCGTGTCCCCATTCTCGGGCTGCTCCGGCTGCCCGGGCTCCAGGAGGCCCCGCAGCAGGCTGGAGGCAGCTGCCCCCCGGTGCCCAGCGCAGCTCGGGGTCTCACCCAGAGCCCGCACATCCCGGCCGTGGTCCGAGGAGCTGGAGAAGGATGGGGGCTTGCTCCATCCCGACCCTGCAGCTGGCCGGGGCACCACGGTGAAGGAGTAGGGCTTGGACTCGTTGCGGTAGAAGCTGGTGGAGCCGGTGGAGATGGTGTCTGTGGAGACGCTGCCGAGTCTCAGGGGCAGCTTTGCCCGCGGTGCGGGTACCCCATCCCCTACCTGCCGGCCCCGCTGGGCCCGCTGCCGGGCTGCCAGCAGCAGGGCCATAGGGGACCCTCTCTCCACCCGCTCGCCGGTCACCGGGTGGATCAGCGGCTCCTCTTCCCCAGCTCCCGCCGTGCCCGGGGGGCTCCTGGCCGGGCTCGTGGGGCGGGAGGGTTCCGCTGAGCTCAAGGCGCGGGGTGGTTCAGCTGAGCCGGCCCCAGCCCGGTGCACTTTGTACTGGAAAATGGGCTCACTGGGCAGCGGTGCCGGAGAACTGGGGGGTGAGGGAGAGGTGGGAGCAGGGGGCTCCTTCGCCGGTGCTTGAGGTGGGTCTGGGGGACTCACGCTGCCGTTGAGGGTCAATCCGTCGGTGCCCTTGCTAGCGGCAGCAGCCGGCTGGTCCTTGTGCCCAGTCTCATCCTTCTCCACCACAGCCACTGGTGCTGGGAGTGGGCTTGGGGCTGGTTTCGGCAGCACCGAGTCACTGGGGACAGGGGTGCTCTTCGTCAGGTCAGGAGGGCTCTTCCTTGAGTCAAGGGGGCTCCTCATCACACGTGGGGTGCTGCTGCCATCCTCGGTGCCCTGCTTTGTGCTGCCCAGCCCCAGAGCAGGTTTCCCCTCCTTCTTCTGGGCCAGCACCGCCTCCAGCTCGTTCCTGATCTTCATGACGCTGCGGGGCTGCGCTGGGGGGCTGCTCTCTGGTGCAGGGACCACTGTGCTGGGGGAACCCCCCTTGGCATTGATGGGGCTGCTGGGCACCTCCTTCTTCTCACTCTCCCCTCCCGCGGGCGACCGCACATCTTTCCCAGTGGGTCCACTGGGTCTCCCGTTTACGCCGGGCTCGTGGCTGCTGGTGCGGTCGGCTCTGCCGTCCCCAGGCCGGGGAGCAGCCGCCTTCTCCGGCTTCTCCTCCCTCCGCGGGGAGCGCAGGAGAGCAGAGAGCTCATCCCGCAGCCGGTTGAGGTTGTTCGCATCCTTCCAGTCCTCGTCGTCACTGGTGGGATAGTCCGGAGGAGGGAGGTCCAGGTCGTTGGCAGAGAGCGATTCCGAGGCGGGAGCAGAGTCTCTCTCAGCCGGTTTTGGCTGCGGAACCTTCTCCGTCTCCGGACTCGGCAGCGGGGACCGGCTGGGCGCAGGGTCCGTCCCTCGGCCCAGCCCCAGAGCGGGTTTGGGGCTCAGCGGCGGGTGGGTGGGTGCAGAGGGCTTCCCCACGGCTCGACCCGCCGGGGTCACCCCCTGCCCGGGGTCACCCCCTGCGAAGGCCTTGGAGGCAGCCCGGATGGTGAAGCAGGGCGGGAGGGGAGGCCGGGTGTGGGGCTGCCGGGGAGCCGGCTCCTGCGGGACGGGCTGCCCGTCCTGCACCGGGATGGAGCTGGAGCGGGCAGGGGCTGGCGGGGGCACCTTGAAGGACCTGGGGAAGGTGAGGTGGGGCTCCGGGGAGGGCTTGGGCTGCAGACTCTCCTTCGGGGCAGGGGCAGCCGGCGCCCTGACCTCAGCGGGCTGCAGCGGCCCCTCGGCATCCGCCTGCCTCGTGTTCAGCACCGTCTCGGACTTCCACTTGGAGATGCCGGGCGCGAAGGGGGCTGGAGCCCGGCTGGGTGAAGAAACACCCGGCGGGGCTGGCGGGATGAAGTCTGGAGGAGCCGGTGTGCCGGGGGAGGACAAGGCAGAGGCTGGGGGTGGCGGAGGTGCCATGGCTGGGGNTCCCCCGCCGAGCTGTACATTCGATGGTTCCCATTGATCTGGGAGCTGGAGCCTGCAGGGAGAACAACATGACTTGAGCACTGTCTCCATCAGCATCAGCACCTCCCATCTAAAGCTTCCTCAGCTCTAACAGCCTCACCCCTTAGAGATTAAGTCTCAATAATCATTAATAGGAGGACTTTCAGCAGGGGAACCTCACGGCTGGCTGCTCCAGAGCCCAGAGCACACAGCCACCTCCTTCCCCGAGGGCACGGTCCTGCTCAGGACACTCAGCAGAGATGATCCCTTACCAAGGGCTGCTTTCTCCTCAAAGTCTTCTGGCACCGAGGGTGTTGGCACAGCCACCCCATGGGATTCCTGGGCATTCTGCAAGAGTCCAGACAGCAGGGCTGTTAGTTTTACACCCAGGGCACCAAACCAAAGTGCTGACAGCAGCCTGCGCCGCCACCGCCGATTTCCCTGCACAAACAGAGACCTGATGAGATCTGAGCTGTTTCCAAGACGCTGAGATTCCCGAGGGAGCTGCTGTCGGCAGGGTTGGAGGGGATGGGTGAAGTGGTTGAGGTTGCACAAGCTGTGAGCACCATTCCCCTGCAGGGCAGGTGCAGAGGAGTTGGGCACTGCCCTTGCATATCCAGGCTTTGAGCTGCCTCTGGTTTCCCCTCACCGTTGTCCCGGGCAAACACGATGGCTTCTGTGGGGTTTGGGGGCTTTTCCCTGCAGCAGGCAGGGCCCAGCTCACACCACAGCAGCAGCCAGACCTTTTGGGAAGCTGGCACCAGCAGCTTCCAGCGCTCTGGGGGAAAAGTGCTGCTGCTGTGGTTTGTGTTTTGCTCCCCAATTACTCTCTTTGCATCCAGGGTGAACACTCAGCAGCGCCTTCAGCTCTACAGGACCCTGCAATTGAGCAGCCCACACCGAGGGCACTTTGAATAATTACATCCACCCACCAGGAGATATTCTCAGCCCTTTGACTCAACCCAGTGCTGACCAGGACTGCTGCCCTCCTCCCCTCCAGTGACTCAGTGCTGAGATTGCTCTGCACGGAGGCTGGACCTGCTCCCAAAACGTTCACCTGGGTCCCACTGCAGCCCAGTACTGACCTGAGCCACTGGTGCACTGCACTGGGCTTTCACACACCAGCACTGGGAGAGACCCAGAGCCAGCAAACAGCAGTTCCAGAGCAGCAGCAGCAGCTCCCAGACCCCACAGGCAGTGGTCACACAGCCCCCTCCCAAGCTCCAAGGTCCACTTGCTGCTCTTCCCCTCAGCCCAGGCTGCTGTTTGCATGAGGTCTGCACAGCAGAGGAGCCCTTATCCCACCTGCCCCTACAGCTGAGATAAGGGCTGAGCCCTGCTCTCGGCCTTTCGCTGGCATTATCGCTATTTTTACAGGAGATTGCTGTGGGATTCCAAAGTCTCCTCGATCAAAGGTCAGGCTGGCTTCATGCAGCCCCACGCAGGGCTCAGACAGCACCTTCCCATCACCCTGCCCTGGGCGCGGGGAGCGCAGGAGCTGCTGGGCAGAGCTGGGTCAACCTGGGCTCCCTCCAGCCTCTGGCAAAGCACTTGCAGGCTTCGCTTGCCAACCCATCAGCCTCACAGATGACCAGAGATCCTCTATAACCACAAGGGAATGAGCTAGACACTGGTGAGCCAGGAGGGAGAGTGGGGATTTGTGTTCCTGGGGTTGCACAACTGATCCCACAGCTCTGAGCTGCTGGAGAAGCCAAGGTCTGCAATCACAGAACGTTAGAGATCGGAAGGGGCCTCCAAAGATCACCCAGTCCAATCCCCCTGCCACAGCAGGATCCCCTAGACCAAGTCACACAGGGACACATCCAGGCTTGTTTAAATGTCTCCAGACAGGGAGAATCCACAACCCCCTTGGGCAGCTCCTTCCAGAAGGTCTTTGGGACAGATCTGCCCGTGGCAGAGTGTCAGACACCAACCCTACAGCCTCATCCAAGACCTCTCTGCTGGTCCCAGAGACACAGCACAAGGCAGAGGAGACAATCCTCAACTAGAGTTGCAAGCCAGAGGCTGACAGGCACTTCCAGAGCCGATAATTAAACCGTCCAGAGCGCCGAGACACCAAAATGAGCAACACACAGCACAGCCACCCAGCAATTCCCGTTTGCTATGGAAATTCATCGCTGCCCGTCCCCAGAGCACTTGGAGGGGCCCCTGCTCATTTCCAGGGGAACAAAGAGGTCTGAGCTGGATTCAGAACACCACAGGCATCACACAGTTGGGTAGGAGCAGGGAGGAAGGGATCTGTGCAAAGCTGGAGGAAACGAGCTCCACGCTTCAGGAATCGCAGAGTCATTAGGGATTGGAAGGGACCTTGAAAGATCATCTAGTCCCATCCTCCTGCCACAGCAGGATCACCCAGACCAAGTCATTTCCAGGGCCTGTGGAGATGGCACAACCAGTGTCCCACCAAGAACTCCTGGGGCAGTGGCTGGAGCTCCGCGTGTCTCTCCCAAACCAGCCCAACCTCACATCATCACCTGCTGCTCACACGGAAGGCATCTCCTGCTCCGCTGCCAGGCCCTGGCAGTGATGATGGGAGGGAGGAGAGGCTGGCTCCTGGGCTGTGTTTGCCAGGGGTGTGACCAGCCCAGCCACCCTCCAGCTGATTCAGAGCTGGCTGCTGCAATGGGAACCTGCATTTCCAGTTTGCGGTCCCTGCTCGGGGTTTTTGTCTGTGGAGGATCCCGTTGGGGGGAGATTTCACTGTAACCACCAAGAATTGCAGCACTAGAACAGCATCAGGTATCCCCTGGCCCCAGTGAAGGGGACCTGCCCTCACCACCCCCAGTCTCTGGGGACCCCACACTCTCACCCATTAAATAAATCGGGTTTGATGGTGCCTGTTACCAGAACTACCCTCAAAATACAAGTCAGGGCCTCAGAGAGGTCAAGGACCCCCCCAGATATGAAGAGCTGCTCCAAAGTGTCTGGTTTCAAAGCAGAATTAGGGAGATTTGGTGGTTGATGGAAGGAATTTACTCCCCTGGGTTGCCACAGCTCTGCAGGCAGGTGGGCAGCGGGAGATGGCGGGACCCCCGCAGCAGGGGGCGAAGCCCCTCTCCACAACGAGGCTCTGGATGGACAGAGACCGGGTGATCTGAGGTGAAGAAGCTGCTCGACGCAGGAGCTGCCAGGTGCCCATCGGGGCTGGCTGCCGGGCTGGGTGTGGGCACCTCCTGACTCACAGCCACCCTGGCAGATGCTTCTCAGGCTCCCCCCGCGCAGGAGAGCGGGTGGGTGGAGAGAAAGGGTTAAGGTGGGAGCAGAGGAACAGCCCAGCGCAGGTATGCATGTGGCAGCAGCAGCAGCAGGCTCTTGCCAAACGAAATCATCATCAAGCCTAATCAAAATAATGCAAATACCCCCCCAGGACTGGTCCTTCAAACACACTGCAGGGCCCTGCTGGCTCCTTCGGCTCAACCTGCTCCTCTCGGAAGAGAGACTTGGTCTGAGAGACCCTCGTGAGGGCAGCTGAGGAGGAAAAAGCCCCCAGGTCAGCTGGAAGACTCCCTGGATGGGAGCAGAGCCCACAGGATGTGACCCAGGGAGCTCTGTACTGCTCACAGAACCACAGAACATTAGGGATGGGACCTTCAAAGATCAGCCAGTCCAATCCCCGCAACAGAGCAGGATCCCCTAGATCCAGTCACACAGGAACAGTCCAGGTGGGTTTGAAATGTCTCCAGAGAAGGAGACTCCACAACCCACCTGGCAGCCCCTGCCAGGGCTCTGCCACCCTCCCTGGGAACAAGGTCCTTCTCACACTGATGTGGAACCTCCTCTGCCCCAGCTCACACCCGCTGCCCCTTGTCCTGTCACTGGGTGCCCCTGAACAGAGCCTGGCTCCATCCTCCTCACACCCACCCTTCACATCTTGATCAACACCCATGGGGTCACCCCTCAGGCTCCTTTTTCCCAGCTCCCTCAGCCTTTCCTCAGCAGGGAGATGCTCCCCTCCCTCCATCATCTCTTGGGCTCTCTCCAGCAACTCCATCTCCTCCTGGACCTGAGGGGCCCAGTGCTGGACACACAATCATTCCTCCACCACATCCACTCTCCCGCTGGAAAAGCAACTGAAAGCTCTGAAAAAGCTGCTGAAGTTGCTGGTTGCACCCCAGACCTGGTGCTGTGGGGGTATCAGCTCTGGGTACCCACCCAGACCAGTGATACTGGACAGAGTTTCTCATGCAGCAGCCCTACAGTCACTGGCCTCAGAGCCCAGCTGACCTGACTTCTTGGGAGGCATCACAGAGGGCACAACCCCTCGGTAGGACACTAGGGAGTCCCACAAGTTCTCACTACACTCTTGGATGGACAGATCAGCTCCTTCACAGAGTCACAGAACATTAGGGGTTGGAGGGGACCTCCAGAGATCATCCAGTCCAAGCTCCCTGCCGGCCCAGCTTGTGCTGTAGGTGGTGGCTCTGCTCTGGTGCCAGCAGCGGCGAGATGAAACGCCGAGCGAGGCAGATCTATCATCTACACCCTCAGTGCTCCTGCCTTTAATTGAGAGCTGAAGCTGCAGCAGCTTCCTTCTCTCACCCAGGTCCGGCAGCAGCCTTGAACTCACATCACCTCCTAATCCCTCGTACCCGGCGCTATTAGAGCCTCATTTTGCTCTTTGCTTATTAACTCCCCTTGGGGGAGAGGATGGGAGGCAGCAGCCAGCCCGGCCGGTTCTGGGCACCGGTTGCTCGCGGTGCCGTAACCACCGCCGGGCTCAGGGACTCACCAGGGGCAGGAAGGTCAGCAGCGGCCGGACGCGGGGACGAGGCTTGAGCGTGGCTGTGCCGGAGTCGGTCACCGTCCCGAAGCGGTTGTCGCCGTAATAGACCTCGATCACGTCGCCTGGCGGGGAGAGAAGGCTGTTAGTGGCTGCAGCCCTGGGCTCCAGGTGCCGGCACCGCCTCGGTTTGTAAAGCCCCGGGGAGAAGGCTGCTGGATCAGCAGCTCCTGCAGCGAGGAATCGCAGAACATCAGGGGTTGGAAGGGGCCTCCAAAGATCTGGACTGATCCCCCTGCCACAGCAGGATCCCCTAGATCCACTTTCACAGGGACATGGCCAGGTGGGTTTGAAGTGTCTTCAGAGAAGGAGACTCCACAACCCCCCTGGGCAGCCCCTGCCAGGGCTCTGCCACCCTCCCTGGGAACAAGGTCCTTCTCACACTGATGGGGAACCTCCTCTGCTCCAGCTCACACCCGCTGCCCCTTGTCCTGTCACTGGGTGCCCCTGAGCAGAGCCCGGCTCCATCCTCCTGACACCCACCCTTCACATATTGAAGTTGAAGGTGAGCAGGATGGGCACTGGCAGCCCTGACTCTCACCCAAGGGCACAGGGATCCCTTCCTGGAGCTGCTGATGCTCCAGTTCTGTCCCAAATGGTTTCTTTCTATTAGTAGCTTCAGTGAATTTACCTCAGGAGGGTCAAGAGTCAGCACAGGCACTCAGGCATTAGGTTTAGTGGAGGAAAATGCTTCAGGAGCAACTGGGTTGTCCCTTTCTAGTGCTCCCAGGGAGCAGGAGGTGGGTCCCCAGGGCAGGCGCCCACAGTGGTGACAAAGACAGGGTCTGAGCTGGGCTGATCCATCAGGGAGGCTGGAGCAGATGAGCTCCAAGGTCCTCCCAACCTCAGCTGTGCTGTGATCAGGGAGGCAGCAGCAGGGCCAGAGCATCAGCCACACCAAGGATGGGGAGCTCCTGCCCTTCCTTAGCAAAGGGAACCACCTGGCAGCACAGGGGCTTCCCAAGGAGGTTTGATTCCCCTCCACATTCTGCTGCTGGTAGGAGAGAGATGCTGTGGCTGCTCTTTGGGTGGTGGAGAGGCACCAGCAGTGCCCTCAGCATCCTGCTGCCTGTGACACCCTGATGCATTGGCCATGATGGGGGGTGGATGGTGCTGCCACATCGCTTTGACCCCCCCAACCCACCTCAGAGAAACACTCTGGGTGTGTTCTCCAGGCTGCTGCAGCTGCACAGAGCTGTGGCAGAGCCCCGCTGCCGTGGGCAGGAGAAGCCGCTGGGTGCTGGTGGCTCCCAGCCCCGTCGCTTTCACCTTGAGCCACACCTTTTGGGCCAGTTTATTTCTGACGGTGGATAAAGCTCATCAAGCCCGTTTAATTATGTCCTTTGTGTCTGATTAGCAGCAGGAACTAACAGGCAGAAGCGCCGGAGCACGTAAACCCCACACCTTGGCTGGGAGGAGATACACAAACAGTTGGTAGCCAGGGGAGACCAACTCGAAAGGAAACACACGGGGCAAGGAGCAGGGAAACCGAGGGAGATGGCTCTGAGCAGAAGGAACACTCCGTGGGGCTGATCCCTGATCCCACCCAGCAGGTTCCAAGAGAGACTTCAGCAAGAAGCAGACACAAACCCCAGATGGTGATTTCCCCTCCAGACAAAGGTTTGGACTCGCAGACCCCAGACCTAAGCAGGACAGGCACCGGCAGCCCCAACTCTCACCCTTCCTGGAGCTGCTGACGTTGGAGCTCACTGAGCAGAGGTGTCAGAGTCTGACCCTGTACTCGAGCTCGACAGTTCCTGGCAGGTATCAGGCAGCACCTCAGCGCCGAGGAGCACAGAGGTGAAGGCTGTGTAAGCTCTGCACAGCCAAGGGCATGAGGCTGCGTCTCCAAGCCTCTGAGGCTCAAGGGCAGAGCTCGCCAAGGCAGGACTGCTGGCCCAAGGAGCTGTGGAGCGACCTGTACCACAGCCCCCAGCACCATCAATGTCCCTGCTGCTCCCTCCTGGATGTCCCTGCCGCCTCCACGCGTGGCCAGACCCAACACCCGGGGTCCCCAGCCCATGGCAGACTGTCGGGGCAGGTGGCTGTGCTTGTTGCTGCCCCTCTGCCCTCCCCAGACAGGCGAGGAGCTCCCCAAGGCAAAGCCTGGCTCCAAGTGCAGCTGTGTGTGTGCTCCTGCAGCAGAGCTGCGCTCGCATGAGCGCCTGGAATGAAGAGCCGACCACGCCAGGGGCTGGGCAGGAGCTACCGCAGCCTCTGCTGGAGGTTGGGCTCGGAGGCAGAGGAATTCCACGCAACCATGAAGCATGCTGAGCCCAGTGATCTTTGCCTTTCCCCCACCCACCACACCGCAAGTTACCCTGAGATACAGCCAGCAGGGAGCATCCACCATCCCACCCCGGGCTTTAGAGTCAACAGCTCCCTCTCCCCTACCCCACCACAAGGGAATTCTTCATGAAAAGGACTTTGTCTTCAGCTTTCAGCCACCAAGGTCCTACCAACAGCTCCACACTTCCCAGCCTGTGAGCGACCCAAGCTCAAGGGAGGAGCTGCCAGGGGCCCGAGGGTAGAATCATAGGATCATTCAGGTTGGAAAAGACCCTTGGGATCATCACAGAACATTAGGGATTGGAAAGGATCTCCAAAGATCACCCAGTCCAATCCCCTTGCCACAGCAGGATCACAGACTCATGGAACATTAGGGATTAGAAGAGACCTCCAAGGACCATCCAAGTCCAATCCCCCTGCCACAGCAGCATCACAGACTCACAGAACATTAGGGATTGGAAGGGATCTCCAAAGACCATCCAAGTCCAATCCCCCTGCCACAGCAGCATCACAGACTCACAGAACATTAGGGATTGGAAGGGATCTCCAAAGACCATCCAAGTCCAATCCCCCCGCCACAGCAGCTAGACCAAGTCACACAGGAACTTTGCCAGGTGGGTCTGAAACATCTCCAGAGAAGGAGACTCCACAACCCGCTCTACAAGCTCACCCCTAAACTAGATTCCCCCAGCACCACATCTAAGTGTCTCCTAAACTCATCCCGGGATGGCAGGGAGCATCACGTCACCACTTGTGCGTCACCCCCAGGGTGACCCACGCGGGGAGAGAGAGTCAGCAGCAGGAATTAAGGCCAAGGCAACGTGAGAGTTTGGATCCAGACAGCTTTGAGGAGCAGTGATAGAGCAGCTCAGAGACTTGAAACGATGAGGGTTTTACATTAACCAAGGCAGCAGGTAAACTCAGTGAGAAACCGGATTAAAGATCACACGGGCTTTGATCCTAGATTACTAAGCATCTCCAGCCCGAATGCATTTAATTAAAGCGAAATGAAGTGCTTGTAGTTGTGTTTTCTTCTCTAGATAAACAGGACTGGCCTGTCACCAGCAAGACCAGTGCTCTGCCAGCTTCGTTTCCTGGAAGGAGGATGAGGAAAACCTTCCAGTCGGAAGCAGCTGCCCGCGACTACCTGCTCTGACATTGAACCTCTCCTGGAGACCTCTGGGTCCTCTTGGTCCTGAGAAATAAGAGGAGCTACCTGCAGCACTTGTGTGGTGGAAACCTCTTCCTACCTGCGGGTTGCATCACCCGGGGTGGGTGCAGCAGGCCTGAGCTGGGGTATCCTCAGCTCCCAGCGAGGAGTGGCAGCGGTCGCTGCGCTGAGGAATCTCTGAGTCAGTGACACGCAAACCTACACCCAGCCCACGTTGCTTAACCTGTGTTTACTTAGTGTGAGAAGCAAAGGTGGGGACTGGCAGCAGCGCTGGACCCCTTCTTCTGGCAGCAGGGGTGGCCCGAAGCTGCGCTGCAGGTGAGGGACCTCCTTGAGCAGGGTCATGGCCAGCTGAGGTCCAGCAAAACCCACCCCACTCCTCACCACCAGCCCACAGCCCAACTCACAGGGTCACTCGGCTCCGGCACTATCCTACACACGTGAAATTCACGCTGCCAACGCCAAGAGGATGCTGAGCAGTGATTCAACAGCTTTTACTCAGCGCTCAGGTTTCAAGGGCTTTCACTCCGCAAGCTGATCCCTGCAGCAGCTCCCCACCCGACAGGACACCTTTGTCCTGCTGCTGCAGCCACCCTGAGGAGCCAACAGTGGCTTCTCATGGAGCCCCAGCTGCGTCAGAGAGGAGCCTGAACCCCCCTCAGACCTACAACAGCTGGAAGTCAGGGATTCTCCTCCTGTGATCCCATTTCCATCTCGTGGTGGTTTCACCAGAGACTGGGAACCGTCTGGAGGTGGCTCTGTAGGGTGCAGCTCCCCGGCACCACCCCGCCTCAGCAGACACCGCTCACTTCCTAAAGGGTTGAAGCCTCTCTTGGGGTCTTGCAGCCCCCTAAGCTTCATCCCCAAACTCCTATCTGCTCTCCACCTGGCTCCGGCCCTGCTCGTTTGACTCCTTCCTCCTCCATCAGCCTCCCGGGCACAGTTTTGCAATTAAAACCACAAAGACACACAAATAAATCCTGCAGAATCTGCAGCCCTCGACACCCCCCTCCCTTCCCCGCCCGGCTCCGGGAACAGGTTCGCACGTCCCGAGCTCCAACCCGGGAAGGAGCAGGTCGGGCTCGGCGTGGGAAAGAGACAGTGGGAGCCCTCAAAGAAGGTCACAAGTGCTTGGGGACCCGCTCTTGGAGGGGGTGGTGGAGCTGAACCATCCCCCCACCCCGCCCTGCCCCGCAGCTGAGTCCCGCCAGCTGCTGCGGGAGCTGTGCGGGGCTTCGCACCCTTCTAGTGCCCCCGAGCCCAGCGCAGCTGTTTAGGGCCCGTGTGAACCCAGCCCTCCCGAGCCCCCCCGAGCCCTTCGCCCCCAGCACTGACCGGTGCCCCCCGCGCTGTCCGAGGTCACCTCCTGCGCCAGGGTCCAGGGAGGGGAGGCGGCGAACAGGGAGGCGGCGGGGGGGCTGCCGTGGCGCTTCCCGAAGAGGCGGCTGAAGGTGCCCTGAACCGAGTGATGCTTCTTCATCCTGGCAGCACCCGCCGGCACCCAGCCGGGATCCAGCCGGGCTCCGCCGCGGCGGGCGCGGGGCCGGGGCTCCGCGGGACGGGGCGGGGGCGGACGGGGCGGGTCCCCCCCTCGGTCCCTCCTCCCACCCAGGTACCTCCCGCCGCACCGGAACCGCCCGACAACTCCTACCTGGCTGGGGAAGCCCCCGTGGGGGCTTTATAGTCCCGGGAAGGTGGTGGTCCTGGGGGATGCTGGAGCGGGGGGACCCTTCTGAGCCCCTTCTGATGCAGCTCGACGTCGGGTTTCTCTCAGCCCCCCAACCCAACCCCAACTGTCAGTCGACTCGTTATGTGTCTGAGGGTTTTCACCTCCTGAGTTCATTTGCTGTCGCTTTGATTTTATCTGTTTATTTATCTCTTTTCCTGCTGCTCTGGGCTCCCTGCCCCCAAAACCGTCAGCGTCCCCTTGTCCCTCTCCCCGAGATCCATCCCGCCGACACCAGGCGATGCCAGCAGAGCTCTTGTCCCCCTGCCATGCGTCGTGAAGCAATCCACCCCGAGTTTCTAGTTTTAAACCCTTGAACTCCCCCTCCTCCAGATATTTGAGCCCCTTCTCCCTTTGGGCAGGGCTCCACGCCCCTAGGAACATCCCCCTCCCCAGCAGGGATGTGGGGTTGGGCTTGGTTTGGGAACCTGACCCCCAAATCATCTCTCGTTTTGGGCAGCAAAGCAACAGCCTGGCGCCGCCGATGGTTGTCGCAGGAGTGAAGACGGAGGGTTAATGAGTAACGTCGGTTAATGATAAACACCGGGGCTTCTGGAGAACTTTAAACCCCGAAGAGCTGTCAAAACATTAACTCTGGAGCGGAACCTCAGGGGAGGATCATCCTGTCTTAGGTCCATCCCTATCTCCACCCTGCTCGGAGAGTCGGGAGGATGCAGATTGGTTTTTCCAGGGGCGATCGCTTGGAAACGGAGCCTTCCACAGGCTCTTGGTTTGGGCCACAAAGTACAAACTAGAGTAAAACACATGGAATTGACTGGGAATTTCCCGAGGAGAAGTTGATGGTCGGGTAAAGGGTCAGGATCCCGGAGCGGCGGGTGATGCCCAAGGGGAGGCTCTGTGCCCTGCACCAGGGCTGCAATTAACGGGGATCGCACCCTGCCTGACAGTTATCTGGCCGCTGCTGCTGCTGCTGCTATGGGGAGATAGAGGCAACGGCCCGGCAGAGGGAATGATCCTGCAGAGGGAATGATCCTACAGAGAGAATGATCCTACAGAGGGAATGAACCTACAGAGGGAATGATCCTGCAGAGGGAATGATCCTGCAGAGGGAATGATCCTGCAGAGGGAATGATCCTACAGAGGGAATGATCCTGCAGAGGGAATGATCCTACAGAGGGAATGATCCTGCAGAGGGAATGATCCTGCAGAGGGAATGATCCTGCAGAGGGAATGATCCTACAGAGGGAATGAACCTACAGAGGGAATGATCCTGCAGAGGGAATGATCCTGCAGAGGGAATGATCCTGCAGAGGGAATGATCCTACAGAGGGAATGATCCTGCAGAGGGAATGATCCTGCAGAGAGAATGATCCTGCAGAGAGAATGACCCTGCAGAGGGAATGATCCTACAGAGAGAATGATCCTACAGAGGGAATGATCCTACAGAGGGAATGATCCTACAGAGAGAATGAACCTACAGAGGGAATGAGCCTACAGAGGGAATGATCCTGCAGAGGGAATGATCCTGCAGAGGGAATGACCCTGCAGAGGGAATGATCCTACAGAGGGAATGATCCTGCAGAGGGAATGATCCTACAGAGGGAATGATCCTACAGAGAGAATGATCCTGCAGAGGGAATGACCCTGCAGAGGGAATGATCCTGCAGAGGGAGTGATCCTGCAGAGGGAATGATCCTGCAAACCCTGCAAGCCCCTGCCCCAGTGTGACCCTTGCACCCTGATCCCGCTGTGCAGGGCTCACACTGCAGGGCCCTGTGGTTGTGTTTCACAGGGTAGAACCTGAGAGACAGCTTTTCTGCTGGGAGAGGGGCTGGAGCCAGGGCAAAGCCCTCTCGCTGAGCCCTGCCAGGCACAGAAAACTCTCTGCCACCTCTGGAAAGCAGAAGTTGGATGAAGGGCAGGAGCCCCTGGAAAGACAAAGGACACTACATCTTTGCAAGATGAGGGTGCTCTGGTGGGTGCTCCCAGCCCTTGAACAAACCGGGCTGCACACACAGAGAGCAAAAGGGGAAGGAGAAGAGGAACTAACTAGAGAGGAGAAGCCAATAAAGTCCGGAGGAACAAGAAGTCCTGGGCTGGTGCACAAAGGTGTCCCACAAAGTGTGGCTGCACCACAGCGACTTCAAAGGGGCCACAGGGCTGCAGCGCTGCTCTGCGGGAAGGGGCAAGGTGACTCAGCTCCGAGGAGTCCCTCTCCCCGCTCCAGGGCAGCACCCTGAGCTGGGGGTGGTGAGCTGCACCCGTGCCACCCCACCAGGGAGGGTTTTGCCTCACCCTGGGTGGTGAGCGTAGGAAAACATGCTCTTCACAACATGAAGGGATGAGTGTTTTGACGTGAATTTATGATCCCCGGTGAGCACAAGCTGCTGAACCAGCCCGCGAGAGCTCTGGGCACCCTCCCCTGCGTTTGTTCCAGCTGAAAAATATTTGTTCTTTACATTCCACCTCCCCAAAGACCAGAAAAGAAACCTCAGGACTAGCCAGAAGAGCCTGCTAGGTGTGACTGCAGCAAAGGGCAGGCTCAGAGACATGGTATCACAGAGCATGAGGGATTGGAAGGGACCTGGAAAGATCAGCCAGTCCATTCCCCTGACACAGCAGGATCCCCTAGATCCAGTCACACAGGANCAGCCTCTCCTCAGCAGGGAGATGCTCCCCTCCCTCCATCATCTCTGTGGCTCTGCCCTGGGCTCTCTCCAGCAGCTCTGTGTCCTTCTGGAGCTGAGGGGCCCACAACTGGACACGACATTCCAGATGTGGCCTCAGCAGGGCAGAGTACAGGGGGAGGAGAACCAATCTCCATCTACTAACCACCCTCTTTCTAATCCACCCCAGGATGACATTGACTTTCTCGGCCACCAGAGTCCATTGCTGGCTGCTGGCCATCCTGCTGGCCATCAGGACCCCCAGGTCCCTTTCTCCTCTGCTGCTCTCCAACAGGCCAGTCCCCACCCTCTCCTGGTCCCTGGGGTTGTTCCTGCCCACATGCCAGACTCTGCACTGCCCTGGATATAGCCCATTCGGTGTCTCCCCACCCAGCTCTCCAGAGAAGACACCCGGGTGGCTGCCAGGGCTCTGGTTTTAAAGGAGGCTGGCAGCCACTCACCCTGATGTGCTGAGAGGACAGGTGGGTGGGCTCAGAGCACTTGGGGAAACTTCTGGAAGATCTCCAGTAGATTTTATGGCACAGAATCTGCCGTGTGAGCAGGGCTGTGGTGTAACACCGGTGGTGCGAGGCTGCCTTTGATCCCAAGATGGGTAAACACCCCAGAACAATCGGCCTCTCATCATCTTGAGGAGCTGCTCCCTGCAGATGCAGAGGCAGATCTTCCCCACTGCACTCGCAGGTGTGCAAAGGGCTGCTGCAGGGCCTGGGGAGGGATGGGAGGAGAAGCCCTCGAGCGTGGCTGCAGGACAGCAAAGGGCACCAAACGGCTGCGGGGATCTCCATCGGCTACAAATCCTCCCCAAGCCACTGGGCTAGGAGAATTAGAACCCTCCTAATGCCCACGGAGGAGCCCCTGCACCCCTCCACCCAGCTCAGCCTGAGTGACAGCCACCACCTCCATGGAGACACTCTGATGTCACAATGGCCCTGGCAGCTGGCACTGCCCAGCCTGGCAACGCAGCCTCCAGTGGTGACGGTCCTGCATGTGGGGTCCCCACCGAGAAGATGAGCTCGCAGGTGAGATCCCTGGGTCATGGCTCAGCAGGAGGGACTCTGCTCACTACCTGCAGGCAAGGGGCTCCAAGAGCCTGGTGGCCAGAAGAGAAGGGTCCCAGTGGTGTCGGTGCGACCTCTTGTCAGCTGGGCTGGATGTCTGAGCTCTTGGTGCTGCCCTGATGAGTGAAGTCAGATGGACAAGATCCTGTGTGACTGGATCCAGGGGATCCTGCTGTGACAGGGGGTTGGACTGGGTGATCCTTGGAGGTCCCTCCCAACCTCTGATGTTCCTGTGTGACTGGATCCAGGGGATCCTGCTGTGACAGGGGGTTGGACTGGGTGATCCTTGGAGGTCCCTCCCAATCCCTGATGTTCCTGTGTGACTGGATCTAGGGGATCCTGCTGTGGCAGGGGGGTTGGACTGGAGGATCTCTCGAGGTCCCTTAGGGGGATCCCTCTGTGACTCCACCTGTGAGGATCTTCTTAGAAAGACAATTTGTGAGGGACTGGGGATCTCTGGGTGACGACTGGACACGATAGGATTATGGGGGACCCTTCAGGCACAGAGCTCCGACACATGACCACAAACGGCTCTGGTGCATCGGGCCACGGAGGCAGGTGCCCTCTCCCCGGGCACGAAGGCTGAGCTCCTGCCAAGCCTCCGCTGCCCCCGAGGATGAGCAGCAGCCCCTCCGGCGCACACACACCCCGCGGCAGGAGCGCAGCCCGACGCTCAGCGCTGCCCGTGGCCTCCAGCCCCGTCGCGGGGCGCACGCAGGGCTCACGCACCCCCAGAGCTTCGCCGTGGCGGAGCAGCCGGCTTTTCAAAGCGGCTGCAGCCTCGCCCCCGCAGCCCGAGCTCGGCGTTAGCGGGGCCGATGCCTCCCTGCTGGGTGGGAGCGGTTGCACAGCTCCGTCGTGTGTCTACTTGTCTCTTATCGCCCGACGTGAGCAGGGCCACGGGTGCTGTGTGCGTGTCGGGCAGTGTGATCCTCGCAGGGCGAATCGGCGCGGGGATACGCATCCCGCACCCGGCAGGACCGGGCTGGTGCCGCATCTGCTCTGCGGGAGCCACAACCCGGCTGCTCTATCCCCCGTGGAAAAACCACGGACTGGCCGACGTCTCCCTGCGTCAGCGGCCGCCGAGATAACCCCGGTGCTGAGCTGCAGCATCAGAGCCTCTCAGGCACCTACGGGGGAGATGAGCGGCAACCGGGTGGCGACAACCTGGTGGGGACCTGGGCGCCTCCCTCCGAGGCTCTAAGGAGATTTCCAAGCAATTTGTGGGCATCCCCGTCCTAATGGGTTTAGGAGGCGGCGACAGGGACCAGGAATAGAGCGGCGAAGTAAGCCCCGGCGTCACGGAAACTGGGAAACCTCCTTAGAAGGCTAAAAATAAAGGCAGGCGGCAAAGGAGCCTTTATTTAGGGCGCAGAGCAAAGCGGCTAATTGCCGGGGTGAAAGGGCCAGTTCCCATTAGGAGAGCCATCAATGGGAAGGAGATACCTGAGTCACGGTTGAATAACTGCAGTAGAAACATTCACCTGGGAGCAGAGCCTGGCGGCACCCATGGGTGACAGGTCAGCCCCTGGGGCACAAGCCAGCCCCTGGGGCACAAGCCGGCTCCTGGGGCACAAACCTCTCCCCTCCTCCAGGGTTCAGGGCCGTCCCTGCAGTCCCAGGGCTCTGTGCCCTGCCCAGGATGTTTAGCTCGAGAGCAGTGAAAACCTGACTGGGCTTTACCCTGGCAGTCGTGGGTGCAGCTGGCACCACCCCCAGCTCTCCCAGTTTGCTGAAGATGCTGCTTTTTGGTCACCAGTATGGGGTGGCTAATGGGGCTGTGAGCACAGAGGAGGATGGTGAAGAGTGGGACCACTGGCAAAGAGGGGGGCAGTGGAAAAGTGTGGAGGCACTGGCAAAGAGCGAGGGCACTGGAAAAGAGTGGGGGTACTGGTAAAGAGTGGGAGCACTGGAAAAGAGTGGGGGTTCTGGTAAAGAGTGGAACCACTGGCAAAGAGTGGGGGGACTGGTAAAGAATTGGGGTGCTGACAAAGAGTGGGGGCACTGGAAATAGGGGGGAAATGGAAAAGTGTGGTGGTACTGTCAAAAAGTGGGGCCACTGGCAAAGAGTGGGGCCACTGGCAAAGAATGGGGCCACTGGCAAAGAGTGGGAATACTGGCAAAGAGTGGGGGTACTGGCAAAGAGTGGGAATACTGGTAAAGAGTGGGGAGACTGGTAAAGAGCTGGGGAGACTGGTAAAGAGCTGGGGTGCTGGGAAAGTGTGGGGGCACTGGCAAAGATTGGGAGCACTGGCAAAGTGTTTCTCTGGCTCTTCTGCTCCACAGGCAACTAAGACATCCACCTGCCCTGGCAAAGACCACCAGAACCCGAAGAAGGAGCCCCGAGTGAAGCAGGGGGTCTCTCAGCCCACTCCCACCGCAGCAAGCAGGAAGCCTCCAGCCCATCGTGGCAGGCAGCAGCCTTTGGCCACTCGCTTCGTGCCGTATGTTGCCCATTATGGAGGCCACCATCCCAACTTCTTCCAGTTCCTCTTCTACAACCCGAGGATCTCCAACTCCTACTACCCCTTCTACACCGCGCAGAAGCCCACCTGCGGGTACTGCTACAACCGCAACACTGACCACACCAGGAAGGTGACGAGTGTCCGGAGGACAGAGGTGAAACGGAGACCTCCCCGGCGCCCGAAGGCCTAGGCAGAGCAATAAAGCAGCTTCAGCTTCACACTGAGTGGCTGAGCTGGGGCCAGCAATGAGCAGGAAGCCAGAGGGTGGGATGTTGCTGGCCCCGGTGAAGTCACTCGTCGTGGGGTTTGATCCAGAACCTGGTCTGACGCCTCCTGTCATTTATTGCCAGCTGCTCACACCAAGGCTCTGGGTGCCAGCAGGGCTCCAACAGCCCCCAGCTGGGCACCTCCGCACAGCCTGGCCTTAGCACACACTGCAAACACCAGGAGGGCTTCAGCAGCTTTGGCTGAGCCTGAAGCCTGCTCCTCCCTTGAAAGGACAACCTTCTCCCCCAGGCTTTCCTAGACACAGAAATGCTGTCCTCACGAATGGGGGAGCTGGTTCTGGTTGTGGTGCCCAGAAAAGGAGCTGGAACCACATAGCATTACAGAACATAAGGGTTTGGAAGGGACCTTCAAAGATCAGCCAGTCCAATCCCCCCAACAGAGCAGGATCCCTACATCCAGTCACACAGGAACAGCCAGGTGGGTTTTAATCATCTCCAGAGAAGGAGACNAAGAACTGAGGGGCCCAGAGCTGGACACATCCAGGCAGCGGGTGCCCACAGCTCTCAGAAGGCAGCACAGAGCAGCTGAGCTCTTGCCTTGACCTCCCTGCAGACCTGGACTCACATCAGCAAGGACTTCTTGAAGCCATTGGCCAGCCCAAAGCCACATTTAACAGGCAACCCCTCTGCTGCTGCTGAACTCATTGGTGCAGCCCCTCTCAGGGCTTCTGCCCCAGCTGTGTCCCCTTGTGGGGGGGGTCTGGGAGCTGAGGGGTCACCTGGGCACAGCGGGTCGGTGCCTGCTGCTGCAGGATTAGCACATCCTATTAGCTCTCTGCCATCTAATGCCCTTTTCATAACTGCTGTCCCCTTGGGCATCACCCCTGCTTTAGCCGTGCCCCGGGCTCTGCAGGGGTCACACACCGGCCTCTGTGGGTGCCCAGGGACAAGGAGGTGCCACAGGGCGGCCTCTGCCAGTGGGCACCCAGTGGTGCCACCTGTTTCACTCCCAGTAGTGGATCCGAACAGAGCTCCACTGTGGCTCAGACCTGCAGACACCCTCCCAGAGCATCTCTTGGAGGAGCTGGGGGGGTTCTTGCCCCTCCCTGCATTTCAGGCTCAGAGTAGCAGCCCCATCTGGAAATCCAGAGGGAGACAAGACAGACACAAACAGCTCAGGGACCCCTCAATGCCTCAGGGACCCCCAAACACCTCAGGGACCTTCACACACCTCAGGGCTTTCAAACACCTCAGGGACCCCTGAACGTCTCAGGGACCTTCAAACACCTCAGAGGCATTCCAAGCATCTCAGGGACCTTCAAACACCTCAGGGACCCCCAAACACCTCAGGACTTTCAAACAACTCAGGGACCTTGAAACACCTCAGGGACCCCCCAAACACCTCAGAGACTCATGAACACCTCAAGGACTCAAACACCTCAGGGACCCCCAAACACTTCAGGGACCCCTGAATATCTCAGGGATTCTCAAACACCTCAGGGACTCTCAAACACCTCAGAGACCTCCAAATACTTCAGGGAACCCCAAACACCTCAGAGACCCCCAAAAACCTCTAGGAGTCCAAAACACCTCGGGGACTCTCGAACACCTCAGGGACCCCCGAGCACCTCAGGGACTCTGCAGGAGGTTCCTTCCTCTCTCCTTACTCCCTGACTGAAGTGGATTAGGAGATTACATCATCCCAGAGAAAATCCCACCCTCCTAATCTCCCGCCGGGGCTGTAATCTGCAAGACTTTCCCGTTTTACCTCCTTCCTATTTTATCCCTGAACCCTTAATGCCAGGCAGGAGCCCATCGCCCGCCCTGAGCACCATTGGCCGGCGAGGGGGGATTTGCTGGCTACTTAAACGTCACCCCCTGGTCCAAGGAGGGCTTCGTGCTTTTGCCTTCTGCTGGGAAGAGGCGCCCGGTGTCCAGCCCCACCAGCCCCACACACGAGTCAGCTGGTTTCACCTCCGGGGACCTTGGGGCTCGAGGCACAAGGAGCAGGATTGAAAAGCCACCCCCTCGATCCCAGAGGAGAAGTGGGAGATGGGGAACATGGACGGGAAGTCCGTGGAGGAGCTGAGCACCACCGAGTGCCACCAGTGGTACAAGAAGTTCATGACGGAGTGTCCTTCTGGCCAACTCACCCTCTACGAGTTCAAACAGTTCTTTGGCCTCAAAAACCTGAGCCCGTCGGCCAACAAATACGTTGAGCAAATGTTTGAGACGTTTGACTTCAATAAGGTAAATATTGGCCCTTCCCCACCTGGGGATGGGGCCGAGCTGGCTCCTGGTGTGTGGGGACATGTGTGGGAGGGCTTGGGGGTTGTGTGGGGAGTGGTGTCCTCTGCTGCTCCACGGCCCTGCCACTGGTGAAGTTGGTTTCAAAGGCCACAAAAACCCTGTCAGCCAAACCCCGGCACCTGCTGACTGCTCCGGGAGCAGGTAGGAAGGTTGTAGCTTCCTTGGTCCCATTGCTCAGCCCTCAGCTGCTGGACTGGGTGATCCTGTGTGACTGGGTCTAGGGGATGCTGCTCTGGCAGGGGGATTGGGCTGGATGATCTTTTGAGATCCCTTCCAATCCTTGATGTTCTGGGAGTCTGTGGGATCCTTTGAGAAGAATCTGGGGGCATCTATGAGTTGTAATGGCTGGACTTGATGATCTTAAAGGTCTTTTCCAACCAAAGTGATCCTGGGTGTTTAGTTTGAGGAAGAGGAGGCTGAGGGGAGACCTCATCGCTCTCTGCAACTATCTGAGAGGACACTGCAGAGATGCTGGTGCTGGGCTCTTCTCACAGGTGATAAGTGACAGAAGCAGAGGGAAGGGCTTCCAGCTCCACCAGGGGAGGGTCAGACTGGCCATCAGGAAGAGATTCTTCCTGGAGAGAGTGGTCAAGGACTGGGATGGGCTGCCCAGGGTGGTGGTTGAGTCCCCATCCCTGGATGAGTTTAAAAGTCACTTAGATGTGGTGTTGGGGGATCTGGTTTAGGGGTGACCTTGTAGAGTAGGGTTGCTGGTTGGACTTGATGATCCCAAGGGTCTTTTCCAACCTGAATGATTCTGTGATTCTATGTTCTGTGATGCCATTTGCTCCTCCATTCCCTGTGGGACAGTCCCAGAGCATCCCTGTGCTCTGGAGCTCAGAGGAGCAGAGAACTGTTGTGTCTCCAAGACGAAACAACATCCTCTTGTGCTCGTGGATGATTTCATATCCCACCTCCTGTGAGAGGCTTAATCTCACTGAAAACAACCCAGTTTAGCCTCTAAATCTTGTAGGTGATTTGTCTGTGCTTTGACCTTCCCCTGCTCCCTGTCCCATAGTCACAGAATCACAGAACATTAGGGACTGGAAGGGACCTCCAAAGATCACCCGGTCCAATCCCCCCATCACAGCAGGATCCCCTAGATCCATTCACACAGAAACAGTCCAGGAGGGTTTGAAACGTCTCCAGAGGAGGAGACTCCACAACCCCCCTGGGCAGCCCCTTCTAGGGCTCTGAAAAGGGAACTGGTGTGTGGGAAATCCTACTGGGAAGGTAGCTCAGGAGCTTTTGTGCCTAATCTGGCTCTTGCTGCTGTGGGATAAGGCAGATGATCTCCTGAAGCTGCTCCATGAGGTGGTGGCTTTGTTCATTGATAAACCCCCAGCTTACTCCCCGCGAAGACCGTCCGTGCTGGACAGGGTGGATTATGTCCCTTCAGAGGGCTCTGTACCTCGATGGTTTGTGCCCATCACCGCAAGGTTTCAGCAGTCCTGGAGGCTGTGGGCACCGTGGGGTGGTGTCTGGAGCAGGGTGGTGGCACCTGAGCTCACCCCAGTGCATCCTTGCTCTGGCTGAATGGCTCTAGCACTGTGGTGTGGGCTGGTGGTGGTTCCTAAGCTTGTTCCACCCATGGAGGTTCAGTTCTGGGACCCCCCAGCAGCAGAAAGGAGCAGGGGGTGCAGACAGGACACCTTTGGGCTTCACCTGCATGAGCCTCTTCCCCTTTGACCTCTGAACTCCCACCCATTTCCATAAGGAGATTCCTCCAGCTCACACTTGGCTTTTGAGGCTCCCTTGGTCCCCATGGCTCTGCACTGACCAGTGTGGAGCCCCCACCACTGGCTTTAACTGGTGAGTGTTGGGGGGCCTGCACCTACAAGCCCTGCTGCGCTCCCCAAGTGCCCGTTCCCAGTGTGGTGGCCACACAGTGCAGTCTTCCAGTGTCCTGACTTCCAAAAGCAGCCAGGACAATCTCTACCTGCTGGTCTCGTGGCTTCTACTCACAGAATCACAAGGCTGGAAGGGACCTCCAAAGGGCACCCAGTCCAACTCCCCTACGCCAAGCAGGGCCAGCTTTCACCAGACCAGGTTGCCCAGAGCCCCAGTCAGCCTGACCCTGAATGGCTCCAAGGATGGGGTCTCCACGTGTTCCTCCACCATCAGACTCCAGACCTTTTCCCTCCTGTCCAGCCTCACTCTGAATGGCTCCAAGGATGGGGTCTCCACGTGTTCCTCCACCATCAAACTCCAGACCTTTTCCCTCCTGTCCAGCCTCTCTCTGTCCTTTCCCAGCTTCAAACCATGACCCCTCGTCCTAAGGTTCCCTGCCCTTGGGAACAGCCTCCCCCAGCCTTCTGAGAGGCCCCTTTCAGGGACTGGAAGGTCACTAGAAGGTCCCATCCAGAGCCTTCTCCTCTTCAGGCTGCACAACCCCAACTCCCTGAGCTCCAGCCCTCGGAGCACTGTCACCTCACTGAGCCTCTCACCTCCTCCTCTTAGGACGGCTACATAGACTTCATGGAGTACGTGGCAGCGCTGAGCCTGGTCCTCAAAGGGAAGGTGGACCAGAAGCTGCGGTGGTATTTCAAGCTCTACGATGTGGACGGCAACGGCTGCATCGACCGAGGAGAGCTGCTGAACATCATCAAAGTGAGTGGGCTCTGCCCTTCCTGGACGGGTGATGGTGGGGATGGACCCAGGCAGGCAGAGGGGCCTGGAGCGGGGCTCTCCCAGCCTGAGTGACACCTTCCTGCTCCACCAGCAGCACTGCTGCCTGTCCTCTGCCAGTCCCACCAGCACACTGGGCTCCCCAACTGGACCAGTCTGGAGCTCCACACCCTCCGCAGGGTCCCCGGACCCTCCGACCGCAGCCCCCCATCCCCTCACGGCAGGTTGTTCAGCCCGGGCTGAGCTAAGCACCTGAATTTAATCTGAGGATTTCCCGAGGTGAATGGCTGCTGGCTTATCCCAGTATGCCCAGTTAATCTCTTAATTGGTTACCTTTTTAAAGGGTTTTAATCTCCAGGTTTCCAGAAGGGGGCTTATTCTCTTCAGAAACTAGTTGCCCACCAAAAGTAGCCTGGCCTCTCATGTCTGGACACCCAACCTGCCCCACACTGAGTGTCCTGTGTGTCTGGGGGACCCTAGATGAACTTTTGAGGTCCCTCCCAATCCCTAACGTTCTGTGATTCCTTCTCCCTCGCCCCAACCCCAGGCCATCAGAGCCATCAACCGCTGCCAGGAGACCATGACGGCCGAGGAGTTCACCAACATGGTGTTTGATAAGATCGACATCAACGGAGACGGTGAGCAGCTCCCCGTGAGGGTTTAGCCTGCCTCCCGGGGGGCACCACAGACTGGCCTGGGTGTGGGGATTAGCTGTGATGGGATTTGGGGTGTTGGGTGACAGACCTGGAGCTAAGGACCCTCTCGTGACGGTGCTGTCGCAGGTGAGCTCTCGCTGGAGGAGTTCATGGAGGGGGTGCAGAAGGATGAGGTGCTGCTCGACATCCTCACCCGCAGCCTGGACCTCACGCACATCGTCCATCTGATCCAGAACGATGGCAAGGGCCTCCACGAGCAGGGGGAGCTGGAGCCAAAGGCTGACCAGTAAGCTCCTGGAGAAGCTTCCCATCACCTCCACTCTTCCCCCAGCGCGTGATCAAAACAAACTGGGTCGTGGTTGTGGTTACTGGGGGAGCCGTCCCCGTAACCAGTGTGACCAGCAACAGACTGTCCTGCTGGGGACCAGGACCTGCTCCAAAGGCACTGCTCCCCGTGCAGAGGGTTTGGGGGACCCCCGAGGATACTGCCCTGGCCCTGCCAAGTACAACCACACCAGCTGGTGAGAGGAGAGGCAGCACGAGGAGGGGATGCTGGACGGTGGCTCCTCATGCTGGCCACCTCCAGGACCACCCGTGGGCCCATCACTGCATGGAATCTCTGGGAGGGGGAAGAGGGGAAGAGTCCCACCCCCCCCGGGAAGGGGGAGCAGCACCCCAAGATGTCATGACACCACCCGCCGCCGCACCAAGGGACCCTCAACATCCCCCACCCCCGGGGCAGCAGCCAACACCAGCAGCTGTCTGGGGATGAGCCCGGGGCTACCCCACCCTCGCTCCTGGGTCCCCAAAGGACACAAACACCGAACATAGGCAGCAGACCCAGACCTTCTCCTCCCGTGTCTGCCTCCAGAGCACGAACTAGGTGCTTTGGGTCATTCCTTGAGCTGTTAGCAGTCGGTAGTGATAAGGTGAGAGATCAGCACCTCGGCGCTGGAGAGAGGGGAGTGGTGGATGCGGTGGAAGCAGAGGCTGCTTCTCCTTTCAAACCGTTAAACCCACAGAACGGTGCCTTTTTTGACCGCCTGTAAGAGCCTGTTTGTCCTTGAAGTACCTGGCAGAGCTGTGTGAAACCACAGCAGCAGCAACCTGAGAGGGACAAGTGTTGTAGGAGTATCTGTAGGAACGTCCCTGTGTGTCTTTTATCACCCGAGCAACCCCACAACCCTCCTGCAAGTTACCCTCTGCAGCATCCAGTAGCTTCCACTCCAGCAGCAGGGATGTGCTGAGGACCCGAGTGCTCCCGAGCAGGCAATGGGTACCACCGCCACCGTCACCCCCATGGCATCAGCTCCCTTGCAGGACAAGCCCCAGTCACCCCTTAATGCCAGCACCCCGGGCACAGCGACCCGCTGTGCCGGTGCTAACCACCAGTGCCACGAGCTGGGGGCTGCACAGGACCCAGCGCACGCACAAGGGCGGCAGCGGGAGCCGCGGCTTCGCCCCCACAGCACCCCCGTCCCCATCCCACGCCCAGCCCGGGCTGCACCTCGAGAGGAGCCTCCTCATCCCGTGGGAGCAAGTCTGAGGGGCAGTGGGGCGACAGAGGCCACCGGGAAGGATCCCTCGCCTGGCTGAACGACTTGGGCGAGTGGTGGTCCAGAGGTGGTTCCCACGCGCGTCTCTTGGGCTGGACATTGTTTTACCTGGAAGCTTTTGTACTTCTGACCTCAGAGAGCACAAATAAAGGGCTTTCACAGGATGCTTCTGGGGCTGTGCTTTTTCTCCCAGGACACCAACCCTCCTGATGGCAGTGGGATGGAGCAGCTCTCTCAGGGGAAGAGCAGGGAGTGTTACGGTGGCTCCATTAAAGCAACTCTTTGCACAAACAGCACCAGTGTGGTGGAGGGTCTGTTCTCCTTGGAGCGAGCTGTTCCTGGCTTCTCACTGCTCTTCTGAACCTCCTGTGCACTGAGCAAGTACAACTGGCTGTGACAAACCCTCAGCTCTTGGGGAGTCCTGCAGCTCTTTCTCCTAGGGCTCTGCTTTGCCCCCCAACCAGACCTTTCCAGGCACCTCCAGGTTCTGGGTCACAGCTGGCAGCCCCATCCCTCCTGTTCTCTGCCCAGAAGCACAATGAGTGAGGTCACATGGCCACAGTCCCACCAGCAGCTCTGACCAGGCTCTGGTTTTGCTGGCCAGACACACGAACCATGAGGCCACCAAGAGGAATCACAGAACATGAGGGATTGGAAGGGACCTTCAGAGATCGTCCAGTTCAAGCCCCCTGACACAGCAGGATCCCCTAGATCCAGTCACACAGGAACATGCCCAGGTGGGTTTGAAATGTCTTCAGAGAAGGAGACTCCACAACCCCCCTGGGCAGCCCCTGCCAGGGCTCTGCCACCCTCCCTGGGAACAAGGTCCTTCTCACACTGATGGGGAACCTCCTCTGCTCCAGCTCACACCCGCTGCCCCTTGTCCTGTCACTGGGTGCCCCTGAGCAGAGCCTGGCTCCATCCTCCTCACACCCACCCTTCACATATTTGTAGACATAATGAGGTCACCCCTCAGGCTCCCTTTTTCCCAGCTCCAGAGCCCCATCTCCCTCAGAACCCTGTGATGCTCCAGCTTGTCCAGCCACACCACTGACACCAGTGTGAGACGCATCAGGCTGCAGCTGTCTGGTTAGAGCTGGGCTGAGCTGTTTACTCGGTGGGTGACAGCTCTCCTTGCAGCAGAATTAAATCCCCCACAACCAACCAGCACAAAACTCACTGCACATCCCCTTTCCAGGCGCATTGGAATCACAGAACCACTCTGGTTGGAAAAGACCCCCGAGATCATCAAGTCCAACCATCCACCCTACCTTACAAGTTCATCCCTAAACCAGGTCCCTCAACACCTCGTCCAAACAATCAGCCCCACCAAAACCACCCAGTGGGATACTGGGAGCAGCACCCTGCCATTTCCCAGGGCCAAAACACCCCAGATGCAGTGAACATCTGCTGATGGAGAGATGCAGCAGTTGTAGATCCGTGGACCTCCTGGAGCTGGGAGGGATCTCAGGTGGCCTTTCCCAGCCCAGTTTTGGAGGGAGGAGGTGAAGCAGCTCTGCAGCCTTTCCTTTGCTCTCCACAGCAGAGCTGATCAGCCCTAAGCTCTGGCTTCCCCTGGCCAAGGCACCTACCTGATGGGTGGCAAACAGCAAAACTCTCTGCTGGCCACCCCGGTGCTCGGGTCTGAGGGCTGAAAGGCAAAGGAAGGAAACTCAAAGCCTCCCAGTCAGGTCCTTCAGTCAGATCTAGGGGATCCTGCTGTGGTAGGAGAGATTGGGCTGGATGATCATTTGAGGTCCCTTCCAATCCCCAGTGTTCTGTGATTTTCAAGGGGGAGCTGCTCAGGTGCCCTTTGGGAACAACCTGGACACAGAGCTTTGCTCTGGGAGCCACCCAGCCATGGGTGAACCCCCCTTCTCCAATCACCAGAGGCACAGACACAGAAAGAGCAGAGGCTGAGCACAGGGGCAGCTGTAGTTACCCTTCTTCCCTCTCAGCCTTGTCATACCAGTGCCCAGTGCTCCCACTGGGAACGCACCTTCCAGACTGCAGAGATGCTGGTGCTGGGTTCTTCTCACTGGGAATTAGTGACTGAACCAGAGGGAAGGGCTTCCAGCTCCAACAGGGGAGGGTCAGACTGGCCATCAGGGAGAAATTCTTCCCAGAGAGGGTCATCAGGCACTGGGCTGGGCTGCCCAGGGTGGTGGTTGAGTCCCCATCCCTGAATGAGTTTAAAAGTCGCTTAGATGTGGTGTTGGGGGATGTGGTTTAGGGGTGACCTTGTAGAGTGGGGTTGATTGTTGGGCTTGAAGATTCCAGGGGTCTTTTCCAACCCTAGTGATTCTGAGATTCAGGCTGTGATGCCTCCTCAGCTCCTGCTCGCTCTCCCCATCATGCTGCTCACCAGCATCTTCAACCTCCAGCTTCCTGATCAGATTATTTCATCACCTTCAATCCCACCCAGCTCGAGGGCCACCAAACGTCAGAGCAGGTGGCAGCAGCTCCCAGGAGCCACACGGCTCGTTGCCTTTTCCAAGCCATCCTGTTTCCCCATTTAGACCCCAAAGAAATCCGCTCAAGCCAAATCCACTTCCAGCCAGGGGCCCTAAATCTGGAAAAAGGGATTATGCAAAACATCTGACATCAATGGCTTGACGTGGACGTGGAGTTGAGTTTGGGAGGAGATCAAAGAGCTTATACCTGTGGATTTAAAAATAGGGCTGAGACCAAAGCACCTTGACAAAAGATTATACAACCGATAAGAGGAGCAATTTTCCACTGGGTTACGACACAGGAGCTACCCACCACAGCCAGCCTGCAGGAGGTGCAACCACCCAGCACTCGGAGCCTTGTGCTCTTCAGGGCTCCTCTCTGAGACCTGGCCGGGCTGCAGCCCCACCAGATCTCCTGAGAGAAATTTGAACTGCAGGGATGAGCTTCACGCTTTCCACTGGCAGATGCTGCACAGAAGGGGCTCCTGGCCCACTTCTGAATCTGCAGCAGCATCACCCCCTCTGCCTTGCGTCTGTCTTACCCAGGGGGCTGTGACACTCGGCACCACAGAACCCAAGAATAGAACCAGAGACTCAGTCAGGGTGGAAAAGACCCTCGGGATCAAGTCCAGCCACGCTGGATTCAGTTTGTCCCTTTCAGATCAGACACTGCGGTGCTCACACGGGTTTTCCACCTTCATGTCAAGTGAATAATAGAAACTGGAGACATCCTTTTAATAAACAAACCTTTATTCAGCTGCTGTGTTACAAAATCTCCCTGCAGAGGCAGGCGCTGCTCGGTGCTAGGATGCCCTCTACCACCCCAGCCCAGGACTGCTGGCGCAAGGGACAGCAGCCACCTCCTGTCTTCCTCCTTCCCCTGCCCAGGTGGGAAGAAAAGCCTTCAGCTGAACCCACCCTGTGCCACTGCAGCCACTCAGCACCCCCTGACAGGCTGTGCAGGCAGCACAGCTGTGGTGTTGGCAGAGATGCTGACGTGTAAGGAGCTGGGGGGTGGAATCTTGTGTCTGGTTCTGGGCTCCAGAAGGACACAGAGAGAGCCCAGGGCAGAGCCACAGGGATGATGGAGGGAGGGGAGCATCTCCCTGCTGAGGAAAGGCTGAGGGAGCTGGGAAAAAAGGAGCCTGAGGGGTGACCCCATGGATGTTGATCAAGATGTGAAGGGTGGGTGTGAGGAGGATGGAGCCAGGCTCTGCTCAGGGGCACCCAGTGACAGGACAAGGGGCAGCGGGTGTGAGCTGGAGCAGAGGAGGTTCCCCATCAGTGTGAGAAGGACCTTGTTCCCTTTAGGGGTGCCAGAGCCCTGGCAGGGGCTGCCCAGGGGGGTTGTGGAGTCTCCTTCTCTGGAGACGTTTCAAACCCACCTGGACATGTTCCTGTGTGACTTGTTCTAGGTGATCCTGCTATGTCAGGGGGATTGAACTGGATGATCTTCCAAGATCCCTTCCAATCCCTCATGTTCTGTGTTCTTTCCTCCCACAAAAACACCTGCCCACAAGCCAGAAAATCAGTGAAGCAAATATTTTCTTCCTGGCCCTCACATCAGAAATAAGTTGGGGTTTTTTCTCTTTCACAGCTTTGGCAGAGAAACTATTGAATGAGCTTTAAAGAGCTTCTCACAGCAGCTGAAGCAGAAGGCTGGTCAGCCCCCCCCAAGCCAACCCCAAGCTAGTCTTTACAGAGAACTTTCCAAAGGCTGTTTCCAAGTGAAAATGTCCGTGAATGAGAACTCGAGAGCTCTGACAGTGTCTTAACCTGACTGTTTCCTCATGAGTTTAAACACTGGTTAAGGGGACAAACCCACAGACTGGTTGACTAATGGGAGATAGTTGGGTCGTCATGAAAGGCCACGCAAAAAGGAAGAGGGACTGTAGATCTTCCCATGGGCATCACCTGGCCCATGAATCCCACGGCGAAACTAAAGCTCATGGTTTGCTGGACAGGCTGCAGAGCTGGGCAGGGAGGAATGTGATGAGCTATAACAAGGGTGACAGTAGAGTCTGGCATCTGGGCAAGAACAACCCCAGGTACTAGTATAGGCTGGGGACTGAGCAGTTGGAGAGCAGTGGAGGAGAAAGGGACCTGGGGGTCCTGGTGGCCAGCAGGATGACCATGAGCCAGCAGTGTGCTCTTGTGGCCAAGAGGGCCAACAGCATCCTGGGGTGGATCAGAACGGGGGTGGTTAGTAGATCAAGAGAGGTTCTTCTTCCCCTCTACTCTGCCCTGCTGAGACCACATCTGGAGTGTTGTGTCCAGTTCTGGGCTCCTCAGTTCAAGAGGGATGTGGAGCTGCTGGAGGGAGTCCAGCGTAGGGCAACGAGGATGACAAAGGAGGTGGAGCACCTCCCTGCTGAGGAGAGGCTGAGGGAGCTGGGTCTCTTTAGCTTGGAGAAGAGGAGACTGAGGGGTGACCTCATTAATGTCTATAAATATATGAAGGGTGTCGGGAGGATGGAGCCAGGCTCTTCTCAGTGTCATCTAGTGATAGGACAAGGGGCAATGGCTGTGAGCTGGAACAGAGGTGGTTCCATATAAATATCAGAAGGAACTTCTCAGTGAGGGTTATAAAGCACTGGAAGGGGCTGCCCAGGGGACCTGTGGAGTCTCCTTCTCTGGAGACTTTTAAGACCCTCCTGGATGTGTTCCTGTGTGACTCGGTCTAGGGGATCCTGATGTGTCAGGGGGATTGGACTGGATGATCTTTGGAGGTCCCTTCCAATCCCTAAAGACTATGATTCCATGAAAGAGAGGAACCTGGGGTGGGATAGAGAGGAACAGGAGGTGGGATCAAGAGGAATACAGAATGGGATAGATGGGAACACGAGGTGGGAGAGAGAGGAGCCTGAGGTGGGATAGAGATGAATGCAAGCTGGGATAAAGAGGAGCACAGGCTGGGACAGTAGAGCTCAGCCTACAACCTGTGCATGTGTTAGGTCTGTAGCCTGTGGCTAAATTAAGTCCAGTGTAAAACCACTGGACTTCAGTACCTCAGATTTGCTGTCACTTGTTCCCTCCTGTGCTCCTGCCCATAAAGCAGTACCAGCCCTCTCACTGCAGAGGCACTGCAGGCAAAACTCTGCTCTTTCCTTGTCTCCCCTGCCACACAAAACCTCTCCCAGTGCAGTGAGGACCCTGGAGCTCCCTGAGCTCAGGCAGAGCAGGAGAAGCTGCTCTGGAGGGATGGCTCAGTAGGAAGCAAGGGCTCAACACAGGAGGTTCCACACAAATGTGAGAAGGAACTTCCTCCTGGTGAGGGTGCCAGATCCCTGGCAGGGGCTGCCCAGGGGGGTTGTGGAGTCTCCTTCTCTGGAGACATTTCAAACCCACCTGACCATGTTCCTGTGAGACTGGATCTAGGTGATCCTGCTGTAGCAGGGGGATTGGACTGGGTGATCTTTGGAGGTCCCTTCCAACCCCTGATGTTCTGTGATTCTGTCATTCTGTGATCCAAGACTGGCAGAACCACACTGGTGCAGATCTGGCCTCCAAGTGTTGACAGAAGGTACAACTCTCCCTGCTCTGCACTGTCTGCAAACAGCATTTCCCACAGACCCTGGTCTCTGAACAGGTAGAAGGAGCAGGTTCTGCTCAACCTAGACATCCCTCAGCTGTGTGCCCTGTCTTCTGTAACTGGTCAGCTACCATCCAGTTCTCATTTTGACAGGGATACACTGGTGTCTGATATTAGCAGCAGGATTCATCATCTACTCATCATACCTACAGCCAGCCTTGATGGAGGGAGCCTGCCAGAGCATCTCTTCCATCATCACGTTCGGTTCGGTGTGTCTGATGAGTGTCTGCAGGCATCAACGATGCAAACAGCAGGAGATGGCACCACTGCCTCAGGGTTCCTCGTCTGCCATCACACCAAAACCCTGCCCGCAGGAGCTGCACAAGAAGTTTGTTCCTCAGGGTGTAACCAAAACCCAGAGCTGGCAACCATGGGGCTGCACGCACAGAGAGACTTATTCATGGGCCAAAAATAGTCTCTGGGTACCAGCAGTAGGCAGCAGATGGGTTTCAAGTTGACATTAAGTCTTCTTCAATGGCCAAAGTGTTCATCTGGGTGCTGAGGTTGGATTAAGAAGGGAAGCCACTACCACCCTAGAGTAAGAGGACCACTGCTGTGGTCTGCATCCCAGTTCCAGCTGGATCCAGGTGGAGTTCTCCTCAAAACAAAGCGCTCTTTCTCCTCTGCTCAATGACCCATCCTCCGGGGTTGACATCCATTTGCAACATCTTCATCACCCACTTGTCCTTCCTGGCCCCATCAATGAACTCGTCAAGAGACAGCTGCCCTGTGTGGGAGATGAGAAGGGGGGGGAGACAAGACAAGAGAGGTGCCAAGAGTTAGACCCCATCCATGTCTCGGAGCTCGTGGTGACAAGACACGTTGAAAACCCGCCTGGATATGTCCCTGTGAGACTGGATCTAGGGGGTTCTGCTCAGGCAGGGCTGTTGGACTGGATGATCTTTTGAGGTCCCTTCCAGCCCCTAATGTTCTGTGAAAAGCTAGACTTCACTTCCCATGGGGTTCAGATCACCTGAAGAATAAACCAGCACAGTAACCCATCCACATCTGCCTCAGCCTGGTCTAACATGACATTGGGGAGTGTTTTGCTCCTCCAGGAGGATCTCAGGTCTGATCCTACAAGCTCCAGTTCAACCAAAGCCACTGTCTCTAGTAGTGAGGGTGCCAGAGCCCTGGAAGGGGCTGCCCAGGGGGGTTGTGGAGTCTCCTTCTCTGGAGACATTTAAAACCATGTTCCTGAAGGACTGGATGTAGGGGATCCTGCTGTGGCAGGTAAATTGGACTGGATGATCTCTGGAGGTCCCTTCCAATCCCTGATGCTCTGTGATTGTGGACTGAGATTCTCTGTGATGGACATGTCCCTGCTCCTGCCCTGTTGGACAGAGCAGTGCTGGGGCCTGTGGGGGTCTCAGTTACTGCTGGGGACATTCCAACTGGAGTCCAGAAGAAAGTTCTTCCCCATGAGAGGAATTAACCACTGGAATCATCTCCCAAGAGAAGAGGGCAATCGCTCTACATGGTCTAGATGGTCCTGCTCTGGCAGGGGGATTGGACTAGATGATTTTTGAGGTCCCTTCCAATCCCTCATGTTGTGTGATCGTGCTGGGACTGGGAGCTGCGCGCTGGCTACTGGGAGCTGCCAGACGATGAGCCGTGTGTGGCATCAAAATCCAGAGAGAAGAGTGACCCCTCTGCATTCTACAATGAGAATTAATTCATCCTGTTGCACCAAGTGACTCTTGATGGTATCAAACAGACAGAACCAAACCCAGTCTGTCTATTATGAGTAACACAACAGCCCCGAGTGATTTCTTGATAGACCCAATTAAAGGTTGCCCATCCCACTACCCAGGGGCACAATCTGGGCCATCGATCACTTACCATCCCCGTTCTCATCCACTAACTGAAATATCCTGTCCACAACCTCCTCTGGGGTGAGCAATGGAGTCCTCTCCTCCACCTCCACCTCTGACCGACAGACCTTCTTCAGCTTGTAGATCGACTGAAAAGGAGAAGGTGGGTTAGGGGCAGGATGGAGTAGCAGCGACCCCCGCTATCTTCCCAACAGTGAGCAGGTTCTACTAAGGCTGCAGTTTTAACCTTTCTGGAAAGATCTGCTGCTCACATAGCCTCAGACCTTCAGTGAAGCCTCCAGCCCTGAGCTCCCACATAGGGCTGCTGCTGCTGCCCTCCTGCTGGACAGACCTCAGGGCTCCTTTGCAAAGAGCAAGGGAGGAGTTTCACAGATGGGAAACTCCTCTGATTTTGGAGAGTCAGAGGACCTACCCAGTTCTCCGAGCCCAAGCTGCAAGATCAAACCTGCCTCAGCAGGTTATTCTGACCCATCGTTTCCATTCCAGTTTGTCACTGGAAAGGGGCAGGTTGTCTGTATTGGTTCCATGACCACGATCTGCTCAGTGTTCACTGGGCTGAAGGGGGTGTCTGAACTCTTCCCAGAGAGGGGATTAGCAGCAGTGGCCTAACACAGCCCCAGGCAATTCCTGCCTGACCTCAAAACTATATTTGAGGTTGCCCCAGACGCTCCCGCAGCTGGTGCTGCAGGTGACAGGCTGGTCACACTCCCCAGCCCAAAGGTGCTGCTTGTCTCCCAGGACCCTGAACTGTTTGGCTCTCACTGAGGGAGCCTCACAGGTAGAGAGCGAGCTGCACAATGGTACCAGTACCTGGGGTACTGGGAACACTCCAGCGTATCACACATCCACCCACCTGAAGAGCCCAGGTAGCCTGTGCCTGGCTCTGCTAAGCCCAGACCTCCTCTCACACCTCCACACGGCCACTAATTAGAGCTGAGGGCAGAACTCAGCAGAAACCCAGAAAGGATTAATTACAGCAGGGATTTCTGCACTAATTTGTGCCTCTGTGTTCTCACCAGTTGCTCCCTCAGGAAGCTTGGCTCCTGTGAGGGGATGGGGTGAAACCATCTTTCAATGGGCAGTGGGAAAGGTTGAAAGGAAGGGCAGAGGAGATACAGGAGCTCCACAGCAACACTGGGGTGAAACCCCTTTTCACTGGCCAGGAGGAAAAGGTTGAAAGGAAGGGCAGAGGAGATACAGGAGCTCCACAGCAACACTGGGGTGAAACCCCTTTTCACTGGCCAGGAGGAAAAGGTTGAAAGGAAGGGCAGAGGAGATACAGGAGCTCCACAGCAACACTGGGGTGAAACCCCCTTTCACTGGCCAGTAAGAGGTTGAAAGGAAGGGCAGAGGCAACACAGGAGCTCCACAGCAACACCCAGGCATTGCATTTCTGGACAGCTTCAGCAGCAGGAGGTGTCCAGAGTGGGAACAACCAGCCCCTCTCACCCACCAGAACACTGGGCTCCTCTCACCAAGGTCAGGCATTTCCATCCCTATCCACAGCTGCTTCGACATCGTCACCAACCCCTCATTCATCACTTGGTTGCCAAAGAGCAACGATTGCTGAAACAAGTGGTTGGGCAACGGCTTCTTACCTCAACAATTTCCAGCAGCTCAGGTTTGTCTATGCAGCCATTGCCGTCCTTGTCGTACACTTTGAACGTCCACCTCAGCTTGTGTTCCAGTTTTCCTCGTAGCACGAGATTCAAGGCAGCTACGTACTCCAGAAAATCTATGGTGTTGTCCTGGAGGAACAGGAAAGCAGCAGCTGAGTGGGACTTGGCTGGGGACAGCTGATAGGAAGCTGCTTGTGGAGCCTGGATTACAACCCTACAAGACCAGGATCCACGGGACTGCTCTTTATTTGCCACTTTACTGATGAATTGTGACAGTTCTGGACCCCTCTGCTCCAAGGATCTGCTCAAGAGGAGTGAAAACAGGGAGCAGAGCTGTTCTCCTCGGTGAATTCACTGGCAAGAGACCCACCAGGACTCCAGGAGTCACTTAAACACTCCAAGGCAAGAGACTCCACAGAGGATGGGGAGGCAGAGGAGTCTCAGAGCAAGAGGGATGACTTTTTGGGAAGGGATTGCCTCTCTCACTGGCTTCAGCTTCACCACTGAGACCAACCCCCAGCCATGACCGTCCTCTTCCATCCTCCTCCTTGTCTGACCTCGATTCATCCAAGGAAGACCACAGTGATGAAAAAGCCAAGAAGACCCTCAATCAAAGACATTCAGCCCCAAACCTTCCCCGTGAAAGGAAGGAGGGCTCCCTTCAGCCTCCAGCAGCTGCTCCCTTGCAGATCACCTCAGCCCCCCATCACCTCTCAGCCCTCTCAACCCAGTTAGCGACCCCCTGGAAGATGAGGGCTGAGAAACTTCTCTCCAGCACAGGTTAACTGGGAGAAACCCTGCTCTGACTGGGCTTTGAAGGCTGGCAAGTGCAAGACAGAGGAACTGGGTTTGTTTCCTCACCGCATTACTACTAATCCCTTAAACTGTTAGGTCCCGTTCAACTGATTATATAACCTGAACAAAACCAGGAACCCAGCTCTTAATTCAGAGGGTTTGATGCAGGGAAGTTCCAGCACCCCATAAAACACAGATTTGGGTCTTCTTAGGAAGATCTCCTACTAACAAGGAGTGGGATTCACCCTCTGAGGCACCCTGCTTGCTCCTCAAGCCTCTCTGCGCTGCTTTCGTAACAGGATTTGCACCTGACCTCCACTTTTTCCACAGGAATTCAGGTTTTGCCAGCTTCACAGGCCACATCTTCCATAGATTTGTTAATTGTCTCTCATAAACTGACTTCTGAAGCCACCTACATGTGTTATTACCCCTGATTTCAACATAAACTTCAAGGGGTGCATTGCAGATGATGGACTTGTCTCCCCTTTTCACAGAATCACAGAGCTTTAGGGATTGGAAGGGACCTGGAAAGATCAGCCAGTCCAGTCCCCCCAACACAGCTGGATCTTCTAGATCCAGTTGCACAGGAACATGGCCAGGAGGGTTTGAAATGTCTCCAGAGAAGGAGACTCCACAAGCCCCCTGGGCAGCTCTTTCCAGTGCTCCCTCACCTTCACCCCAAAGAAGTTCCTTCTCACATTGATGTGCAACCTCCTCTGCTCCAGCTCACACCCACTGCCCCTTGTCCTATCATCAGATGCCCCTGAGCAGAGCCTGGCTCCATCCTCCTCACACCCACCCTTCACATATTGATCAACATTATTGAGGTCATCCCTCAGTTTCCTTCTTTCCCAGCTCCCTCAGCCCTTCCTCCTCAGGGAGATGCTCCCCTCCCTTCATCATCCCTGTGGCTTTTCCTACATCAGCTCACAGCAAGAACCCCTTGAGAGCCTCAGGAATGAATAATAAAGAAAGATTTCTTTGCAGTTCCCAAGCAAGATGGGAAACATGACCAATATTAACCTCCTTCTGAGGATCTAAACCATCCAAGGCCAGTACGAGGCTCCCTATTGCACCAGCACACGGGAATGCATGAACTGCCACGAAACCAGAAAGCCTGCTTCTCGTGGGTGTCTGATGATGAAGCCAGCAGAGGGAATCAAAACCTGAATTTCTGAATAGCTCAGCATTCCTTCTCTTTTGAGCAGCTGAAGGCAGGACTTTGTTACCTGCTCCCTGGGCATCCACATGCAAACATTCCCTTTCCTTCACTCTAATCCCTTTCTATAGCAGGGACATATTTCCCTCCCCCTTGGAGCAGCCTTGGCTGTTTCTGTCTCAAAAGGGAACTGTCTACATTTCTGCAGTTTAATCCATCCTTAGTCCCTCATGGGGACATTCTGCCCTTAATTCGTGAGAGGATAAATCCATAGAGGGTAGTGCAGCATCTACACCTTCTCACAGAATCACAGAACATTAGGGTTGGAAGGGACCTCCAAAGATCACCCAGTCCAATCCCCCTGCCACAGCAGGATCCTCTAGCTCCAGTCACACAGGAGCATGGTCAAGAGGGTTTGAAACATCTCCAGAGAAGGAGACACCACAACCCCCCTGGGCAGCCCTTTCCAGGGCTCTGTCACACTCACTGGGAACAAGGTCCTTCTCACACAGATGGGGAACTTCTTCAGTTCACACCCACTGCCCCTTGTCCTATCATTAGACAACATTGAGAAGAGCCTGGCTCCATCCTCCTCACACCCACCCTTCACATAATGATCAACATCCATGGGTCACCCCTCAGGCTCCTCTTTCCCAGCTCCAGAGCCCCAGCTCCCTCAGCCTTTCCTCAGCAGGGAGATGCTCCCCTCCCTCCATCATCTCTGTGACTCTGCCCTGGGCTCTCTCCAGCAGCTCTGTGTCCTTCTGGAACTAAGGAGCCCAAAACTGGACACAAGATTCCAGATGTGGTCTCAGCAGGGCAGAGTAGAGGATGAGGAGAACATCTCTCCATCCACTAACCACCCCCATTCTGATCCACCCCAGGATGCTGTGGGTCTTTTTGGCTAGAAGGGCCCATTGCCGGCTCCTGGCCATTCTGCTGGCTCCTGAGACCCCCAGGTCCCTTTCTCCAGCAGGTCAGTTCTCCATCGCCCTTCACCTCACTCTCATGAAGCCCAGCACATGCTGGTGTCCCACAGTGGTGGTTCCCACTCCAAACCCCAGATTACAGAGGAAGGTGACTTCTGAACCAATCCCCTCCCCACTCACCCCGTTCTTATCGAAAGCTCTGAACATGTTTTCAATGTACTCTGCAGCCTCGAGGTTATCCTGGACCCCGAAGAAGCGCTTGAACTCGTGCATGAAGAGGGTCCCGCTGGGGCATTCCACCACGAACTTCTTGTACCACTCCTGGAGCTCGGCGACGTCGATCTCGGTTTGCTCCCCTTCGGCGTTGGTGAAGTACTGTCCCATCTCCCAGCGCAAAGCTAATTCAACGGGCTAAATCCCCGGGTCTGCTGCCTGTATCGTCCCTTTATCACCTTGAGCTGCTTCTAATTTGCTGCTCCTCTTCTCCTGGTGGCTTTAGCTGAACGTTCTGCCGCCTTATTTCACCTTTTGTGGAGGTTTTTGCTTCTTTCCTTCCCCTTTTCTCCGCAGCAGAGGTTTGAGTCTTCACTGCAGAGCTGCTCCTCTGCGTTAGGGCTACATAACGAGGGTAAAAATAACTAAGATCATTAGGAGATTCCCACCAATGAGGCACCGGGACCTTGAGACATTCTGAGCTGCGCCCTGTTTAGAAACAAGCTCTGGAGGTCAGGACCCTTCTGCGCCTTAATGCCTTCGTGCCAAAGAGCCTAGAAGCCGAGGTTCCCTTTAGCCATGACGTACAAGCCCCCTCCCACGCCTCCAGAGGGTTTGTACAAGCAAAAAGGGATTCTAAGGGGTCTTCCCTAGCAGCAGTCCTCTGGTACTCGCCTCTCTTGTTACTTGTTATTTATTTATTCATTAGCCATTTAGTAGTCATTACTTATTTATTAACTGTTCTATGGTTACCAGTCAATGGGGGATACTCAGCCTTTCAATGAGAGGTTCTCCTCTCCCTCTACTCTGCCCTGGTGAGACTACATCTAGATAGAGGGAGACATTCTTGTCCCCATCTACTCTGCCCTGGTGAGACTACATCTAGATGGAGAGAGACATCCTTGTCCCCATCTACTTTGCCCTGGTGAGACCACATCTAGATGGAGAGAGGCTACTCCTGCTCAGCCCTAACCCCTTTCATCACAGACACAACATCCTGCAGACTGGGCACAGGAAGCTCAAACCCCTCCTCTCTACAGGCAGCCTACTGGTGTTTCCTCATCTTTACTGCTGCCACCAGCCTTTATCCCTGTTACACCAGGTGCTCTGAGTCCAACCATTATCTGTGTCAGCTGCAAAGAAATGACCTGTGGCTATAAAAGTGTCTGAGCCAGCCTGGTGTCAGGTAGGATTTTGCTTTTAAGAGGATTGGTGCAGCATTAAGGGTAAATGGTGGGTTCCCTGGTAAAGCAGCACTGAGGGTTGGAAGGGTTTTAGTTGTTGTTTGTGGGGAGGGTTTCCTACATTGAAAAAGACTGATGGCAAGTACCTGTGAGACAGCAGCTCTTACTGGTCTGTAGCTGTGGGGTCTCCTCTGAGCTCCTCACACCTTTGAGGAGCCCCATTGTATGTTCATGCGTGTAGGGTTTTGTAGGGGTGTTGTGTGGCTCTGTGTGTGAAGGCAATGCATGGGTTCCTTTAAAGGTCTTTGGTGGGATGGGGTTAAGGGCAGGAAGATGGGATGGATTAGTTCTTCAGGCAGAAATCCCAACCCAAACAGCACTATCAGAACCTGTGTTGTGTGATGAAGGGCTGAGGGAGCTGGGGCTGCTTAGCCTGGAGAGGAGGAGATTGAGGGGAGAGCTTGCTCCCTACAACTACTTGAAAGGAGGTTGTAAAGGGGCAGGGGTCAGTCTCTCAGTTCTTCCTGGTAGCCACTGATAGGATGAGGAGAAATGGCCTTAAGTTGCATCAGGAGATGTTCAGGTTTGATGTTGGGGGGTTTTCTTCCCTGAAAGGGCTGTCAGGCACTGGAATAGCTGCCCAGGGAGGGGATTCAGCTCTCATCCCTAGAGGTATTGAAGAGAAGGGTAGCTGTTGTGTTGGGGGTCAGGGTTTAGTGGTGCTGATAGGGTTGGGAAAAGGTTGGACTTTATGATCTTGAAGGTATCTTCCAGTCCAAACGGTTGTATAATTCTGTGATTCTATGATGAGGGGTGTGAAAGCTTTTCTCTTTGCACAGTTCTTGTAAGATCATGATGTGAAGAGCTGACAGAACAGTTAGAACTGCTGATTTTCCTCTAAAAGTTGTTGTTTACCTAATAACCTAGAGGAACCCTGTCTGTCTTTGTGCCTAGATGAGCACAACATGCTTAACCCTTCCTCTTGTAAATGCTTCAGCCCCTGGCTCTGAGATCACAAGACCTCTGGTCCATCAAAAGAAGTTGCACCAGATCTACCCTCAGCACTGGTTTCTCAGCGGGACCTGCTGGAAATAAGGCTCTGGCCGCCCCAGTCACTGGTTTCTCAGCTGGACCTGCTGGAAATAAGGCTCTGGCAGCCCCAGTCACTGGTTTCTCAGCTGGACCTGCTGGAAATAAGGCTCTGGCAGCCCCAGTCACTGGTTTCTCAGCTGGACCTGCTGGAAATAAGGCTCTGGCAGCCCCAGTCACTGGTTTCTCAGCTGCACCTAGTGGAAATAAGGCTCTGGCAGCCCCAGCCACTGCAGTGTTGATCGACCAGTTGTTGCATTTGCCACATCCCCACACTCAGTCACAAATTCCATGGCAGAGGAACAGCTCTTCCCTTCAGTGATAGCTCATGAATCATCTCAGCTAAGACCCCCTGAGGGGATGGGTTCTCTCTGGGTCAGAAGAGCCTCCAAAGAGAACATTAGGGATTGGAATTGGGACCTCCAGGGATCACCCAGCCCAATCCCCTTGCCAGAGGTGCAGCTGCTGGGGTGGGTTGAGGGCTTCTCACGACCCTTTCTCCTGCAGCTCGTGCTGCTGTGCAGCCTCCACCATTTTGTGCCGCTCTCCTGCACCCCGGCCGCCGCTGGAATGCGGGCAACAAGACTCCACACGCCCGCGACGGTCTCTTGCCTCGTTGCATAATTTTGTTTTGCCTTATGGGAACTTGGTGATCTGTTCCCAGGAGAGGAAAATGGTTGCTCTGTTTTGATGACTGCAAGCTTTTTCCAGCCAGGAACAAAGAGCTGCGAGGGAGCCGTGTTGCAAAGCCCGGCTGGTGCTATCGCAGGTATCGTGATTCTCGGGCTGATAAAAGTGCTGCTGTTAGGTTGGCACTGAAATAAAGAGAATCCTAGAGTTGCCAGTGTGAGATTCCATGGTGTATTCCCTCACTACCCAACGTGTGTGCTCTGCAGGTTGCGCTGAAAGAGATGCTGTCTTGAGCCAGTAGATCGGCATCTTAGGAAGTGGTTTATCAGCCAAAGGGCTTCTTCATTTGATTGAGATGCAGGTAGAGGTAAATAAAGGCAGAGAGGACTGAAAAGCTGGAACAGAGGAGGTTCCACATTAGTATGAGAAGGAACTTCTTCAGGGTGAGGGTGACAGGGAGCATCTCCCTAAGGAGGAAAGGCTGAGGGAGCTGGGGCTCTTGAGCTTGGAGAAAAGGAGCCTGAGGGGTGACCCCATCACTCTTGATAAATACATGAAGGGTGGGTGTCAGGAGGATGGAGCCAGACTCTGCTCAGTGGCATCTAATGATAGAACAAGGGGTAATGGGTGTGAGCTGAACACAGGAGGTTCCACATCAATATGAGAAGGAACCTCTTCCCAGTGATGGTGACAGAGCCCTGGTAGGGGCTGCCCAGTGGGGTTGTGGAGCCTCCTTCTCTGAAGAGGTTTAAAACCCACCTGGATGTGTTCTGTGTGACTTGGTCTAGGAGATCCTGCTGTGGCAGGGTGGGACTGGACTAGATGATCTTCTGAGGTTCCTTCCAATCTGTGATTCTGTGAAAATAAGAAGAATTTCTGGCCAGTGCTGCAACAGAAGTCGATGGTGTTTGGCTGTTATAGGATTAGAATCTATGGTTTGTATGTTTGTTTTCCGTTTGATGGGATCGATGACTGATATCGGGGTGAACACTTTGGATGATCAGTCAGTAACCTGTGATTACACCTCCTGCCTAACAAGCCATCTCAGATTATCACCTAAACCAGCTCAAAAAGCTGCAGAGTTTTCCAGCCAGGGGACTGGAAAAAAGAATCTGCTTCTTTCCCGTCCCTTGGCTGCCACAACAAGCTGCCACACGCTCAGCAGAGGCTGGTAGAAACTCGAGAGAGGAAAAAAAATCCCACACCAAACCCTGCGGAGGGCTGGGAAGACTCATTTGTTTGGCATCTGCGTTACCACTGGTGCAGGCAGCTTGGCTGCAGGCAGGAGCAGCTGCCCAGCAAGAGAGGACCAGCTGCAGCGAAACTGCAGACAAGACCAGATCCTTCGCCCACGCTGCAGCAGCCCTGGCCCGGTTGTTTGGCTGCGTTGCTCCACTATTAAATCCTCCTGGCCTGCCCTAGGGACCCCCTGTCGTGGGCTGGGTGATCCCTAATGTCCTTGTAGAAAGAGCAAAGGGCCATCCAGGGCTGCTCCCAGCCTTCTGTTGCAGGAAGGTCGGGCACTGGAATGGGCTGCCCAGGGTGGTGGTTGAGTCGCCATCCCTGGATGTGTTTAAAAGACTCTTAGATGTAGTGTTGGGGGATAGAGTTTAGGCTGTAGAGGAGGGTTGATGGTTGAACTTGATGATCCCAAGGGTCTTTTCCAACCTGAATGATTCTGTGATTCTAATAGGTCCAACTATCAACCCAAGACCACCATGACCCGAGTGTCACATCCACATGTTCTCTGAACACCTCCAAGGATGGAGGGCTTCACAGGGTGCAGCTTTGCTGTTGACATCTGTGTCCTAAAGCTCCCTAAGCATCAGGCCACAAAGAAAGCAAACCTGAAGCACCCTTACATGTGCCTGTCACCGGGCAGGGTGGGTGTGTGGACAGGAGGAATGCAGGGAGGAAGAACGGCAGCGAGGAGAGATCAAAGATCCTTCATACCTTGGCTGCGAGTCCAGCCCAAGGTCTCTGTGTGTCTGTTCCCAGTTGCTCACCAAACTCGCCCTTTATACAGCAGGATGAACGATGTGGTGGCATCACAGGGGCAGCTCTCCTGCGTTTTGGGTATCAGAAGTCACAGAACATTAGGGATTGGAAGGGACCTTGAAAGATCATCCAGTCCAATCCCACCAGCCACAGCAGGATCCCCTAGATCCAGTCATGAAGGAACATGACCAGGAGGGTTTTAAACCTCTCCAGAGAAGGAGACTCCACAACCCCCTTGGGCAGCGCCTTCCAGGGCTCTGTCACCCTCACTGGGAAGAAGTTCCCTCTCATATTGATGTGGCAACCAACCAAACCCATTGAACATCCCCCCACCCCAGCGTGCTGTCCCATAAAGAAAACTCAAACCTTTGAGTGTCACCTACAGCAGAGAGATTTTACTACCCACTGACAAGCTCTGGGTGGATGTTATTTCTGAGTGGCTCCATGTCTGTGGACAATGAAGCCTGAAACCTTCACCCTGCACTTGGCACCTTGTGAGGCAAAACTTTATGGTCTAAAGGTTAGGGAGCTGTTGGGATGAGGGCTGGACTTGATGATGCTGGAGGTCCTTTCCAGCCATGATGATTCTGTGATTCCAGCTTTCCTGTGAGGGTAGGGAGATGCTGGAACAGGTTGCCCAAGGAAGCTGTGGATGCTCCATCCCTGGAAGTGTTGAAGACCAAGCTGGCTGGGGCCCTGAGGAACTTGCTCTAGTGAAGCTCTCCCTGTCTGTGCAGGGGGGTTGGAACTGGATGATCCTTAATGTCCCTTCCAACCCCGGCCATTCTATGAAGAAAAATAGAGAATGATGTTTTCTCCGTGCACAAAGATTTCCAGAGTTGCTCATAGTTCCCAGCTCTTGACACTGGATCCACCTCTGGGTCTAAGTCAGCCTCTCCAGAACCAGCAGTACCCATAGTGTCAATGATGGGAAGGTGAAGGGGAATTCCCAGTTATTTCTGGTTCATTGAAACCAAATAGAGCAGTGTTGTGTGATCTCCTGAAACCAGGATTCACCCCTGAGTCACGTTTCTCCACCTACAGCGAAGAGAAGGGGCTGGTGAGGCTCCAGCTGAGTTGGGGAGATGCTGTGGAGCCGCAGCACAGCCCAAGGTAGGTGTGTGACAGAGGGACAGCTTTATGGGTTTCAGAGAAAAACATGGACCCCTTTGGTGGAAGATGGTGGTTTCAGAGGAACTGGCTGCCAAGTAGAGCCAGGGGAGGTTCAGGCTGGATGTTGGGAAGAGTTTCTTCACCAAAAGGGTTATCAAACTGTGCAAGAGGCTGCCCAGGGCAGTGGTGAGTCCCCATCCCTACGGGGTTTGAAGGACCTGGAGATGCCAGGTGAGAGATCGGGGTTGAGGGGCTGGACCTGATGACCTTCATCCAAAGGGATTCGGGGGGTCTGTTTCTGTTAATGGGGGAAGTTTTGTCTTTGTTCCAGTGCTCAGGATCACCCGGGCCAGGTACGCTTTGACCCGCGATAAACCCAGCGTGTTTCGCGTGGTTTCCTAAAGGTTCCAGTAAACAAGAGGAGACAAACGGGGCAAAACTGTGGGGCCGCGGGTGGCCCTGAGACCTCTGCGGGGACGGGGGGAGGCCGGCTACGACGGCCCCGGGAGCCGATCCGCCGCGGCTCGGGGCTGGACGGGGCTGAAGTGGGTCAGCCGGGAGCTTCCCCCCGGGGCCGAACGGGGCCGAGCGGAGGCTCCCTCGGGCCCGGGGCGGAGCGGGCGGCGCGGCTGCGCCCGGCGCACCTGGGCAGGTGAGGGCGGGCCGGGGCCGAGCCGAGCCGAGCCGGGGTGGGCCGTGCCCGGTGCTCGTCTCGGCCGCGTTTCCCTCCGCTGCTTCGGGCCGCTCCCGCCCCACCGAGGGGGAGTTGAACGGGCTGGTTGCGGCGGGGAGCCGAGCCGAGCCGAGCCAGGTCTGGCCGGGCCGCGTTTCGGGGCCTGGGGCGGGGTGGGGATCGTGGGTTGAGAACGGGCCGGGCCGGGGTTGTGGGGGGGTTCGTGCGGGTGGAGGGTTAAAGCCTTCTGAAAGCGGCCATTCGGTGCTCCCTGCCCCTCGTTAGCCCGGGGCTGCGGGTTTCGGTTCGGGATAAACCGAGGGCTGGAGCCCGGGCAGGGGCAGGATTTGTGCCTCAACCGCGGCCCCGCTCAGCCCCTGCTGGGTTCTGACCTCGAACTGGTTGTGACCCCCAGAATTCACCCCACATCCAAGCTGTCGGGGCCACGGGCTGCGCAGAGGGATGGGGGCACCAGGACGGGGTGTGGGGAAGAGAAGTTTTAAGTGTTGGCTGTGCTCAGGGTGCGGGAGCTGTGAGGAAGGTGATGGAAGAGCTGGGAAATGTGGGAGCTGAGGGTCCGTCTGTGGGATGTGATGAAGTGTCGGACCCTCCGATGGGAATCCAGCCCTTGGGATCACTGGTGTTGGGGACTGAGCCTGAAAAAAGGATCCTTAAGGCCCCTTAGACTCCTTCTCTGGAGAAGTTTGAAACCCGCCTGGATATGTTCCTGTGTGACTGGATGTAGGGGATCCTGCTGTGGCAGGGGGATTGGACTGGATGATCTTCTGAGGTCCCTTCCAATCCCTAATGTTCTATGTGGCTGGATCTAGGGGATCCTGCTGTGGCAGGGGGATTGGACTGGATGATCTTCTGAGGTCCCTTCCAATCCCTAATGTTCTATGTGGCTAGATCTAGGGGATCCTGCTGTGGCAGGGGGATTGGACTGGATGATCTTCTGAGGTCACTTCCAATCCCTAATGTTCCTGTGCAACTGGATCTAGAGGATCCTGCTATGTCAGGGGGTTTGAACTGGATGATCTTTCAAGGTTCCTTCCAATCCCTAATGTTCTGTGATTCTGTGAAACCAGTCAGCGGTTCAATGAATACAACAGGGTACTGAAATTAATCAGAGGTGATCAGCCAGGATCGGGGCTGTGGGGTCACAGCAGAACGCACAGAAGACCCCTTCCTCCTCCACGGGCTTGGCAAAGGTGGAGCAGGAGCTGTGAACACCTTGGCCATACAGAAGAGAGTGAAAGCATCGGTGTGCCGAGGCTGAGACGGGTTCCTGAGGCTGAGATGGGCTCCAGGTCGCATTTTCCTGGTGCTGTGTGTGGTGTTACCCTGGCTGGCTCCATGCCGCAGCCCCGAGAGACACCGCGGTTAACCGGGGCTGGCCTTGACCTTGGTCACTCGTCTGTGGCCATCGCGGAAGTTGGCTGCAGGACGTCTGCTCCTTCCTGGGTTTCTTTGAGTTGCTCATGTTGGGGTGAATGTTGTCTCTCCAAGGAAAAACATCTGACCCTAATAACTGGGGTCCAGGCAATAATTACATCACTGACCAGAGATGCATTGGCAGGACGGGGATGTGCTTAGTGCCACACGCAGCAGCCCGTGTGAGTGGGAATAAAGGAGATCCTGGAGGAGATCCTGGAGGTTCCTGGGTACCTGAACTGGAGGTTCCTGGGCACCTGAACTGAGGAGCCTCTTAGCAAATCCATCTATGGTGCAAAAAGCTCTCCGGACTCATACTTGAGGCTCTTGCTGCAGTCCCCGATGTTTCCTGGACCAGATCGAAGTTGAAGGTTGCACTCGGCTGAATCACCGTCTGCGCCCAGCGATGGGGTGCAAGTCGATTTACTCTTGGTTGTTGTGTCAACAAGTCCTTGACGATAAAAGGCCATAAAGCATTGTAATGGCGGGTATTGACAGGAGCTGTCTGTGAGCCCGGCGACAATTCAACCCTCCACGTGACCCGACTTATTTTCTTGGCGTTTTTCTCCCCGGCGTGTGGGTTCGAGTTTGCTCCTGGTCTTGCAGGCGTGCGTGTGTGTACACAGAGGTGGAGGGGACTTGCTGGTGGAGTGAGGTGTAAAGCTGTAGTTAGGATTTGGCTGTTCCAGTGAGAAGTCACAAAGACTGTTTTGATTTTCCTTGTCAAGGGAAATCGATACCTGGTTTTGGTCTCAGTTCGAAAGCCAGGATTCACCTGGACTTTGTGTCTTTGCAAACACGCTGCTAACAGTTTAATTAACAGAGCCCTGGCAGGGGCTGCCCGGGGGGGTTGTGGAGTCTCCTTCTCTGGAGACGTTTCAAACCCTCCTGGACATGTTCCAGTGCGGCTGGATCGAGGGGATCCTGCTGTGGCAGGGGGATTGGACTGGATTATCTTTTGAGATCCCTTCCAATCCCTTCTGTGGTCCCTTCTAACCCAGACTGACTGTATGACTTGGTCTGGGTGATCCTACTGTGGCAGGTGGATTGGACTAGATGATCTTTTGAGGTCCCTTCCAATCCCTAACGCTTCTATGATTCTGTTCTATGAATCCCTCATGTTGTGTGATGCTGTAATTCTGACGGCCTCAGGGTAACTAACAGAGCAGCCTTCCAGAAGCACTGAATAAATGTTGATGGTTGGCTCTGTGATCCTTTGCAGCTCCTGGAAAACACTCTGCTAAGTGCCCCGTGATGAGAAACAATTTCAAACTGTTTAGAGATGATTTGCAGTTAGACCTGAACATTTTCCTTGCTGAACAGATAAAACAAGTAGTTTGGTTTAATTTTGAACAAACACTTGCATCTGAATGGGATCTGCAGGTATTGGAACAAATAAAACCTGTTCCTAGACTAGTTCTTGAAGAGGATTTTTTAATCTTCTCTTATCTCTGATACCAGACACATTTCAAAACGGCTCGTGGCAAAGGTTTTACTTGTCCTGTGACTGCTTTAGTAGTGGGAACATTTGTAATGGCTCACATCTACTTTAGGATTTACAAGTGAAAACAGCAGATCACCCTTCTGAGCGTAGATGTAGCATTAGAGTCCCCTCCCAAAACCTTAAGATCCCAAATGCTGCCTCTTTGAGCAGAGGGACAGTCATTCATTTTGTTTATTTGCCTTCCAGTGACATCCCGGGGTGGATCAGTAGGGGGGTTGTTAGCAGATCCAGTGAGGCTCTCCTACAGCTCTACTCTGCCCTGCTGAGACCACCTCTGGAATCTTGTATCCAGTTTTGGGCCCCTCAGTTCAAGAAGGACACAGAGCTACTGGAGAGAGTCTGGCACAGAGCCATGAAGATGATGGAATGGAGCATCTCCCTGCTGAGGAAAGGCTGAGGGAGCTGGGGCTCTGGAGCTGGGAAAAAGGAGCCTGAGGGGTGACCTCATTATAAATATATGAAAGGTGGGTGTCAGGAGGATGGAGCCAGGCTCTGCTCAGGGGTACCCAGTGATAGGACAAGAAGCAGTGGGTGTGAGCTGGAGCAGAGCTGGAACATCAGTATGAGAAGGACCTTCTTCCCAGTGAGGGTGCCAGAGCCCTGGCAGGGGCTGCCCAGGGGGTTGGGGAGTCTCCTTCTCTGGAGACGTTTCAGACCCACCTGGGTATGTTCCCTAGGGGATCCTGCTGTGTCAGGGGGATTGGACTGGGTTATCTTTGAAGGTCCCTTCCAATATCTTCTGTGACTCATGTCTGTCCCACGCAGGAAAAAGTAGTAGCAGCACAGGGCTGCTGAGCCACCTTGGGTCAGCTAACTGCAGCACTGTTATTTAAAACCCCCCTCGACGTGAAGTCAACATCGCTTGATTTTTAGGGCGAGTGTGGGCAGCCAGGCAGTTCGTATCCCTCAGGATAAACATCCTGGTTATTGCAGGTCAGCGATGTTTGCCAGCGATGATTACACGGCGCTCGCTGCCTTCGTGAAAAGGCTATTAAAAGACTTTAGGAGGAACAGCTGGCCCCGTGATAAAGCTGCTCCCTCTGCTTCAGCCTGATGCTTCCGCCTTCACCTCAGCTGGGGCAAAACCCTTCTGGTGTGAGTTTTCTCCTCGTCTGACAGGATGGAAGGAGAGCTGGCTGCTACAGGCCTTGGCCAAGGCGTACGCGGAGGCTTTTGAAATGCTTCTGCCTGTTCTTGCTGTGGCTTGTCTGTGGCTTGATCTCCTGCTCAGCCTTTACAGCTCAGTGGGACTGGGGCTCGTCCTCTCCACAGCAACGTGGCGTCTCTGCTCTCTGGAGTACTTAATACTGAGTTGTGCTGCTTGTAAGGATGACAGTCCTCATGCAGGGATGTGGTGGTGACTGTTCCTGGCAGAACCATTGCGTGAATCTCAATTAGTGGTTTAAGGTAGTAGGGTCCTTTGGCCTGATTTTCCTTCCTTTTAAGGTGTAGGAGTCTCAGCTAACTTTTAGCAGCTGATCTGTGCAAGGAGCTGTGAGGATGAGGCTGTGGCTGGGCTGAGTTCATCATGAGGAGATAGATGGGACTTCTGTGCAGTGGTGTAGGCAAGAACAGAGGAGATGTGGTCATCTAAGAAGGACGTGGAGCTGCTGGAGGAAGTCCAGTGCAGAGCCACAAAGATGATGAAGTGAGGGGAGCATCTCCCTGATGAGGAAAGGTTGAGAGAGCTGGGTCTCTTGAGCCTAGAGAAAAGGGGTGACCTCATAAGGGTGGGTATCAGGAGGATGGAGCCAGGCTCTGCTCAGGGGCATCTAATGATAGGAAAAGGGGCACTGGGTGTGAGCTGGAACAGAGGAGGTTCCACATCAATCTGAGAAGGACCTTCTTCATGGTGAGGGTGACAGAGCCCTGGCAGGGGCTGCCCAGGGAGGGTGTGGAGTTTCCTTCTCTGGAGACATTTCAAACCCTCCTGGATATGTTCTTGTGCGACTTGATCTAGGAGATCCTGCTGTGTCAGGGGGCTTGAACTGGGTGATCTTCTGAGGTGCCTTCCAATCCCTAATGTTCTGTGATTTGGCTGCTGCTGTCCCTCCTTTGCAGACGATGGCCTTACACCCGCGCAGAGTTCGCTTGAAGCCGTGGCTGGTGGCCCAGGTGGACAGTGGGATGTACCCCGGCCTTATCTGGCTAAATCGTGAAGCCAAAAGGTTCCAGATCCCCTGGAAGCACGCGACCCGGCACAGCCCGCAGCACGAGGAGGAGAACACCATCTTCAAGGTGAGGGAGGGGAGAGCTCAGCTCTACCACGGCTCCTAGACAGAGACAAAGGATTGGATTGTTGGCCCAGGAGCTGCACAGGCATCTCAGGAGCTGTTTCCAGGCACATTTTGTCCTATTTGTTTGATCTCAGAAAAAAAGGCCACTTTGTGCACCTGGATGCCAAGCTTGGCACTGCCTGAACTGGTGTTGAGTTCTTTAACCCTTTCCCACCACCAGAGAATGGATAATGGGGGCTCTGAAAGCTCTGCTCAGTTTAGGATGTAGCAGCAAACCATTGAATCCTGCTCTATAAAGCTGAACAGTACTGGAAGTTTGTGGGGGATCTCACCACTGCTGTCCATGACATTCTTGGGTTTCTCTACAACCCCTACACTCCTTTGAGGAATTTCTGGACTGATTTGGGACTGTGAGAGGGTGAGAACCAGCTGGGTGGCTGTGGCTCTCCTTCCCTTTTGTTTAACTGAGATTGTTCCTCCTGCTCAGGGTATGGCTCTGTCAAAAGTGACCTGAGAGACCTAGAAACATAGGAAGGTCCACATAAATATGATAAGGACCTTCTTCCCAGTGAGGGTGACAGAGCCCTGGAAGGGGCTGCTCAAGGGGATTGTGGAGTCTCTGTCTCTGGAGAGGTTTCAAACCCGCCTGGCCATGTTCCTGTGAGACTGGATGTAGGTGATCCTGCTGTGGAGGGGATTAGACTGATGATCTTTGGAGGTCCCTTCCAGTCCTAATGTTCTGTGATTCTGTGTGAAACTCTCTGCACAGTCCCGTACAGTTTGTATTTCCTCAACTTCTACGAAGGTTCAGATCTGCTGATGGTCTTTAGAGATCTGGAGTTACTATTTTTTTCCTGCCTCCCCCTTCTTTTGGTGGGAAAAGCTGCTGTTTCTGTGGTTGTTCTCAGAAGAGCCCTAGCTAAGACCCCTGCGAGAGGCAGATTTCACAGTGAATTTGTTTTGAAGTTTAATTTCTGATAAAAGCTGCTCCACCAAGAGGGCTGGACTGAGCACAGTTGTACTTTGTCCCCAGGCATGGGCTGTGGAAACGGGAAAGTACCAGGAAGGAGTGGATGAGCCAGACCCTGCCAAGTGGAAAGCCCAGCTCCGATGCGCGCTCAACAAGAGCCGGGAATTCAATTTGATGTACGACGGCACCAAGGAGGTGCCCATGAATCCCATCAAAATTTATGAGGTGTGCGATATCCCGCAGTCCCAGGGATCAATCATTAATCCAGGTGAGGGCCTTGCTGACACGGGGCTGGTTACTGAGCAGGCGTTTGTCCAAAGCAGGGTCCTTCCTCTCCGCAGCATTAACTCTCGAGCTGCCTGTGCGTGCAGCAGACAGCGGCTGCCCCGTGCGGGCCCAGTTGTGCTTAAACGAAGGGGACTTTGTAGCTGTTGTGCCTGTAGGTCAATGAATACAGCAGTACACAGCCTGTGTTCTGTCTCCTTGGCTCTCTAGATCTGTGTGTGAAAGGGAAACTGCTGTGATGTACAGATTAGATTTCCTTCTGTTCACTTGTATTTGGAAGATACACAAAGGGATTCCCAATACTGTGCAGAGTATGAAGGTTGCTGTCCTGGTGAGACCACAGCTGGAATCCTGAGTCCAGTTCTGGGCCACTGAGTTCCAGAAAGGGACAGAGCTGCTGAAGAGAGTTCAGCACAGAGATGATTAGAGAGAGGGGAGCATCTCTGTGCTGAGGAAAGGCTGAGGGAGCTGGGGCTCTGGAGCTGGGAAAAATGGACCCTGAGGGTTCATAAATATGGAAAGGGTGGGTGTGAGGAGGATGGGGCCAGGCTCTGCTCAGGGGCACCCAGTGACAGGACAAGGGGCAGCGGGTGTGAGCTGGAGCAGAGGAGGTTCCCCATCAGTGTGAGAAGGACCTTGTTCCCAGGGAGGGTGGCAGAGCCCTGGCAGGGGCTGCCCAGGGGGGTTGTGGAGTCTCCTTCTCTGGAGACATTTCAAACCCGCTTGGAGATGTTCATGTGCAACTGGATGTAGGGGATGCTGCTGTGGTGGGGGGTTGGACTGGATGATCTTTTGAGGTCCTTTCCAATCCCTAATATTCTGTCATTCTCTTACATTATTCTTATAAGACCTACACTGTGCTGTTTCACACCGATCCGCTACCCACAAGGATGTGCTTCTTCACAGGTTCCACTGGCTCAGCTCCGTGGGATGAAAAGGATAATGATCTTGATGATGAAGAGGAGGAAGAATTGAATCAATCCCAGCATGTGCCTATTCAGGAGACATTTCCATTCCTTAATATCAATGGTTGGTGGCACTGGCTCTTGTTTTGAAGGTGTTGGCTTGTACATTGAATGAAATCCTGCCTTACTGCAGGCTTCTTTGCCTTTTGTAGATTCTTCAATGGCTCCAGCCAGTGCAGAAAACTGCAGCCCTGAAGCTGTGTGGCCAAAGAATGAACCTCTAGATATGGAAATGCCCCCAACTGCGCTGCAGCACGACTTCTTCAGCAGCCCAGAGCTCTGGATCAGCTCTCTGCCAAGTATGTGCATGGACCTGTAGCAATTCTGTCCATCCTGGGGTGGATCAGAATGGGGGGTTGCTAGCAGATCGAGAGAGGCTCTCCTCCCCCTCTTCTCTGCCCTGCTGAGACCACATCTGGAATCTTGTGTCCAGTTCTTTCCCCTCAGTTGCAGAAGGACACAGGGCTGCTGGAGAGAGGCCAGCGTAGAGATGATGGAGGGAGGGGAGCATCTCCCTGCTGAGGAAAGGCTGAGGGAGCTGGGGCTCTGAACTTGGAGAAAAGGAGCCTTTGGAGTGACCTCATTAATATTTATGAATCCATGAAGGGCAGGTGTCAGGAAGATGCAGCCAAGCTCTGCTCAGGGGCACCCAGTGATAGAACAAGGGGCAATGGGTGTGAGCTGGAACAAGAGGAGGTTCCACATCAGTGTGAGAAGGAACATTTTGCCAGTGAGGATGCCAGAGCCCTGGCAGGGGCTGCCCAGGGGGTTGTGGAGTCTCCTTCTCTGGAGATGCTTAAAACCCACCTGGATATCTTCTTGTGCCTTGACTAGGGAATCCTGCTGTGGCAGGGGGATAGGACTGGATGATCTTTCTAGATCTCTTCCAATCCCTAGTGTTCTGCGATGCTGTGATTTTTCTTTGAAGGAAAACAGTGTTTTGACTCTTCCTGTGGCTCTTTGCTGGTTAGCTTGGTGAGCTCTGCATAGTTTAAGCATCACTGAGGCTGTAGCATGGATTGTGTGGTGTGTGGCTGCTGCTGCAGGACATGCAGAGGTCCCCAATAATCCATACTGATGGTCTCCCTCTCAGTGACAGACCTCGAAATCAAGTTTGAATATCGAGGGAAGGAGACTGGACCGACGACGACCGTCAGCAACCCTCAGGGCTGCAGACTTTTCTACGGAGAGCTGGGCCCTATGCCAGACCAGGAAGAGCTGTTTGGGCCTATTAGTTTGGAACAAGTCAAGTTTCCAGGAACAGAGCAAATCACCAATGAAAGGCAGAAGGTCTTCACAAGTCGGCTGCTGGATGTTATGGACAGGGGACTGATCCTGGAGGTCAGTGGCCATGCCATCTACGCTGTCCGGCTCTGCCAGTGCAAGGTGTACTGGTCTGGGCCCTGCGCACCTTCCTCCACCACACCCAATCTGATCGAGAGGCAAAAGAAAGTCAAGCTCTTCTGCCTGGAGACATTCCTGAGCGGTAGGTGCCTTCTGCTTCTGGCAAACAGCTTTGGGTACTGCTCTGGGCACGTGGTGGCACTGCTGGAGAGAGTAGCCAGCGATGCACCACTGAGTTTGCCTATGAGTGGGGTGTGGGTACAGGCCACCCCTCCCTGATTTTGGGGACCATGGAGCAGGTGGACGTCAGAAGAAAGTGGATGTCCACTCATTTCATGCTCTGAAAAACAGTGGAGGGATTTGCTCTTAAAGAAAGCTCTTCTGGGTGCAGTTGTGTGTCAGAGAGGTGGCTCTGGCACAGGACAGTGTAGGTAGCACCTGGGATGTAGTGGCAACATGGGATGTGGTGGGAGTTTCTAACCCAGCGAAGATAACCCTCTGCAAATCTATTGTTCCCAGAGCTGATTGCCCATCAGAAAGGACAAATTGAGAAACAGCCACCGTATGAGATCTACTTCTGTTTTGGAGAGGAGTGGCCTGATGGAAAACCCAGGGAGAGGAAGCTGATTGTGGTTCAGGTAGGAGCTGGGGCTTTGAGATGACACGTGCCAGGTGCCCGCAGATAGCAGAGATCTGTTCTTCTCTGCCAATGGCACTGGGAAACCCCAGTAAGGCTGGTGGGGTTTTGTCCCAGCAAACAGATGCTGAACAGCATCAGTCTATGAGTAGAACAGGCTGCCCAGGAGGGTTGTGGAATCTCCTGTGGAGACACTTAAAACCCACCTGTGCAACTTGATCTAGGGGATGCTGCTCTGGCAGAGGGATTGGACTAAATGATCTTTTGAGGTCCCTTCCAAACCCTGATGTTCTGTGATTCTATGTTCTGGGTTATTGTGGAAACCATCCCTTGTGCCCAGCACAGGAGATCCCTGCAAAATCACAGGAACATACTGTGTGACCGTTGGGTTTCCTCAACAGGTCATTCCAGTAGTGGCCCGGATGATCTACGAAATGTTTTCCGGTGACTTCACCCGCTCCTTCGACAGCGGCAGCGTGCGACTGCAGATCTCCACTCCCGACATCAAGGACAACATCGTGGCTCACCTGAAGCAGCTGTACAGGCTGCTGCAGAACCACCAAGAAGGGTGGCCCATGCCAGCCCCTGCCATGCACATGGCGCAGCCGCTCCCGGCGCAGTGACAGACGCTTTGCTTTGCCCCGGGGTTCCGTGTGTGTTGTACATAACAGAGAAGTATTTCTTAACGAGTGCCTTGCCTAAATCTCAATAAAGTCTGTAAATCTTCTATTTCTATGGTGCTGCTTTTTGTTGTGGAAGTGTTTGAAACGAGAGGGGATCACAGGAAGACCTCTCCCTCCTGCACTGCTTTCAGCAGCTTTGCTTGAGCAACCCGGATGTATAAATCAGGTTTTCAGTTCTGTGATTTTCTGATCCACTACCAATGAACTGTATATAAATTCTTGATCATTAAAGGGGGAAAGATTAATCATCTGTGCTTTATTAAAACTGCCTGGAGAATATCACCTTGTGTAGCCTTGTTTTTCTCTTCATTTGCCCTGTAGTTGCAAGCTGGTGGCCTGGATATGTTCCTGTGTGACTTGATCCTGTGCTTTGGCCGGGAGATTGGACTCGATGATCTTCCAGGGTCCCTTCTAATCCGTAATGTTCTGTGATTCTGTGATACTTCCCATGTGCTGTGCTGCAGGTGTGTATTCACACTACACACACAGATCCTTAAACCAGCTCTGCACCCTCTGTGAAGCCACCTGAAACTTTGGGGACTGCAGAAAAGCTGGAGAAGGGCTCTAGTGGTAAGACAAGGGGGCTGGGTTTGAGCTAAAAGAGAGGAGACTGAGATGAGATCTGAGGCAGAAATCACTCCATGTGAAGGGGCTGAGGCCCTGGAACAGGTTGCTCAGGGAGGCTGTGGCTGCTCCATCCCTGGCAGTGTCTAAGGGCAGCTTGGATAGGGCTGTGGGCACCCTGGTCTGGTGTCACTACCCATGGCAGAGGGTTGGCACTGGGCGAGCTCTGAGCTCCCTCCCAACCCAACCCGGTCTGCGACTGCTCTGTGGTTCCATGCACCTGAACGCAGCGCTAACACTGGGCGGTGCCTCTGGGCTGTCCCCGCTCCCACTCTCCTGCTCAGTCCCGGGCAGCAGCCGCCCCCAGCACCGCCTTCTCCCGGTCCCTGGCCGCCGGCGGGGGCGGAGCGGCCTCTCCGTGCGGCTCCTCCCGCTCCCTCCCCCGGAAGCGCTGGGCCCGGCCGCGGCCCCTCCGCGGTCCATGGCCGCTCGGGGTAGCCCTGTGTTGGTGCCGCTGCTGCTGGCGGCGGCTCGAGAGGAGCTCGGGGCCAGGCGGAGGCGGTTCCCCGCGGGCCGCGCCCTGCACTTGGCCGGGGAGGTGCTGGCGGTGGCGGCGGGGCTGAAGCCGGCGCTGCTCTACGACTGCAGCGCGGCGGGGCCCGAGCAGCTGCGGCGCTACCTGGGGCGGCTGCGGGAGGCCGGGCTGGCCCTGGGCCGCCTCCATGTGCTGGGCGCGGCGGGCTCGGCCCTGCTGCTGCACCCGCCCAGGGCCCTGCGGAGCCTCCGCGCCGCCATCCGGGCCCAGCCCGCTCCCTTCATGGAGGTGTCTGCGGGGCGGGCCCGGCCTGAGCTCTGCGGGCCGCTGGAGGCCGAGGCCATCCGGGGCCACCTCAGCGCCCTCGCGGAGCACCTGACGGCGGTGGAGGCCGCAAGTGCCGGCCCGCTGAGCTCCAGTGAGGTGGTTCCTGCGGGCTGGAACCTGTGCACTGTGGCCGGGGTGCTGCTGGGGTACCCGGCTGTCTACACCTTCGCCCCCCAGGCTGAGAACTGCCTGGCGCTGGCACCACTCAGAGTGTTCACGGCACGGGCCACCTGCCCCAGGATACAGGATGGGCTTAGGGTCCAGATTTACTCCTTCAGCGTCCCTGAGAGCCTCTGCATGGAGCTCAGGGAGCTGCTGGACACCTGGTGCGATGAGCTGAAGGAGGCCTTCAGTGCACAGAGTGACTTTGTTGATCTGCACATCGGCAGCGAGGTGGTGGCTCTGCCAGCCGTTGCCTTGTGACACAGACTCGGACTTTGTGGTTCATTCCTTACCTGCCTCGGGCTGAGGTGAGAGGTCTGGTTCCCACTGAGGCTCTCTCGGGTGCCTGAGCAACAAAGACTTTGATGACCTCAAGTTCTGGACCTCATGGGCCCCAGCTGCACATCAGACGTGGTTGCCCAGGAGACCAGCGTGTGGCTGGCCTCACCTGGACGTCACAGGGTACCCTGTAAACTCAAGGGGAATTTACTGGCTGCCAGGAGCTGAAGATTAATAAAACTTTTGAATTTGTGAAGCTTCACACTGTATTTACTCCTGGTGCAAGTTGGTGGTGGATGCACTGTGTAGGAGCTGAACCTGCACTTAAGCAAGGCCCCAGTCCTTCCATAAAACCTGCTCAGTGCAGCTCCAAAAGGGACTTAAAACCCCTGATGCTTCTGAATTAACATGGTGCTGGCAGCAGAAGGGAAGTGGATGTGGCTGTGGGCATGTTTGGCCATGAGACGGGCTAGAAGAGTCATGGATTTACAGGGTGGGAATTGGGGAAAATTGCTCAGGGTAGGGACTGCACAGGGAGAGCTGGAGGGGACTGTGTTATGAAGCCTCCCTGAGCCAGCCTTCATTGTTAAGTACCTATAGGGATGGTCCAGGGTCAAACATCTCCCATTCAAGAGGGCAGTAACTAAGCAAATTAAGTAGTTCTCTTTTCCCTGGCATGAAAATCAGGAAAACTGGATCCCAAGGGCTTCAGATCCAGTTGCTCTGTCCCTCATGTTCCCTGTGAGCCTGAGCAGCGGCAGTTGGTGTCCCTCAGTGCTGCAGGAACTAGGCAGCATAACCTTCAACTAGAGCAGAGAGACAAAAGGATGATCTCCCAGCATTTATTGGAGCCACAGGAGTTTGTCTGGGTTCAGAGGATGAACCCAGCAGACAAGAACAGCAGAAGGAGCATTGCACCTGCTCTTGGTGAAGCCAAGTCAGTTCCCACAGTGAAGTCAGTCATTGCAAAGGTCCTTCATGGTCTGTAGCCTGCGAGGAAGGCTATGGCCACTGCAACCACTGCCAACAGGAGAGGCATCCAGTGACTGCACTGTCTCTGCAAGGAGAAGCAGTGCTGGGAATTGGTGGGGAGCAGAAGCTTATCTCCAGTCACACTGTCACTTCGCACAAGTAAATAAGGGATTTGTTCCCAGCCCACCCAGCAGCCCCACTGCCAACGCACTGGGGAGAGGAACACGTCCCACCTTTGCCCGCTTGCCCTGGAGGCGGTTGAGCTCGTCCCGGCACTGGCGCAGCCTCATCAGGCAGCAGCTATACTCCACGCTCAGGGCCTCCAGCTCCAAGCGCAGCTCTCGGCACTGCAAGCAGAGCGAGGGGCCGTTAGCTGGAGGGACCACCGTGCCACGGTACCTTCTGAAAGCAGCTGGCCCTCCGCAGCGGCTGCAGCGCTTCATCCGGGCACTGCGGCGAAGCTGGGTTGTTGCTTCTGCTACCTGCTTGTCCACAGGTACCTACAGAGGGCAGAGCAGATCTTGGAGTCACCGGCAACACGGTGACAAAGGCGATGCCAGGGCTGTCACCATCCCGTGACCAGCTTAGCTGTGCCACCACCTCTCACATTCCATGGCAGAAGGAACCTTCTATGACCTCAGGATCGTGCAGGTCAGGAAGAGGACATGGAATGCAAACTTGTGGTAGGGTTCCCCTCTCATTCTGGAATTCATCCTGCATTTCACTTGCTGTAGAAGCAGCTGCAGAGTCCTTTGGACCCACTGAGCCTTGGGACACATGAGACAAACACCTTGGTTGTGCCACACAACCCCAAAACCCAGGCATCACCTTGTTTCCTGATGAACCTCATGGCCTGAGACCCCGCTGCCTCTCCTGGGGCAGGGGCGGGGGCAGGAGCAGCAGCAGCAGTGCCAGGGGCAATCAGGACCCTCAGCTGTTCCCACTTGCTGGGAGCAGCAGCAGCAGTGCCAGGGGCAATCAGGACCCTCAGCTGTTCCCACTTGCTGGGATTGTGCCTTATAAAGCCCCTCCCCAGGTGCTGCAGGGGCTCTCACCAGAGCAGGACAAGCTCTTCTCCTGGAAGAAGCTCTGACTCCTCTAGGGTAAGTTATAAAGGTTTTTAAATAAATTCTTGTTCTCTGAGCACTGCTGTGAGGCTGTGGGGTGGCAGAGGAAGCTGTTTGATGGGAGAGAGCCTGTAGGAGGCTGGGAAATGGGATTTGTTATGGTCCGGTTACAAGGTTGTTGCTGTTGTTAGCAGACTCTTCCTGTTACTTCCCAACGTTTTCATTTCCTCTTCCTTCCTCCCTGCTGAGGGTTTCAGCTCTTAAAGGTTTTGGTTTTTCTCTGTGAGACTAGTGAGAATCTGGTGTTTGAGAGCAGAAGAGGGTTTGTATGAGCAGGGCTCTGGTGCACAGCCTGGGCTGGGCAGCTGGTGCTGCACTGGGGGTTTGAGTGAGGCTGGGATCAGGAGAAAGATCACCAGAGGTAACCCTTAGGTTGATACCAAGCTCTAGGTGACTCCCAGGGGCTCTGGTGTGTTGTTCTGCTGTTGGAGCAGCTCCCTCCCCACTAGAGAACTCACTCCCAGCCACCCTTAGTGCCTTCCTCACCTCATTCTCCTTTGCTGTAAGCTGGGATGTCCTTTTCTGCGTCTCATCCTCCAGACTTTCTTCTCCCTCCTCCTCCTCCTCAGGGTGCTCTAACAGAATGTTTTGGTTTTGCTTGGCAGGGGTGAGAGGTGCTGGGGTCTGCGTGGTGGAAACCTGGTCTAGAAAACAGGTTTCTGGTGAGAAACAAACAGGTCAAGGCTCTCAGTTTGCGTTAGATCTTGTTTACTCAGCACAGCTCAAAGAAGAGATCTGTCAGGAGCTGAGGTAGTTCTCACAGGCCTGTTGCCTCTGCTCTAGCTACAAGAGGACTGTTTCAAAGTAGGTGGGGAGGAAGAGGGAGACGTGGAGGGGAGGTTCAAGTGCCTCTCGGTCCTATTTTTCCAAGTACAGCTGCAATGGCAGGTAGGAGCTGGACTGTGTTTTGTTTGGAACAAAAGAGAATGGGGCAGCCACTGCAGTAAAATGTGCCATGAAGTCCATTTATTTTTTCAAGTGTGATAAATACACTGGGGTTTTAATTAGCAAAACAGAGTAACTCTCTTTAAACCTCTCCTAGAGCTGGGTCTAAGGTTGCCCAGTGCTAGGTGGCTTACAAGCTTTGCTGACCTTTCCTGTCCGCCGTCGTCTCCTGGAACTTGCATTGGTTGGTCTGGTTCTGCATCAGGTCTGTGAAGGTGAAAAGCTCCAGTTATCACCCCTCGGTGCTAGCACAGGGCTCTGACTGTGCAGGGCTGCGTGTTACTTACTGTGGAGATGGCTGAGGGTCACCTCCAGCGTCACCTTCTGCTTCTGTTCTTCTCCAATCCCCTCTGAAATGATAGCAGGAGAGGATCACAGAGCGTTACGGATTGGAAGGGACCTCAAAACATCATCTAGTCCAATCCCCTCATCACAGCAGGATCCCCTAGATCAAGTCACAAGAAGTCAGGTTGATGTGAATTTTGTGTCCAGTTCTGGGTCCCTCAGTTCCAGAAGAACACAGAGCTGCTGGAGAGAGTCTGGGCAGAGCAACAAAGAAGATGAGGAAGGGAGGGGAGCATCTCCCTGGTGAGGAGAGGCTGAGGGAGCTGGGTTTCTTGAGCTGGGGAAAAAAGGAGCCTGAGGGGTGACCCCATGAATGTTGATCAATATGGAAAGGATAGGTGTCAGGAGGATGGAGCCAGGCTCTGCTTAGTGTCATCTAATGATAGGAAAAGGGGCAGTGGGTGTGAGGTGGAACAGAGGAGGTTCCCCATCAGTGTGAGAAGGACCTTGTTCCCAGGGAGGGTGGCAGAGCCCTGGCAGGGGCTGCCCAGGGGGGTTGTGGAGTCTCCTTCTCTGCAGACATTTCAAACCCTCCTGGATGTGTTCCTGTGCAACTGGATCTAGGGGATCCTGCTGTGGTGGGAGGATTGGACTGGATGATCTTTTGATGTCCCTTCCAATCCCTAATGTTCTGTGATTCTGCAAAGTCAGGAGAAGTCATGTTGATGTGAATCTTGGAGGTATCTCTGGTGCTTTCTCTGGGTGTGTAAGTCGTTGGCTACGCTGAACTATCCTCTCTGAAGGGACATGATGGGTTATTTTCTGCCTGTTCGTTGCACTTTCAGTTCTAGCAGTTTTTTCTGGTGTGTTTTACGATCCTTTAACGATGGGTTGGGTTAGAGCTGCTCATGTGAGCTCTGTTATGGAAACAGAACCACCACTCTTTAGTTGTGTTCTGAAACAGCCATGTGAAGTGTGTCTGAGCTTCTCCTGGCCTCCACCTGAGCTGGTGTAGAATGAATCGTAGAGTCATAGAATGGTCTAGGTTGGAAGGGACCTTAAAGATCATCCAATTCCAACACCCCTGGACAGGCAGGGACACCTTCACTAGATCAGGTTCCTCAGGGCCCCAGCCAACCTGGCCTTCAACACTGCCTGGGCAGCCACAACTTCCTTGGGCAACCTGTTCCAGCATCTCAGCACCCTCACAGCAAAGAATTTGTTACTCATGTCCAACCTCAGTCTCCCCTCTTCAAGTCTGGAACCCTTTCCCCTTGTCCTTTCGCTACAACCCCTGTCAAAAGCCCTCTCCCACCTTTCTTGTAGCCCCCTTTAGAGATTGGAAAGCTGCTTGATGGTCACCTGGGAGCCTCCTCTGCTCCAGGCTGGACAACCTCACCTTGCTCAGCCTGTCCTCAGAGGGGAGGTGCTTCAGATCATTTGAGTTGCTCTCCTGGGGACACCTTCCAGGGGCTCTGTGTCCTGATGTTGGGGACTCCAGAACTGGACCCAGGACTCCAGGTGGGGGTTCACCAGTGCAGAGTAGAGGAGGAGAATCACCTCCCTCGACTGCGTGGTACTTTAAGACACTATCAGAACATGATCTTCACACCAGTAAGACCATGCAGTGGCACCTCAGACTACTGGGTGCTGCTGCACCACCTGAATGAGCTTCCACTGCTGTGTGCAATGGGTCAGACAAGGATGCAGCAGTCCTCATCACACCTGGAGACTCATCTTTGAGGTCTCCCCTTCCATCCCTTCTCCTAGAAAAGCCACCTGACTTCTCTGAAGTCCTTCACCCTTGTTCCCAACAGCTTTAGGAGCCCTCTGGAAGCCAGGGGCTTTCTCTGCCAGCTGAGGTGGAGCAGCTTGATACCTTTGATGGTGCTGATGAGCTCGGCCTTCAGGTCGTTGTCCTCCCGCAGGGCGCTGGCTCTCTGGTGGAGCACGGTGTGTTCGCTCTGCAGCCGGCGCAGGGCCTGGCTCAGCTGCTCCTTCTGCTCAGCTGCTTGCTGTGGGGGAGAAGAGTCCCAGTGCCAGCCCAGCCCTGGCATCAGCCTGGCATAGACACCACGCTGCGAACGGAGGTGGGTGTTTGTGACCATTGTGCTTGGTGGAAGGGGCTTTACCACATGGTGACCTCAGCTTGGGGGCTCATGGATCGGGAAGTGGGGTCTCCAGGGGTTTGGTTACCTGCAGGTCGCTTTGCAAAGCGTGGAAGCTGTTCTCGAGCTCCGTGCGTGCCGTGGTCACCTCGGTCAGCTCAGCTTTGAGCGTGTTGTAGTGCTCCTTCCAGAAGGCCAGGTCCTCTCTCGTTGCTGCCAGGATTCTCTGGGGAGGAGAGCAAGGGCATGGGGTGGGCCGTGACCCCCTCGGCTGGTGGGATTGCTGCGCTGAGCATCCTCTGCATCAGCTGGGGCAGCACTGCCACCTCCTGCACCAGGGCTGGGAGAACCTGCACGGGGCTGATGCCATCTGATGGACAGAGTGAATATGGGCTGAGGCTTCCTGTGGAACCAGAGTGCCTCTGCTGCAGGGAGGATTCAGAAAGCTGAATCTTTGGGATATAGTTGATTGATTGTTCTAAAGGTCTCACTTAGAAGTTTTGGTTTGACCTCCAGGATATCCCTTGAGGAAAAATCTACTTTCATATGAAAAAGCCTCTTTAGAAAAATCATCTCTGGAGACCCCATGCCCTGGATGGCTGCGAGTGGGGTTTGTTCCTCTGTGTGTGCAGAGTGGGGACTGGGAAGAAGGGATAGAGAAGAAGGGGTCACCTCTCACTCCCAACAGCAGTGGGTTTCCCCAGCTCCCTCTTGGTTTTAATAGCTTGATGTGTGGATTAAAATGAGCACCAGTTGCCACTGAGGTGCTTTGGGCTTTGCTCAGTAGCTGAAAATGGTTGGGGTGGGGGAGAACATTAGGGATCAGAAAGGAACTCCAAAGACCATCCAGTCCAATCCCCCTGACACAGCAGGATCCCCTAGATCCAGTCACACAGGAACAGCCCAGGTGGGTTTTAAGCATCTCCAGAGAAGGAGACTCCACAACACCCCTGGGCAGCCCCTGCCAGGACTCTGTCACCCTCCCTAGGAACAAGGTCCTTCTCACATTGATGTGGAACCTTCTCTGCCCCAGCTCACACCCGCTGCCCCTTGTCCTATCATTGGGTGCCCCTGGCTCCATCCTCCTCACACCCACCCTTCACATCTTGATCAACATTCATGGGGTCACCCCTCAGGCTCCCTTTTTTCCTAGCTCCCTCAGCCTTTCCTCATCAGGGAGATGCTCCATTCCCTTCATCATCCCTGTGGCTCTGCCCTGGAATTTCTCCAGCAGCTCTGTGTCCTTCAGGGACTGAGGGCCTCCGAACTGGACATAGTATTCCAGATGTGGTCTCCCCTGGGTGGAGTAGAGGGGGAGGAGAACCTCTCTTGATCTGCTAACCAACCCCTTTCTGATCTACCCCAGGATGCTGTTGGCCTTCTTGGCCACCAGGGCCCCTTGCTGGCTCCTGGCCGTGGGGACTCCCAGGTCCCTTTCTCTCCAACAGGTCCATAAATGATGAACTAGTGATCACCTTTCCCTGGGTTGTGGGAGCTCTCAGTGGGACTAGATAAAAGCAAAACCAGGACCTGCTGCTTACCTGAGAGCTCTGCAGCTGCTGCTCTGTTTGGAGTTTATCCTCCAGCATCTTCTGAAGAGCCTCTTTTGCCTTCTGCTCATAGGTCTGCTTCTGGTCCTCCATCTCTATCAGAATCTTCTTCACACACTCCTTTGAGTAGCTCTTGGAAGGAAGAATTAAAGGCTCTTATCTGACACCTTCCTGCTCTTGCTAAGCCTGAGCATCAGCAAGTCCTCAGCGTGTAAATGCTGCTGCTAACTTGCTTCAGCAATGAGGAAAAATTGTTTTCAGATCCATATCTAATCAGATTTGCTTTAGAAACTGAGACCTGCCCCAATTACATGCCTCAGGAGTTTGTTCTCCAGCCTTTCTTCACCCACATTAGGGTTCTGAGCAGTCATATATTACCTGGGTGCAGGCCTGCAGCTGGTTTTCAAGCGCTCGTAGCTTACACCTCAGTTTGTCTTCATTCAGCTGGCCCTGGGGGAGAGAAGCAATGAACCAGTGTGTGGATCATGATCTACAGGATGTGTCCCCAATGCTTTTATGAGCTTGTGATGCGATTTGTTTTCTCTCTTCATCTATCATGTTATGGCTAAATGTCATCAAAGTCTCTTCAGCACTTGCAGTTTGAATCACAGAACATTAGGGATGGGAAGGGACCCTGAAAGATCATCCAGTCCCATCCTCCTGCCACAGCAGGATCCCCTAGATCCAGCTGCACAGGAACATGGCCAGACAGGTTATAAACATCTCCAGAGAAGGGGACTCCACAGCACCCCTGGGCAGCCCTTTCCAGTGCAAAATCAGCCTTCACATTCTCAGAATAAATGGGATACAGGGAGCTAAAACTTCTCTGCATTGAAAAACTCTGCTGAGGCAGTTCCACTGGTTACTGAGTGCAGGTGTTTACAGCCAGGTGAGGGTTTCAGATGAGTCTGGATGGGTCTGGCACAGGCAGAGCTGCTGCAGGTGCTTCCATCCTGCATCATTCCTGCTTGAAGCTCCAGCTGGTGCTAAGGTCCTGCCTTGCTGGTTCCCTTAGGAAATAGGTTGGATCTGTGTTGCAACATCTAGCATCGGGGTTTAGAGGGCAACGGTGATGATTCATTTTCCTTCTAATCTCCTCCCAGCAGCAGTCAGGCTGCTGGGGTTTGTGAAACCAGGCTGCATGCAAATCCAGACACCATTTCCAGCCACCAGTGCACGTGGGCTGTTTTTCCACCACCGGTACCCCCTGCCTGCTGCTGTTTGAACTCGATGTCCTTGATGTTAGAGGACCTGAGCACACACAGATTCTCTAGTGTCTCAGCACTATTTGCCACAGAATTTTACAGTCACAAAGATTAAATCTTCCATCTTCAGTTGTTGCCACAAAGAGCAACTGCTTCACCCTCTTCACAGAACATTAGGGATTGGAAGGGACCTCAAAAGATCACCCAGTCCAACCCCCCTCAACACAGCAGGATCCCCTAGACCAAGTCACACAGGAACATGGGCAGGTGGGTTTTAAATGTCTCCAGAGAAGGAGACTCCATAACCCCACTGGGTAGCCCCTTCCAGGGGGAAGGTGGTCCTTCTCAGATTGATGAGGAACCTTCTCTGTTCTAGCTCACACCCATTGCCCCTTGTTCTATCATTAGATGACACTGAGCAGAGCCTGGCTCCATCCTCCTGACACCCACCCTTCACATACATATCGACATCAGTGGGCTCATCCCTCAGGCTCCTTTTTTCCCAGCTCCCTCAGCAGGGAGATGCTCCCCTCCCTCCATCTCAGTGACTCTGCCCTGGGCTCTCTCCAGCAGCTCTGTGTCCTTCTGGAGCTGAGGGGCCCAGAGCTGGCCACAAGATCCCAGCTGTGGTCTCCCCAGGGCAGAGTAGAGGGGGAGGAGAACCTCTCTTGATCTGCTAACCACCCCTCTTCTGATCCACCCCAGACCTTCTTGGCCTTAGAAAACAGGTGGGATTTTGAAATGCATGTTTAGATGTGACATACTACTCCCAGTTCTCCTACAGAGCTCGTCGTGCAGAGGTCCATGCTGGAGGGTGGTGATGACTGTGTGGAGCGCTGGGTGCTTCCCACGCTTTGGAGCAGAAATGTGCTGGCAAAATCCATTCCAGGGAGAAGTAGCTTATAAATTGGCAAAGAACAGACTCTATAGATTTCCCTAAATGGAATAAGCTGTGTGTTAGGGGCTGTTAGCCCTCCCTGCTAGCAGCTCTGGGGGAGGGAAGTGTGTGCCCACATGTGGGAGGGCATAAGAATCACAGAACATTAGGGGTTGGAAGGGACCTCAAAAGATCATCTAGTCCAATCCCCCCACCACAGCAGGATCCCCTAGATCCAGTCACACAGGAGCATGCCCAGGTGGGTTTTAAACATCTCCACAACCCCCCTGGCTGTAAGAGAACCGTTCTGACCATAGATGTTATATGAGCAGGTCTTGGTTAAGCCCTTGTGATGAAGATTGGATTGTGTGGTTGGGCTTGATGACCCTAGAACCTCTTTCAACCTTAGTGATTCTGTAATATTAAGCAGCCCCTTTCATGTAGGTAACCCCCCTACCTAAACCAAACAAATTAAACTCCCTCATCCACAGTTAAAGAAAACAAACCACCCTCCACAGTCAGCATCATGGCCACTGGTTTCCCTCTCTCCTAAAGTCTCAGTGATGCTGCTCAAACCTGGAGGTCTTGCCCAGAGCCTTTCTGGAGAGCCTGGAGGCACCTGCTGGCAGCCAGGCAGAGGGAAGGACGTGGCTGAAGTGCTCAAAATACTCCAGTTCATGCGAAGCCCAGACTCAAGTCCTCTGCAGCACTTTTCTGTAGAATCTGAAGTTTCAGGCAGCTCCAAAACCTCTCTCAACCTCTTATTTCAGTAGTGCTTCCATTTAAGAGCCATCTAAGTATTTTAAACTGGTTTTGGCTCATAGCTCTAGAGATTTGGTTGTCTTGTGATCTGTGGATTCTCTGATTCTCCTTGCCTTAGTAATTTTAAATAGCTGGTTTAAAGCAATAATAAGGAAGACTTCCAGTTGCCCAGACACGAGCAGCAGCTCAAAAATGACTCTCTGGCCATTCCAGGAATTACTGCCTCACTGGTCAGGGGGATACAAGGGCATTTCTTGGAAATATAACAATATTAGGGTTAAAAAGCTGCTGCAAGGATTACAGAACATTAAGGATTGGAAGGGACCTAGAAAGATCATCTAGTCCAATCCCCCTGCAACAGCAGGATCTCCTAGATCAGGTCTCACAGGAACATCTCATCCAGACAGTGTGAGCAGCCATCAGTTTGCAGAGCCTTGTGGTGTAAGATCTGTCCCTACCTCCTGGAGCAGCCCCTTGCCCCAGCTGCCTCCCACTGCAGCTCTCAGCAGCCACCCCCAGTCAGCAGCATCTGCCCCGTCTCCAGCTCACACCGCAGTGGGTTCTTTTTCAGCCTGAAAGGCTGAAGGCAAGAGGCAGCAGCAACTAAGTCTCTCGAGCCAGAAGCAAAGAGCACCCACCTGTTCTGACCTGAGGTTTCATAGCTGCTTCCTGCAGAGTGTGTCAGGGTGTTTTTTCCTGCTCAGATCATTTAAACAAGTGAGCAAAGGCGGAAGTCTGTAACCACAGAGCATCTATCACAAGGTTTGGGGGGGTTGTTTTTGATGCCATCTCACCCAATCACTCCGTTTTCTACCTCTACAGAACTTCCAGTCTGATCTTTTTTAACAAGCTGTAAATTAATTACTTAACTGAAACGCTTGGAGTGTCACACAAAATGCAGCACCTCTCTTTTACCTCTTGAGAACGAGAAAGAGGGGGGTTGGCAGGTGTTAGAAGACCCCCAGACGGGTTTTACTCTTCCTGCTGATTTGTGTTTTGTAGCAGCCTTCTGGGGGTATGAAAGGGGAGAACTTCAGGCAAAGTGATGCCCTGACCTCTAAATATCTGTTTAGCCCTTCTTAAGAAGAAAGGTGATGGTCAGCAGAGAGGTTGGACCAGCAGCCGCCAGTGGGTGAAGGTTCTGCTGCTGCTGAGGTCTGAGCAGGAAAGAGACACAGAAGGGAAGGGACCTCAAAAGATCAGCCAGTCCAATCCTCCTGACACAGCAGGATCCCCTAGATCCAGTCACACAGGAACATGTCCAAGTGGGTTTTGAACATCTCCAGAGAAGGAGACTCCACAACCCCCTGGGCAGCCCCTGCTGGGGCTCTGCCACCCTCACTGGGAACAAGGTCCTTCTCACATTGAAGTGGAACCTCCTCTGCTCCAGCTCACACCTGCTGCTCCTTGTCCTGTCACTGGGTGCCCCTGAGCAGAGCCTGGCTCCATCCTCCTGACACCCATTTATGAGGTCACCCCTCCGTCTACACCTGAGGGTGCTTTTGCCCATGGAGCCAAAACCTTCTCTCAGCCCTTCAGGAATTGCCTGGAGCTGCTCTCTGGTACCTGCCAGGATTTTTCTGATGCCTGCAGCAGTGTGGAGAAAAGCTCCTGCAAAATCACCATCTTCTGTTTGAGCAGCAGCTCGCGGTGCAGGGCCTCCTGCGGGGAAGAGGAGAGCTGGTCAGGGGGGAACCCTTGGAGCTAGCAGGGCCCCCCAGACCTAGTGAGGCTGTCTCAGGTGCTCCCCTCCAGCTCAGGGTTTCCCCTGCTCAGGGGGTTTCAAATGGGGCTTTGAGGTCAGTGGGTTATCTGTAGGGTTTCTGATTTAACATCAATCATTTAGAAGTCTGGGGTTCCTGCTCTTGGGGTGTTTCAGGTTGTTTGATACCTACCTTCAGGTAGTTGGACAGCTGCAGCATTTCCTGAAGAAGAAAGGGCAAATGTTTAAAACCAATTGATTTGTGTTTAGAAACCTTTTACAAACTACAAAATCAAAATATTTTGAAGTAGGACTAAAGAGACTGTGTTGGGGTGGGGGAGAACCTACTGGGCTTCATGTGGTTGGTTTTTCCAAGGCAGAGGGGCCCAGAACTGGAAGCAGTATTCCAGATGTGGTTTCCCCAGAGCAGAGAAGAGGTGGGGGGGGAACCTCTCTTGATCTGCTAACCATCCCCCTTCTGATTCACCCCAGGAGGACGTTGGCCTTCTTGGCCACCAGGGCCCATTGCTGGCTTCTGGCCATCCTGCTGGCCACTGGGACTCCCAGGTCCCTTTCTCCTCCACTGCTCTCCAATAGGTCAGTCCCCACCCTATCCTGGCACCTGGGCTTGTTGTTGCCCAGATGCCGCATTGCCCTGGTTATAGCTCATTCAGTGTCTCCCTGCCCAACTCTCCAGCCAGTCTAGGAATGTTAGGAGCTGACAATCAGCAGGAGCCCAAGGCTGGATGCTCTGTTTTGCTCACCTTATTTAAAACTGCCACTCCAACACTAAAATAAAGAGACAGAGCATTAGTGACAGGAGCATGATGCAGGGGGCTGCAGCAGTCCATGGCTCTGGCCACCAGCTGCTCCCCCATCCCACCTGGCATCTGGGTGTTTGCACAGTGAGAGCTCATGCTGAGGTGAGATGCCCAGGGAACTCAGCATCCCAGTTCCCACCCCAGGGAGGGATGGGAGGACTGGCTTACTCTGTCTGCTGGCTTGAGTCTTTCAGTCCTGTGCTTGGGTCTCTCAGGGTCTGGGTTCCTGGAAGGCAAAAAAATGCATGTGAAGAATCCCCCATCTGAAGGGCTGTCCGAGTCTTCTGTTTGGGGGTTTGTCTCAGCCTTCCCATATGGCATCACTCCTAGGATGGAGAGCAGTGGCTTAAACAGCATCCAGCAGCACAGCTCAGCAGGGACCAGAGGCAGGGTCCTGGTCAGATGGACAGGGAAGCTGTTCTGAAATCCTAGTGGCTTAGGTTGGTCTCCAGACCCTTGGATAGCTCTGGGGCACAGGGAGTCTTGGAATGGCTTAGGGGAGGACTTCAGATCATCTGGCAGAGGGCAGAGCATCTGCTCAGCAGCACTGGCTGAACTGAAAACTGCAGGGGAATGTCGAGGTGGGGTGGTAAAGTGTAGGGTAGGGGAGCTACCAGCTCACATCCCAAACTGCTCAGGGGAGACTTAGGGGGAAATGCTGTGGGAACCCTGGACATCTCTCACCTACCTTGGGTGTTTGTGGAGGCACCTCGCCTGGGGATGGGTCCTGCAGATATGCCAAGATGGGAGAGAGCAGCAGGGAATGTGGGGCAGCTCCATGGGTGCTGGAAAGACAAGACAGCTGGAGTCAGCATCTGGCCAAAATGGGCTGTGAGGGTTGGAGGGGAAGGTGCTGTGGCTGACTCAGGGCTTTGTACCTGCGGTGACTGGGGGAAGAGCATCAAGGAGGTGCCAAGAATCCAGGGTAGATTGAGATGGATCTGCTGCCTTGGCTGCAGCAGCTCCAGAGCTCTGCAGGGAAGGGGGAGGAAACCTTCTGGCTTCTGAGCAGGGGAAATGCCCAACCAGAACAGGACAAGGCGCTCCCCAAAGTGTCTGAAGCTATTTTGTGGAAAAGATCAGGGCTTTTGGTGGCTGGGAGCTGGATCCTGGCTCGAGGCTCTGCTAACCATCTGACTGCCTTGGAGCAGAGGTGCCTGCCTTCCCATGGGTCTGGGGGAGCAGAGCTCTCACCCCATCACCCCTCTGACACCTCCAGCCTCCCACCGCTCATTACCCCTGCAACAGCAAACGGGAGGAGGCACTGAGCACAGGCTGCGTGCGTGTGAGAGCTTGTTCCAGATTCCTGCTGCCCTCGCAGCTGGTGAACAAACTGCAGCAGGAGGCAGGGGATTGCTCTGCTCTGCACGGGCTAAATAATCTGTGCAAGTACAGAAGTGCCCTCTGGCAGCTGGGCTGTGGGGCTGTACTGAGCTGGGATCCCAGGCCATTGCAGTAGGCCTGTGGGTGCTTCGGTGGGTGCTGGTGAAGCAGGCTGAGCACAGAGCTGCACTCCAGGGCCAGTGTTACCTGGAGCAGGATGGGTGACGCGGGATCCACCCATGAGCCGTGGACACGTGCTTTGGGCTCCTGTCCCGGTGAAGTCCTTCCAGCATCACCAGCCAGGTTTCTCCTCCTCAGGAACTCCCTTTGCCGAGGGCTCTGCAGAGGCTCCTCCGCTCCCCTCCTGGGGCTGCGGCAGGTGGTCACGTTGTTCCGCCGGCGCAGGGTCTCCCTCTTCTCGTGCCGCCGCTCGCACTTCTCCTCGTAGCTCTCGCTCGCTCGCCGGTGCCGTGGCCCTGTCTTCTCGGGGTGGCTGATCATGCTGCCACAGCTTTGGGGTCCTCCGTGCTGGTGGGACCAAGGGAAGAGACCACTGGAGTGAAAACTCTTTCTAACCTATTGTTATGCTTTGGGGTTAACTAAGTCATTGCTAAGCTGTGCTCAAGGGCTGGGGGGGGTCAGGATCTCACAGGTGCCAGCTTGCCACGGGTACCGATTCTGCCTCTGAGGACTTTGTGGCTCAAACCAGGCAGTGGCCTGGCCCGAGGAGCAGCTCCTTTATCTCTGCGCTGTAGGGTGTAGACAGGAACCCTCCTCCACACTGCTGACTTCTCTGCAGGGTGTCAAACCAGCCCTGTGCTGGTTTTTACTGGACTTTAGTGGTTTTTGAGTGTATTTAGATCTTTGCATTGGTTAAAGAGAAAGCTGAGCAGCAACTACCCCACAACTGGTCTTCTTCCAGCTGTCCCTCACCCCATCTCCATGTACATCCCATAAATGTTGCATGGAGGGTTCCCAGCCCCAGGGGTGGAGAGTTCAGCCTGGGAGCTGCTGGATCTGTTTTAGTAAATCATGTTAATGTGGGAAAAGGGTGGGTGCAGGGGAACCTCAAATTGTAGCTTAAAATTTCCAGTGTCAAACGAAACCAGCAGAGCTTCACTGGTCTCCTTCTGTCTCAAGCAATTAGGAAGTTGTTGAGTCTAATGGGGGAAGAAATGGGAACAAGTAAAGCCCAGATACATGTGTGATGCCTCCATGCTCTGCAAGCAGTGTTAAAATCCACTCTCTAATAGTTTTTGTTGTCCTTGTGCTGGCTCTGGGGTGCTTGAAGCTCTTCCAGGTGCTGTCCTGTCAGCAGGAGGAGTCTGGGGGAGGTTGTTCCCATCAGCTGTCCATATTGTGACAGCCCCACTGTGCTCACCCAGGGCTTCCCTTCTCAGTGCTTGCCTTGCCTGGTGAGGGCTGGCTGGTGGCTTCACGCAGGCTGGGTGCACACCAGGACCCTACCCTGTTGAGGCACAGTCCCCACAGTGGTGGGACAAGGCCTTTTGTGATGAATGTTAGAAATCACCCAGCTGCATGTTAAGTCTGGGACTCGGATGTTCTGTTTGGTCCCAGCCCATGCAGCTCTTCCCATCAGGAACAGCTCAGCCCCTCTCCCACCTGCCCTGCCTCTGGGCTGCCCAGCATGTCCCAGTACATCCCAAGAGCAGCTCTTACAGCCCCAGCTCACTTCAAATTGAGGTAAAGCTCAAAGAAACCCACAGTCCATTACTCACCCGGAGCTGAACAAACAGTTGAGGCCTTCTTGAGACTCAGCTACTGTTTCCTCCTTCCATTACCCCAAATTACCCTCCCTAATTAACAGCCTTGTCCTTTGCCTTCCAAGCTGCTACACTCCTCGCCTCAAGGGAAACCAAAACAAACAGCACTAAGTGGCTTCTTGCTGGTTCAGGTTGCAGCCCCTGGTGCCAACCGTGCAGACTGAAAAGGGGGTGAAGGAAGAGGAAAGAAAAGGTGCTCAGGCTGCCCTCAGCGCAGCAGCCCCTGCTGCTCACCATCCCTCGCTGTCCCCAGCACCGCAGGCACTTACCTGGCCCAAGGGGTCCCGTCCTACCCCTCCAGGGCTGCAGACCAGCGGGGGGTTATCTGGCACAAACATGCTCCAGCTGCCATCTTCGTGCCAACCACCTCATTTTGCTGCTCTCACACTGCAACAGGAAACGTTGCAGCCGCAGCCGAGCCCCGGTTCCTGTCCCTGCTCGCAGCCCGGCCGTGGGGTGCAGGGGCCCTGCGCATGGAGTGAGGAGGGTGGATTTGGGTTATCACAGGACCCCGAAGTCCACAGCTTCTCTGTGAGCAGAGCTAGTGGTTCTCTCTCGGGCCATCTCCCTTTATCGGTGTCCGACACACGCGGAGGTTGAGCGCGGGTGCAGGGAGCTGCCCCGGCACTGGGTGACTCAGTGAGTCTCCCCAAGCGGCTTCGGGGCTACAGAAATCCAGACTTAGGGAATCTGCACAGTGCTGCTGTTATTTGAAGGCTTCTGAGGGGAAAACAGACGTGTAGGGGCTGCTGAGGAAAGGTCAGACGCTGATGAAGTGAAAGCTGAGTTCATGCAAATCCCGCAGGAGGTGGGTTTAGCCAGCTGATAAGGGCTCGGTGCCTGGGGAGAAGGAACACAAGGGAAGACAGGTCTGTAGGGTCACGTAGGGTTTATTATTACAACAACCAGAAGGGAGACGTGGGGAATCGTTTTCCTCCTTCAAAGACCCACTTTGAGTGGTTTTGTGCTGCTTGGCCCCACTCCTGGCTCTGAGCTGGCTCGTTCCTACAGTGTGTGGGAGCAGGTCGAGCAGGAAACCTGCTGGTGAGCAGGACACTGGCAGCAGGTTCTGCTGCTGGAGCCTCTCTGAAGTGCCTCTGGGTCAGAAAAAGTCTGTTGCAGAGTTCATTGCCATCAAGGCTGTTTTCATGCTGTGTCACAGTCCATCTCTGGTTGCATCAGCATGGGCCTGCCCCCGCTGGTGTGGAAAAGGGCACCCGAGTAGCTGCGCTGATGCCTGGATCCCTCGTGCCTGGTCCAAGGTGTCCCAGGAGTTATGTTCTCTTCACGTTCTCCACGTGGTAGCTTCTCATGATGATGCTATCGAGAAGGTCGGGGGCCACAGCCCTGAGGAGGACCAGGGCGCTCAGTACCCGCGGTGGGTAGTGCAGCTCCCGCCGGCGGAGCACCCCGCTCTTGATGATCTCCAGAGCACACTCCTCCTTGGGCGCTGGTGTGTCCCGGATGACGTGGGAGATGGTCTTCACGGCATTATCTGGAGGGAGAGATGGAGCAGCACTGGGTAGGGGGGCTGCCACAGGCCTGGAGGTGACCCCGTGAGTGTTGATGGATGTGGAAAGGGTGAGTGTCAAGAGGATGGAGCCAGGCTCTGCTCAGGGGGACATGGTGATAGGACAAGGGGCAATGGATGTGAGCTGGAACAGGAGGTTCCACATCAGTGTGAGAAGGACCTTCTTCCCAGTGAGGGGGATGGAGCCCTGGAAGGGGCTGCCTGGGAGGATTGTGGAGTCTCCTTCTCTGGAGACGTTTCAAACCCTCCTGGCCATGTTCTCATGCGACTGGATCTAGGGGATCCTACTGTGTCGGGGGGATTGGACTGGGTGATCTTTCAAGGTCCCTTCCACTCCCTAATGTTCTGTGATTCTGTGACTCAACTGGGGTGTCTGCAGCTTCCTCTGACACACTGTGGGGATCAGACCTACCTAACCAGGTTTAGGAGACTCTACACAAATACAGTGCTGTCCTTCCCAGTGCTTCCCACCTGGAGTGATCACAGGATGGAAACCTCACCTGCCCAGGGTGTACTGGGATTTACTGGTTTACTGATGCTGCTGAGCTTACCTGTGTTGATGTAGCCCAGGATGCAGAGTGTGATGGAGACGTTGACCTTCTCTATGACAAATTCATTTCTCAAGGAGCTGAAGAACCCATCTAAAGCAAATTTAGTTGCAGAATAGGGAGCGAGGAACGGGACACCAGTTTTACCTGGAGCAGAGACATAACACACTGGGGGTTGTGTACTGGGCAGACACTGGGCTCCCGCTTCCAGCACACAGCCACAGAGATACTCAGGACTAGAAATGCAGGCACTGAGCACGGGAAACAGGACAGGAACTGTGCATTGGGGAAGAAATCACACGCTGATCCTGACTCTTGGAGGGGGGTGGCTCTGCCTGATTTACGGTCCTTGCTCTGTCTTTTGAAGAGCTGCAGCAGGGATCCAGTGCAGATGCAGGGAGGGATGTGGGCAGGGACAGCCTGGCCCTGGCTGTGCTCACCTGCCATGGAGGAAACCACCACGATACTGCCCTCGCTCTCCTTCAGCATGGGCAGGGCAGCCGTGGTCATGGCCACGTAGCTGAGGAAGTTGGTCTCCAGGAGCTTTCGGATGTGGTCAACGTCCCCGTTGAAGTAGCCAAAGTAGCTGCGACTGATGTGATTCAGGATGAGCATGTCGAGGCCTCCTGCAAGCAGAGAGTGTTTGCTGTGGGTAACCAGCAGCTGCAGGCAAAGCAGCTCCTTGGTGCCTGGGATGGCCCCCAAGGGTAACCTGGGGTGTACTAGGGAGTGGGCAGCAGCTCCCCACCACCTACCCCAGATGGTCTCGGCCTCCTTCACCACCAGCTCAGGCAGTGTCGTGTCCTCCATGGAGCCGCTCACGTAGTAGGCGGACGCGGCACCCAGCTCCAGGCACCGCTCCACAACCTGCGGTGACAGCGAGAATGGGGTCAGAAACAGGCTCCCCTCCACAGACACCCCCCACCTCAGATCCCAAAGGCTGTTGCTGTCTTGGGGTGGATGTCTGGAGCATCTCCCCATCCTCTTGGAACCCTCTTCCCTTGATGGAGGGAGACAAGGGAGAAATGTATCTGGCTGCGGATAACCAGCAGCACATCTGTGCCAAGCTCTTGGGATCTATCAGTAGGGCTGTGATAGTTGGTTCTGTTGTATGTGAGATGTAGAACCAGCTTGGACTTTGGGAAAGGGTGAAGCCTGGTCAGACCAGGACTTGTACAGACTGCTGTTGTCCTCAGTGTGGATCAGCATCCACAGCAGGAGACAGCAAATGTGATGTCGGTACTGCAAGCGCCGGTTGTTGCAGCGGGGTGTCTGGTGGAACAGGTTCATTCTGGAGGGGATCTGAGGGCTTCTGGGCTGCAGGGGTGTTTGGGGAATGGCTCAGCCTGCCGTTTACTTTCTTGAGCCTGGCCTCCGTCCGCGCCGTGAGCAGGAGATGGGCCTCCATGCGTGCCAGGTGATAGGCCATCTGCTCCCCAATGCCGCTGCTGGCGCCTGTCACGATCACCCGCTTCCCCCGGAGCATCTCTGGAGAGGAGGGCAAAGGGTTCAGAGCTGGCACGGTCCACACTGCTGTGGCCACTGCCACCCCGAGCTGCACCCGCCGCCTCTTGCTGCTGCAGCGGGCACCGCTCGAGCAGACCCTGACTGGTTTGACGGGGGGGCAGTGGGCAGGAGCTCTGGATCCAGCCTGGACTAGGGCTGACTGGCTGGTGAGGGTTGAGTAACGGGAAGGCTTAAATGTTTGGGGTGGAAAACATTTCCTAAACAATTTACTGGCATGGGGCACTTATCCTGTGGGATGCTGTGAGCCTCCCTGTGTGGCACAGAGTGCTCTGACCCCCCCCCCCCTCCAAGCCCTCAGCCCTCGTGCACTCTGAAAAGCCCTTCAGCTGGCCCCGCTGCGTTGGGTGGGTTGGAACTCACCTTCACTGAAATTCTCGGGTGCTGAGTAAAAGTAAAAGGCCAGCGCCAGCCCCATCAGGGGGACAAAGACCTTCAGGAACAGACCCATCCCTCCACAAAAGCCCAGGCAGGAGCGGGATGAACCCTGCGGCGGCTCCGGCCCACGGGGACGTGGACACGCAAAGCAGACTGAGAGTGGTGGCAGTTTTGGACTGTTTCTTATCTTGGACAGGTTTGCTGGGACCTATTGGACCTTTTCCTGGTGTTTCCTGTCATTCAGCAAACATTAACCCACTGGAGAGTGACACTTTGGACTTTAGGCTGCCCCTTTGCATCCGTGTTCCCGCAGGAGCTCCAGGTGTGGTTTCTGAGAGCGCTGAAGGACCTGAAAAGCTTCCACCCCATAGAGGGCTGGGTGTGGAGTTCAATGGCTGCTTTTGGGGCTGGGACACCGGTGTCCCCTCAGTGTGGGATGAGCATCCTTCCCTCCTCTGTCCATTCCAAGTGGAGGCATCGCTGCTCTTCCTCGCTGGCAGCCACGGGGATTTAGTGAGCAGCGATGAGCCCCATGGGGCAGGTCCATAGGAACATGCTGGGCTGGCAGGGCTTGTGCTTTCAGACTCCTCCCGCATGTGATGTCACCACTGGTGTGACAGGGACCCATTGTGGGGTGGCTTATTCCTTGCAAACTGTTCCTGGCTTGGGAACTCCTCTGACTGGGACCGGTACTGTCCAATATATTCTTTAAGCAGTGGGATGAGGGAATAGAGAGCACTGTCAGCAAGTCTGCTGGTGACACAGAGATGAGAGGAGTGGCCCATCCAGCCAATCCTGCTGGAGTGACACCAGCAGGCTGGGCTGCCATCCAGCGGGACCTGGACAGGCTGGGGAGCTGGGCAGGGAGGCACTGAATGAATTCTAACCAGGGCACTGTGGAGTCTGGCATCTGGGCACAAACAACCCCAGGTTCCAGGATAGGTTGAGGACTTGTTGGAAAGCAGTGTAGGAGAAAGAGATCTGGGGGTGCTGGTGGCCAGCAAGATGGCCAGGAGTCAGCAATGGGCCCTGGTGGCCAAGAAGGACAATAGCATCCTGGAATGGATCAGAAGTGTAGAGTGTTCAGTAGATGGAGAGAAGTTCTCCTCCCCCTCTACTCTGCTCTGATGAGGCCACATCTGGAATGTTGTGGGCCCCTCAGTTCCAGAAGGACACAGAGCTGCTGGAGAGAGGCCAGTGCAGAGACACAGGGATGATGGAGGGAGGGGAGCATCTCCCTGCTGAGCGAGCTGGGGCTCTGGAGCTTGGAAAAAGGAGGCTGAGGGTTGATCAATGTGTGAGGGGTGGGTGTCAGGAGGATGGAGCCAGGCTCTGCTCAGGGGCAGCCAAGGATAGGACAAGGGGCACTGCGTATGAGCTGGAACCAAGGAGGTTCCACATCAATCTGAGAAGGACCTTCTTCCCAGGGAGGGTGACAGAGCCCTGGCAGGGGCTGCCCAGGGGTATTGTGGAGTCTCCTTCTCTGGAGACATTTCAAATCCTCCTGGCCATGTTCCTGTGTGACTGGATCTAGGGGATCCTGCTGTGGCAGGGGGATTGGACTGGACTGGGTGATCTTTCAAGGTCCCTTCCAATTTCTAATGTTCTGTGATTCAGTGACTGCAAAGGGCAGTAGAAGAGCCAGGCAGGTGAATAACGAGCATCTCCAGCTCTCCCCAGATTTGATGTCACCGCTCAGCATCAGCCTCGGCCTGTGACTAAAGAGTTTGCAGGTGATGTCCTGAACGGTTAACAGACAAAACCCACTCTGTGTGCACTGGTTTATGTGTGGGAGCTCAGGAAAGAGACAGAAATGCCAGTTCCTGGTTTGAGTTAGAAAGTGAGGAGCAAACCATGGGTCACTGGGAAGGGTTTGGGGAGGTTTTGAGTCAACTGGGCACCACTGGCAGCATCAGGGACGTTGGCACAGAGCTCGCTGTGGCATGGGGTTTTGGTTTTGTGCCCAACATGTGGCTCCTGGTGCCTCAGATGAAAAAACATGAGGATTGTTGTGGGGATTCATCATTCCCATGAAAGGTGATCAGTGCCCCTTGGCAGCAGTGGAAGGAGAGGGGACAAAACACCCACCAATCACACAAACAGTTCCAGACTTTATTTAACAACCAGTTTGTTGTTTGTCCCAACTCTGCCCTCCTGGGGATGGGTCGAACCCTTTGGGATGCTGTGGGGTCAGTGAATCGCCTGAGCCCCATCAGGGCCGATGGGATCTAATTAAAAGTGAAATAATGAACTGCTCCAAGGGTGGGTGGGGAAGAGTGCAGGAGGGGTCCTGTTGGGGTGGCTGGGAGGATCTCCCGCTGAGGGGTATGGAAAGGGGGTCTCCTGCTAGGGAGTATGGGAGGGGTGTCTCCTGCAGGGGGGTATGGGGGAGAGGGTTCTCCTGCCAGGATGTGTGTGGGGGAGACTCTCCTACTGGGTGTTGGGGTTCTGCTGGAGTATGGGGTGGTCTCCTGCTGAGATTTGGGGGTCTCACAGGGGTACGGCAGTGGGGTCTCCTGCCGGGATGTGTGTGTGCAGGGGTCCTTCTGGGTTGGAGGGTCCCGCAGGGGTACGGATGGCGTTGTCTGCTGCCTGGGTTGGGAGGGAGCCGAATCCTACTCGTCCTCCCGTGCGGGTCAGTGGACGGGGGGAGCGGTGGCAGGGAGCGGGTCCCCACTGCCTTCGCCCGTCCTGCCCGATCCATCCCCTCCGGTGCCGCCGTCGAGGCGGAAGCGGCCCCGCACCAGGCGCTCCAGCAGCGCCGGAGCCCAGTCCCGCAGCAGCAGCGGCAGCTGCGCGCTCCCGTGCGGGTAGTGGACCTCGCGCCGCCGCAGCGCCGCCCCCTGCACGATCTCCCGCGCGCACTCGTCCCGCGGCGCCGGCTCCGCCCGCAGGCGCGACCCCGCCTGCTGCACCGCACGCTCTGCGGGATGGGTGGGCGGGCAGTTGGAAGGGTTCGGGGTGCGGGAACCAAGCAAGAGGAGAGTCCAGCCTGGGGGTCCCTACCTGGGGGGAGGCGGGGCGGGAGCAGCCCTCGAGGGGTCCCGGGAGTGGCGGGGACGGGGTGGGAGCTGAGCCCGGGGGTCCTGACCGAGGGGTCTGAGGGGGGGGCGGAAGCCAAGGTGCGGAAGCAGCTCGCAGGGGTCCTGAGCGAGGGGTTCTGGGGGGATCGGGAATGGGGAAGGGGCGGGAGCCGAGCCCAGGGGGTTCCGACTGAGGGTTCTGGTGGGAAGCGGGGACGGGGCGAAAGCCGAGGTGTGGGAGCAGCATCCAGGGGTCCCATGGGGGGAAATGGGAATGGGGAAGGAGCGGGAGCAGGGGGTCCCGACCGAGTGGGCTTAGGGGGACTGAGTCCAAGGCAGCCAAATCGAGTGGTCCCGGGAGAGCAGAGATGGGGATCAGTGAGTCCAGGGGGGCTTGAGGGACCAGCGACACTGGAAGGGAGAAGAGCCCAAGGGGTCTTGGGGGACACAAATGCAGAGGGCAGGAGACAAGGCAGCCCGAGGGGGATCTGAAGTCAAGAGGCTTTAGAGGATGATCCAGTGCAGGAGGTCTGAGTCCAAGCAGGGTCCTAGCCCGAGGGTCCCCGGAGGAAGTCCACCAAGGGACGCCCCTTTGTACCACCAGAACGTGGGGCTGTGCCAGCCCCTGTGCCGCAGGTGGGTTAATGGAGCAGGGGGCAAGGAATGGACTTTGAGACTGGTTTTTGGTGGAAGAGTGAGTGGGATCCCCCCTCCTGGTGCAAAGCAGTGGCAGAGCTGGCAGAGTCGGTGAGGAGGGGTGGGAGAAGAAGCTGAGGTGATGCCCAGCTCCTCGTCAGCTGCTCCCATCTTACCAGTATCGATGAAGCCGAGGATGCAGAGGGTGATGGAGACGTTGATGTTCTGAAGGCTGAACTCCTGCCTCAGGGAGCTGAAAAATCCATCCAAGGCAAACTTAGTCGCGGAGTAGGGGACCGTAAAGGGAAACCCGACTTTACCTGGACACAGAGTGAAGTTTGGTTAGAGCCCACAAAGCTGCTCTGCCCTTCACCAATAAAATACTTCACCCAAAAGGACTTTACTGGTGGTGCAGCATCACCCTGGCACCTCAACAGCAGCACTGTGGATGGTCACAGAATCACAGGACATTAGAAGGGACCCTGAAAGACTGTTGAGTCCAGTCCTCCTGCCCCAGCAGGATCACACATTGGCTCGAAGCTCTGTGAGGTTGGGGCTTTGCTTTTGTGTCCAGTGCCTGGGCATCACCCCTGTGGCATCTTCTGGTTTCACAGAACATTAGGGATAGGAAGGGACCTTGAAAGATCATCTAGTCCAATCCCCCTGTCAGAATCAGGATCCCCTAGACCAAGTCACACAGGAACACATCCAGGAGGGTTTGCAACGTCTCCAGAGAAGGCGATTTGACTGTTTACGTAGGAAACTGACTACTCGGAGCGGGAAGTTGTTTTTGTTTGGGGTAAGAAATTACACTTAGTGGCCACATAGTTAAAAGGAAAAAACACACTGCTGAGTTGTTCCTGAAATGAAATAACAAGGAGTCTTGCAAGGATTTAGCCAGCACCCTGGCTCATGGCTCTGCATGGGGAGGAAGGAACCCGCAGAGGGGAGGGCTTTAGCCTCCTGTCTCTGGGTGCTGAGCTAAACCAGAAGGCTAAATGAGATACGGGCTGGGAGCAGGGACATCTGTGAGTAATTAAGTTCCCTGACTTAACAGAAATCGACTGCAGTCATGTTTGTGTGGGAAGAGGCAGTCAATAGCTCACTCTGCAAATATTAGCAGGAACTTGACCCACCAAAGTCACAGAGAGAAGAGCAGTCAGAGAACCAATGAGGCGAGAAATGACTGCACTTCCCCTTCCTTCCATCATAGTGGGGGTGTGTGAGCTCTGATGAGTATGACCCCAGGGTGTGGGGGGGGTTAATTCCAGGGCTGGAGTGATTGGATTACAGAATCCCAAAGTCATTTGGGTTGGAAGATACCTTTAAGGTCTTCAAGTCCAACAACCATTGCATCAGAGAAATCCCATCCAGAAAATAGAGAGCATCTGGATTTGTGATTTGGTTCTGTGGGGAGTGTCGGGCAGGTCTGGCTCCTCTGAGGACACCCTGCGTCTCTGCGTGCTGCTCCCCTCTTTAGCCTGAATCATAGAGTCATCCTGGCTGGAGAGGACCTCCTGGATCATCAAGTACAGCCCTTATTCCAACAGCTCCCTAATCACAGAACACTAGGGATTGGAAGGGACCTTGAAAGATCATCCAGTCCAATCCCCCTGCCACAGCAGGATCCCCTAGATCAAGTCACACAGGAACATACCCAGGTGGGTTTTAAACCTCTCCAGAGAAGGAGACTTCACCACCTTCCTGGCCAGCCTGGTCCAGTGCTCTGTCACCCTCACTATGAAGAAGCTCCTTCTCAGATTGATGTGGAACCTATCCCCCAGACCATGGCCTCAAGTGGTCTAGCTACTTGGTTTTTAAACACCTCCAGGGATGTGGACTCCACCACCTCCCTGTTCCAGTGGGCAGCCTGTTCCAGTGCCCAGCCACTCTCTCAGCAAAGAGCTTCTTCCTAAGATCCAATCTAAACCTCCCCTGAGGCCATTTCCCCTGTCTGATCATTAGGAGTTTGGGAGAAGAGCCCAGCAGCAGCCTCGCTCCAACCTCCTCTGAGGGAGCTGTAGAGAGCAAGAAGGTCTCCTCTCAGCCTCCTCTTCTCTAGACTCAATAACCCCAGTTCCCTCAGCTGCTCTCCACAGGGCCTGTTCTCCAGCCCTCTCCCAGCCTCGATGCCCTTCTCTGGCCCCACTCCAGCCCCTCGATGTCCTTCTGATACGGTGGTGCTCCAAACTGGACCTACATCACCTCCTTTGCTCCTCGCTCACCTGCCAGGGAGGAAACCACCACGATGCTGCCCTCACTCTCCTTCAGCATGGGCAGGGCAGCCGTGGCCATGGCCACGTAGCTGAGGAAGTTGATGTCCATGAGCTTTCGCACGTGCTCCACGTCCCCATCGAAGAAATCAAAGTAGGACGCGCCGACGTGGTTCAGGATCAGCATGTCCAGGCCTCCTGCAGGCGGAGGAGCAACCAGTTAGCACTGGGCTGGGGGAGCAAAGCGGAGCTTTTACTGGGAGCGGGGTAAAGGTAATTAAATGAGGCTTCTGGGTCAGAGCTGGGGTGACAGCTGCCAGCAAAGATGCTTTTGTGGTTCAAATCACGAGCACAACAGCCCAAGGGAGACAGAGAGCACCCCAAGTGGGGTGTGGGAGCGGGTCAGCTCCCCGCAGAGCCCAGAGGTTGCGTTTCCGCAGCCGTGACCCGTGGCTGCAATGGCCTCGCCGGGCGATTTCAGCCCGCGGTGGCTGGGAGTGATGAAATCCAGGATTGTGATACTGGGACAGGGTGTCACGAGGGCACGGAGCTGAAATCCAGAGCGCAGTTCAGGCTGAGCTGGAGCAGCTGGACCACAAAGGGAAAGAACTAGGGACCAGTCTCTCTGTGTCTTCCCCCACCCCCACAGATCACAGAACCTTTAGGGATTGGGAGGGACCTCAAAAGACCATCTAGTCCAATCCCCCTGCAACAGCAGGATCACCTGCACCAAGTCACACAGGAACCTCTCCATGCAGAAAGCAGCACGGGCAGGGTAAGATGTCCAGCTGAGAGCAGGCTGCAACGTACCCAGCGAGGCCTCAGCCTCCTTCACCACGTGCTCGGCGAAGGCCACGTCCTCCATGGTGCCGCTGACGTAGCGCGCCGAGGGTGCCCCCAGCTCCAGGCACCGCTTCACCACCTGCCACGGCAACACGATGCCTCAGAACCCCCCTTTTCCCTGCCCTGCAGGGTCTGGTGTGGCTGCAAAAGAGGGTGTCTGTGCTCCCTGTGGTGTGTCCCCACCTTCAAACAGCGGTTTGGAGTTTTGGGAGTGGGTTTGGCAGCCTTTAGAGCTTCAAAGGGAGACTGGGAAATGATTCCTCTGGGGAATTCATGACCTGAGGCTGTCTGGCTCTGTGTGGGTGCTGCTGTCTGGTGCTGGGGGAGCAGGAGCTGGTAGGTCAGCGCAGTGGAATGCGGGTGTGTGTGTGTGTGGGGAAGGATGCACTCTGTGTTCAGATCCCCTGCCCTGTGCTGGGAGCCCCTAAATGCGGGCAATGAGCCCACCCACCATGCTGCGCCCACCCGTGAGGGTGGCTGTGCCTGTCTGGCCTCGGTACTGCAGTGACTGCGTGTGCCTGGGCTCATACAGGTACTGGTGCCACTGGTGTGTGTGTGCCTGTGCTCATACATGTACTGGTGCCACTGGTGTGTGTATGCCTGGGCTCATACTGGTGCCACTGGTGTGTGTATGCCTGGGCTCATACATGTACTGGTGCCACTGGTGTTTGTGTGTGCCTGTGCTCATACAGGTACTGGTGCCACTGGTGTTTGTGTGTGCCTGTGCTCATACAGGTACTGGTGCCACTGGTGTTTGTGTGTGCCTGTGCTCATACAGGAACTGGTGCCACTGGTGTGTGTGTGCCTGTGCTCATACATGTACTGGTGCCACTGCTGTGTGTATGCCTGGGCTCATACATGTACTGGTGCCACTGGTGTTTGTGTGTGCCTGTGCTCATACAGGTACTGGTGGCCCTGGTGTGTGTGTGTGCCCATGCTCACACAGATACTGGTGCCACTGGTGTGTGTGCCCACACGGTGAGCGCTCAGCTTGCCATTTACTTGCTGCAGCTTGGCCTCTGTCCGCGCTGTGATCAGGACGTGGGATCCCATCTGTGCCAGCTGATAGGCCATCTGCTCCCCAATTCCAGTGCTCGCTCCAGTGACAATCACCCGCTTCCCTTTCAGCATCTCTGGGGACCAAGGCACAGTAATTTATGCAAACACTATTCAAAACAATCTCTATATAAATATTCCCCACACGCCCTCCAGAGTCAGGAGGTAACTGGAAGCTCAGGGAGCTGCTGAGCGCAGAGTGTCCAGCACGGGGACCACTCTTCCTTCTGCTGGGATGAGCTCCTCACCAACACAGGGACAGAGCTCAAGGCTTCCAGCAGGTCAGGACACCACTTAGAAACCCCACAGCTATTGAAGATTTTCCTGCTTCAGACCTTAACCCCCAACATTTCCAAGTCACCTTCAGCAATTATTTGCCCCAGAGTGTGCAGAGCCCTCTCTGCCTGAGACCCAGAGAATCACACAGAATCACAGAACATCAGGGATTGGAAGGGACCTCCAAAGATCATCTAGTCCAACCCCCCTGCCACAGCAGGATCCCCCAGATCCAGTCACACAGGAACATGTCCAGGTGGGTTTTAAATGTCTGCAGAGGAGACTCCACAAACCCTCTGAGCAGCCCCTGCCAGGGCTCTGGCACCCTGATAGACAAGAAGTTCCTTCTCAGATTGATGGGGAACCTCCTCTGCTCCAGCTCACACCCACTGCCCCTTGTCCTGTCACTGGGCGCCCCTGAGCAGAGCCTGGCTCCATCCTCCTCACACCCACCCTTCACAGATTTAGAAAATATGGGGTCACTCCTCAGGCTCCTTTTTTCCCAGCTCCAGAGCCCCAGCTCCCTCAGCCTCTCTCCTCAGCAGGGAGGTGTTCTACTCCCTTCATCATCTTCATGGCTCTGTGCTGCCTCACAAAGACTTTCTGCTCATTACCTGCCCAGTCTGATTCTGAATCTTTGTTAAAGCAACTTCCCAGTATCAGCTGGAAACGCTGGGACGTGGGTTTGGTCCCAGCTCTGCAGCAGTTCTCTGCAAAACACTCAAACCGTGGCTTCTTCCTTTCTCCCTAAAGACTTTTCAACACTTACCCGGTTTGAAATTCTCCCTCGCAGAGTAAAACCACAGGGCCAAAACCAATCCCAAAAAGGGAAGGAGAATCTTTTGCAACCGACCCATCCCACTGTGGAATCACGGGGTGGGGGAAAAAAATAAGCCTCTGCAGGGCTGCTCCAGAGGGGAAGCAGCAGCGCTACTGGTCCTTTAAAACCTGGGGAGCGAAGGAGCTGCGGCTTCCGGATGGATAAGAGAGGCAGAGGCTTTGGCTTGCTCGCGGCTGGAGCCGGTGCAGCTCAGCCTAAGCGGCAGTTCGGGTGCAGTTTGGGCTCTGCCCGGCTCTTTTCATATTTCCTGTGCTACGTTAAGATGCCGAATTTTGCACAACACCCCGAAGAGGTGTGTCTTGGCCGAGCAGCGTCAAGTTTCACTGGGAGAACATCAGAGGCAGCCCCGTGCAGGTGGTTACGCATCGGGGTTCATTCCTGCTGGATCCGTGCGGAGATGCGGTCTGAGCGGGACTCGTCGTGGGTGGGTCGGGCACCAGGGAGCTCCCCCAGGGCATCGCATCGCTGCTCTGATCCCAGGCAGCAGGGCTCCAGCAGCTCCAGCCACCCCCAGACACCTCCAGAACCGCTTTGCTGGGGCAGGGGGTGGTTTTTCAAGTCCCAATGAGCAGCTGAGGGAGCAGGGGCTGAGTTGAGCCCTTCGCTGGCTGCAACCACCTCGCAGCTCCAAGGGGCTCTGTAGGCATCAGGAGGTTCTCAGTCAATGCTCCGTGGTGTTTTCTGCAGGGAATCCTGCAGCATGAGGGATTGGAAGGGACCTTGAAAGATCATCCAGTCTAATCTCCCAATCCACAGCAGGATCCCCTAGATCCAGTCGCACAGGAACATCTCCAGGCGGGTTTTAAACGTCTCCAGAGAAGGAGACTCAAAGGGTCCTTCTTGCTGTGGATGGTGCTTTGAGTTTTGCAAGAGCTTGATTCTTTCAAGTGAGGAAGAGCCACGTAACATCCGCCACCTCCCTGAGCCTTTTGGTGCAATCGGTCTTGCGCAACAGGTGTAAACGATGTTCCAGCTTTGGCCTGGTACTGGGATCTCCATCACAGAGTCCTGGTTCCTGCTGTGGGATGGGGAGGCACTGTGGGAGCTTCGTGTGCTGCTGGAGCAACCTCTGTCTTCTCAGCTAGGGCAAAGCCTTCCTGGGACCTGAGCCACATCGCCAGCGCAGAGGCTGTGCCATGGTCTGATCGGTGTCATTTGTCCCTGTAAGGACCAGATAGAAAATGTCATTTCAACAATGCAGGATCCCCTAGATCCAGTTGCACAGGAACATGTCCAGGTGGGTTTGAAATGTCTCCAGAGGAGGAGACTCCACAACCCCCCTGGGCAGCCCCTGCCAGGGCTCTGCCACCCTCCCTGGGAACAAGGTCCTTCTCACACTGATGTGGAACCTCCACTGTTCCAGCTCACACCCACTGCCCCTTGTTCTATCACTGGGTGCCCCTGAGCAGAGCCTGGCTCCATCTTCCTAACACCCAACCTTCCCATCTTGATCAACATCCATGGGGTCACCCCTCAGGCTCCTTTTTCCCAGCTCCAGAGCCCCAGCTCCCTCAGCCTTTCCTCAGCAGGGAGATGCTCCCCTCCCTCCATCATCCCTGTGTCTCTGCACTGGGCTCTCTCCAGCAGCTCTGTGTCCTTCTGGAACTGAGGGGCCCCCAACTGGACACAAGATTCCAGATGTGGTCTCACCAGGGCAGAGCAGAAGAGAAGAACCTCTCTCCATCTACTAACCATCTCACTTCTGATTCACCCCAGGATGATGTTGGCCTTCTTGGCCACCAGGTCCCATTGCTGGCTCCTGACCATCCTGCTGGCCACCAGCACCCCTAGGTCCCTTTCTCCTACACTGCTCTCCAACAGCTCAGTCCCCAACCTGTCCTGCAGGAGCTCTGGCATCACTTCTACTTTACAGATTTAACTCTCTGCCTTTCTGCTTCGCTCCCAACTGTCCCTGTCTCAGCTCACACCTGGCCAGGTAGCACCAGCGCAGTCACTCTCCCTTCCTTCTGCCTCCCTTGGCTTCAGATGTGAGTCATGGCCACGGGGCAACTCTTTTAGTCCTTGGCTTGGAAACAAAATCTCACAAACTAGTTACCGTGTCCCCAGCGGTGTCTGTGCCCCTGGCAGGGATGGTGCCTTCCCCTTGGTGCCTTGTGGTAGTTTTCATCAGGTTGCTGCCGTGAAGCAATAACTGTCAACCTTTGTGCACCGTCGGGCCGGTACCGTGACCTTTGCCTGGAGTGGGGCTACGGAGCCAGATGCTGCCCTGGCCCTGCTGTGCAGTGAGAGCTGGGGGTCGTGCTGGGCATCAGGGTGGCTGATGGTAAACGACTGCAGGTTTTGGAGATCAAGTTTTTATATTAGAAAATCCTCCTCTGTGCTGTTTCGGGTGTCTGGTGTGGCTGAGGGAGCTGGGGCTCTGGAGCTGGGAAAAAGGAGCCTGAGGGGTGACCCCACGGATGTTGATCAGTGTGTGAAGGGTGGGTGTGAGGAGGATGGAGCCAGGCTCTGCTCAGGGGCACCCAGTGACAGGACAAGGGGCAGCGGGTGTGAGCTGGAGCAGAGGACAGGACAACCCCCCATGGCAGGGGGGTTGGAACTGGATGATCCTGTGGTCCCTTCCAACCCTGGCCGATTCTGTGATTCTATAACTTCTTCCCAGTGAGGGTGACGGGGCGCTGGAAGGGTCTGCCAGGGGGGTTTGTGGAGTCTCCTTCTGTGGAGACGTTTGAAACCCACCTGGACTTGGTCTAGGTGATCCTGCTGTGGTGGAGGGGGTTGGACTGGGTCATCTTTTGAGGTCTCTTCCAATCCCTAATGTTCTGTGAGCCTGTGATTCTGTGTGAGAGGAGGTTCCCCATCAGTGTGAGAAGGACCTTCTTCCCAGTGAGGATGACAGAGCCCTGGCAGGGGCTGCCCAGGGGGGTTGTGGAGTCTCCTTCTCTGGAGACATTTCAAACCCTCCTGGATATGTTCCTGTGTGACTGGCTCTGTGGGATCCTGCTGTATCGGGGGGGTTGGATTAGATGATCTTTCAAGGTCCCTTCCAACGCCTAATGTTCTAGATTCTGTGTCGATGGGCAGCACGGAGGCTGCTGAGGTGGTCCCTGGAGGGGCTGGGAGCTGCAGCAGGAGCTGTTGGGTCTGCCTACACTTCACTGCTGCTGTGGGTTTGCTCTTGGCTGCTGGTCACCCTCCCAGGGCGCTGCTGCTGCTGCTTCCTCACTCCCACTCACAGCTTTTTCTGGGTTTGTTTTCCTCTCTGCAACTTAAGACCTTTGTTTTTAACCTTTTCCTGGGGGTGGGGAGTGAGGAAGGGAAAGCAGGACGGGAGACTTGACTGCAGAGAAGTGTTTTCTGATCCCAGCAGGTCCCAGTTCCTTTGCTGCCAAACCTTCATGCCTTGGCAGAGGGGAGCCCAGCCCTGGGGATGGGGGGGGGAGCAGCCTGCTGCTCCTAAAGTGGCTTTGCCTGAGTTACCCCAGCTGAATGCCCTCCCTTCTGCTGCACCCCTGCTCTGTCTGGTTTTTGGGTGATGCTCAGCCTTGTGCTGCACAGGGCAGGATCTTCACTTAGTGCTGCCTGGAGCTTGCGTGGAGGAAACGATGGCGTGAAGGCAACTTGTTCTGACACAGCCTGGCAGAGCAGCAAAGGGGAGCTGCTGGGAAGCCCCCTCTGTGCCCCTAAGTGGGAGCTGCCTGTGGGCTGGGGCTCAGGCAGGTTTGTACGTGCAGCTCAGGGACTCAAAAACTCTTGGCAGGAGCTGAGATACAGCTGCCTTTTTTCTCTTTTGAGTGCTTTTTTGGCTTTTTTCAATTTATTAACAAATCTTCGTTCAGTGCAGAGGATTTTCAAAGTATCACTGGAAGGGACCTCCAAAGGGCACCCAGTCCAACTCCCCCTGCACCCAGCATGGCCAGCACGCACCAGACCAGGCTGCACAGAGTCCCAGCCAGCCTGACCTTGAATGGCTCCAGGGAAGGGGCCTCCACCATCTCTCTGGGCAACCTGCTCCAGGGATCCCCCACTCTTAGATTCCAGATCTTTCTCCTCCTGTCCAGCCTCAGTCTGCCCTTTTCCAGCTTCAAACCATGACCCCTCATCCTGTTGTTCCCTGCCCTTGGGAACAGCCTTCCCCCGCCTTCTGAGAGGCCACTTTCAGGGGCTGGAAGGTCCCTATAAGGTCCCCGCAGAGCCTTCTCCTCTTCAGACTGAACAACCCCAACTCTCTCAGCCTGTCCTCAGAGCAGAGGGGCTCCAGCCTCTGAGCATTTTCATCTCATTAAGCTCCTAACCCCTCATGGCCTCCTCTGGACCCACTCCAATGGCTCCTCGTCCTTCTTGTACCGTGTTTAGCTTCCCCCTCCCTGCTTTCCTTTATCACTGAAACATGAAAACCTTATTTCTCCCACCCAGCTGAGATGCTGATGGGGTGCTGTAGGGCCATGACAGTGGGGTGTGTGTCCTGGCTGAGTGCTGCCTCTCCATGGCTCCCCGGCAGTGCCGCTGCCACGGCTGCTCTGCTCCAGGGAAGGGCAACTCAGGATGCTGGTTGCAGGACTGGGTTTGCTTTGCTGAGATATTTCTAATCACTGATGGTTTAGGGGAAGATACAGTGGTGGTCAAGCTGTGTCTAAGCACTAAATCAGTTTCCCTCCTGCATGACCAAGTGAGGAGTTGCTGCCCCAATATTTGACTATCAGTGCTGCTTTGTCTTGGCCACTATCCACGTTCCCAGTACCCTTGGGGTTGGGTGGCAGAGGCTGAGACTTATCTGGGCCCCTAATTTTAGCCTGGCAGCCCTTTCTCTTGAAACACCCAGAGTCCTACCTGCAAATAGCAAGTGAGGACTCGCCAAAGGCATTTGGCTCATGCCCTTGGAGCTGCTGGGGTCTTAGGTGGCCTTCAGCTCCGTGTGATGAAAGCCTGGCCAGCAGCCCCGAGCTGAAATAAGATCTTTGAGGAGTTGTTGCAGGATGGGCACAGACAAATGCGTCTCAGATCTCCTGCCAGCTGTGATTTTCCTGAGGATTTAACGCACCAGGAGAAAGTCAAACAGGTTACACTGGGCTCAGAGGAGCAATGCAAGGAAGAGAAGAACAAAAATCAACATTCAGAGATCAAACTCCTGCCCTGGGCAACCTGTGGCTCAACTCAGGAGACCGGAGCCTTAAATGCTCCATATGCTGCTACCCTGAAGCTCGCCTGAGGTGTCCTTGCTCTACTACTCCCTGTGCATCTTCCTCCATCTGGCTGCTCCCTGGTTAATCCCCGTGACTGCAGTTACAGTTCCCCTTTGCAGTTCCAGGACACAGAGCTGCTGGAGAGAGTCCAGTGCAGAGCCATGAAGGCGATGAAGGGAGTAGAACACCTCCCTGCTGAGGAAAGGCTGGGGGAGCTGGGGCTCTGGAGCTGGGAAAAAGGAGCCTGAGGGGTGACCCCATGGATGTTGATCAATATGTGAAGGATGGGTGTCAGGAGGATGGAGCCAGGCTCTGCTCAGGGGCACCCAGTGACAGGACAAGGGGCAGTGGGTGTGAGCTGGAGCAGAGGAGGTTCCCCATCAATGTGAGAAGGAACTTCTTGTCTATCAGGGTGCCAGAGCCCTGGCAGGGGCTGTCCAGGGGGTTGTGGAGTCTCCTTCTCTGGAGACATTTCAAACCCTCCTGGCCATGTTCCTCACTCCTAGGTGATCTAGGTGATCCTGCTGTGTTAGGGGATTGGACTGGATGATCTTTGGAAATCCCTTCCCATCCCTCATCTTCTGTGATCCACACAGGGGCTGTTGGGCTGCTGCTGCTGTGCTCAGTTGCCACTGTGCCTGGGTGCATCTGCTGGTTGTCTGGGGGTTGCTTTTGTGGCAGTTGGACTGACCATGGCTTCCTACAGCCGGCTGTTGAGGTAGAGATGTGAGGGCTCAGGGGATGGAGCTGGTTTGGAGGGCTGTGGCTTCAAGACAGGGAAGTCTGCTGAAGCTTTTCAATCTGCAGCATCTGGCAGGTCCATCATTTATTTCACAGTGGTGTGAAGTGCATCCCTCTGTGGTTTAAATAAGACTATCCAGTCTTTGTGGTAAAACCAGCTCTTAACACCTGTCCTGAGAGCTGGTCCTGTCCCATACTGGTGCATCCTGCTGTGGAAAGGAGAACACATAGGCTTGACCTCTTGGACTCACCCTTCGGGGCAATATGTGGGAGGTTGTGACCTCTGAGCTCTCTTGCGTCAGGAGGCAGGAGATTGGCTTCTGCAGGGCATGATTTTTACTGAGTTGGCTCTGGAATGGCCAGCACAGCTGTGGTTTAGCTGTCTAATCCCATTAGCTGCCTTAGGAGAAGCTATTTTGATTGTTCCACAACCCTCTTTGCTTTAAGCTCATCAGCTCAGTGACCAGCTGAGTGGGGAGAGGTGTGGGCACCAGCACCATGCGAGGAGGCATCTCAGGACCACCTGAGCTCCAAACCCGTGACATTTCCACTGGTATCGAGGAGGTGTTGGGTTGTTCAGCCCTGCCAGAGACCTGGAGGTTGGGTTATGGGCTAGTGAATTGTTTCTCAAAGGCTGATTTTGACTCTGCCTTTCCACCTGAGGAGAAGGCACCTTATAGCCAATTCAAAGCTGTTACTGAGGTTTCCTGTAGGATTCCCTCCCCACCAGGATGTGCTGCTGGGTTTTCTGACAGAAGTTATCATCAGTAAAGTGAGCTATGTGGTTCCATAGCAGGGAAAAGTGAGAGTGAGCTTCAGAGAGAGCTGCTCAAGCAGAGCATTTCCATCTTCATCATCTCCTGCTGCTTCTATCAGTTACTTTGGAGGCTGCAGCACGTCGTTGGCACCTCTACTGTGTGAAGTGGGCAGTCTGCTCCTCCCTCTGCCTTTGCCACTGAGCTGATAAAGGGATTTTCTGCCCCAGGAGTGACCAGCAGGGACTGACTGTCTCTTCCCTCCCCTAGGGTGTAGCTGAGGATCTTTCACAGCCCTGGCTGGCTGGAGGGTTTCCTTTGCCTAACAGGACACACTCCTGGATGCAACAGATCCTCAGGAAAGGCTTCCACAGAGGTGCAAGTCCCCTAAGGAGGCTGGCAGTGCCCTGGTACAGCCCTGAAGCCTGGATCCTCATTTCCACACCCTCCAGGCTGACTGTGCCACCAGGGCTCTGCACACCTCTGCTTTGCCATCTGCAACATCCCTCTAACCACAGAAATTGTTCCTATTCCCCATAATGAGGTGTCTGGGGTGAGTTTGGAGAGGATCCCAGAAATGCAGGAGAGTTCTTTAAAGTGTTTTTTTTATAGCTGGGCAGCAGCCAGTCTGTTAGAGGCTCAGCTGGGGCTTGGGACAGGTTGATTTTTAAACAGCTCTGGGCACAGCCCACACACGTATCTGTGCCATTAAACCCCAGTAACCCCATCCAGTCCAACCCCAGCTCCAGGTGTGTGTCTGTCACATGAGACAAGTGCCACCTCCCCGGCGCTGTCCCATTTTGGAAGGGCCAGAAATGCCACCCCCTCAGACCTGGGGCTGCCTTGCTGAGCTGGGTTTACTGGGGTGATGCAAGCAGCACCCTCAGCTCTCCTCCTGAAAGGAGCCAGTGAAACCTGTGGAATCAATAGGGCTGCAAATCCAGTTGGATTTGGATTGACAGCTAGGATTGATCTGAGTGCAAAATCAATAGGGGAAGAAAAACCACTGCAGCTGGAGAGCACTGGGTACCATATAAAATATTTATTGATTTTGCAAAATGTTGTAAAACCCTTCTGGTAATAAAAATAAGAAACCTTGCTGTGCATCTTGCACATTTCATACCAACAAAAGGTATTTTTTCCCCACTGCTGCACAGCAGCAAATAAAACCGGTCACACTCCTTCTCCTCAAGTCTTGCACTCGCGGGCTCCTTCTTCAACCAACTCTCTTCTTGCTGGAACCACCACCACCACCAGGTTGGACGGGACAGCAGAGTCTCTGGGCTGCTCAGCAGGCACCGCTCCAGCCGCAGGGCTCTCAGAGACCGGCCTGCCTGGTCACCAGGGTCCTCTGCGCCGCCCCAGCCTTCTTGCTCTTCTCCAAGATCAAATCCTCCTGTTGCTGGGGAAGCATTTGTTCTTGTGTTGGGGCAGGTTTCTTCTTCTCCTCTTCCTCCTCCTCTAGCTTTCCTTCTGACATGAAGGGGCTGCACACAGTCTCCACCAGCCCGATGACCACCCCGAAGAAGGCCAAGGCGCTGCCCAGCATGTAGAGCTTCACCATCTTCCTGTTGGGCTTCTGGCTCAGCATCTCCTTGGCAAAGGGGATCAGCTCGTGCATGGTCTCCATGGGTGGTTTGTGCAGCGGGGGCTGCTGAGGGTGTCAGTTCTGCAGGAGGAGAGAGAGAGACAGGGGTGTCAGATAAATCCAGCTGCTGCTTCCAGCTCCAGCGAGAGGGGTCCCAGCCTGCAGCAGGGGGTTGGAACTGGAGGAGCATTAAGGTCCCTGTGGTGACTCCTGTGGTGCTCAGAGCACCCCAGCCAGCCTGACCTGACTGCAGCCCCCTAGCCCTGCTTTAAGCACAGAGATTTGATCTTGGCTGAAGGGTCCCTTCAGGAAAACTCATCCCACCCGCTCAAAGCCCCTCAAATCCCCCCAGCAACCCCACCCTCCGGAGGCAGGAGCTGCAGTGAGGAGTGGGGATGGGTGGAATCCATGCAGACCCCCTCGGCGTGTCCCACGTTCCGTACAGCATTCCCTACCCCTATAATCACCCCATCAACCCCCGAAATCACTCCCAGGCATCACCCCCACCATCGCATCCCTCTTACCCAGAGGCGGCTGCAGCGGGGCTGGGGAAGGGGCAATGAGCGCTGCGGGCTGGGCTACTCTGAGCTCGCCGGAGGCTGCCCGGAGTTCGCTTGGAGCTGGTGTGAGCTCGGCTGCCGCTGGTGTCGGCTCCGCAGCTGCTGGTCGCCAGCCGCCGCTCCAGCCTTATATTGCAGCCGGGGCGGGTGGGGCGGGGGCCGGGCTGAGCATCACGCCCCGAACACGGGGCCAGCACGGGCCAACCCCCCCTCTTCCCGGCTCAGCCTGGGCAGCCCTTGCCCTTCATCCACGCTAAAAAAAACCCCTCCTCCGTCTTTTTTTCCCCCTTTCTTTTTTTTCCTCCCTCTTTTGCAGAACTTGCCAAGGGCTCCCCACCCCCCCAGCCAGATATTTTTAGAAGAAATTATCACAAAGGGTCATTTTGGAGCTGGAGCTGGGTGTCCTCTGTGCACTGGATCCAGGGATGGTTCTGTTGGAACTATTTAATGGATTAGTAGTGATTTTAATGAGTTCAGGTAGGAGGGAGATGGTCTGTGTGTCCCTGCTCATAGAATCCCAGACTGGGCTGGGAGGTTGCTCAGAGCTCCCCCAGCACCAACCCCCTGCCAGGGGCAGTGACACCTCTCACCAGAGCAGGGTGCCCACAGCCCCATCCAACCTGCCGTTGGGCACTGCCAGGGATGATGGAGCAGCCACAGCCTCCCTGGGCAGCCTGTTCCAGGGCCTCAGCCTCCTCACACCAAGGGATTTTTGCCTCAGATCTCTCTCCTATCTCCCCTCTTTTAGCCTGAAACCACCCCCTCGCACTTGGACCTCGGGCAGGGCAGCAAAGCTGCTGGATTTTAACTTGCTGCCCTTTTATTGTAGTGAAATGTGTGAAATAATGACCCAGTGAGGGCTAATGAAAGTGTTAACCAGGGCAAGGAGTGAGATCAGGGTTAGGGTTGGGGTGGCTCCTGACACTGTGGTGCGTGACACCTCCTCGATTTCTTGGGACTGAGAGAACTGGAAACTCCTAAATTAGTGAAAGTTCCTGGCAACCTGTAGGACCCCAGGTTTTTCCCCTTTTCCTACACTTGATGCTGAAGCTGTCCTGGCCTGTCATGCTCCTTGTGAGTCATCTAAAGGCCAACATCTTTCCTTTTCGGGCAAAACCCAGTGGGCAGCAGAGTCACGCTCCCTCCCTGGCTGGTGGCCCCGGTGCGTTGCATCAGTACCCGGCAGCAGGTTACATCACCCGCTCCCACCGGTGCCCCCAGTGCCGCACGTACCCCGCTCTGCCGGCCGGAGCCGGGTACCTGTCAGCAGCTGCTGACCTCGGGGGAGGCAGCTCAGACCACGAGAAGTCGCTGGGATTTACAGCTGGTGTTTTCATGGGGTGGGCGGTGGTGTCTGGACAGGTTCCTTATCTGATCCCAAGGCTGAGGTGATGGGAGTCGCTCTGTGGGGGCAGTGGGTAGGGATTAGGATGGGGTGTGAGCAGCTGTAAACTCAGCCAGAGGCTTCCCAAAAGCTGCTGGGAAGGAGCTGCTGCCTTGTGCCCCCCAGGCTGAGTCTGTTGGAGGAGCACCCATGGGTTTCCATGAACCCAGCTGGGTGAGCAGGCAGCCCCCAAAGCTGGGAGCTGAATGAGGTCTGTCCTCGAGCAGGGAGGGAAAGTGTGGGGGTTCTCCTACACCCAGAGAATGGGGATTTGATGCCCCCGAGCTGAGTTTCACCTCAGCCCTCCCAGAGGAACCTCTCTGATCTGAATGATTGGTGATGTGAACAACCAGTGCTGAGTTTCCCCATCCAGCACCATGGTTCCCTCTCACAGAATCACAGAACATCAGGGATTGGAAGGGACCCTCAAAGATCATCCAGTCCAGCCCCCCTGCCACAGCAGGATCCCCTAGATCCAGTCACACAGGAACAGTCCAGGCAGGTTTGAAATGTCTCCAGAGAAGGAGACTCTCAGTGTGGAAAAGGGGCAGAAGAGAGTGATGTGGGGGTGCAGGAGTGTGAGTTAGTCAGCCAAGTCCTTTTTCCTTCTCTTGGAGCATTTAAACACCTTCCCTTCTGTAGAACTGCCCTGCACTCCCCAAAATCTGCCTGAACATCACTGTGCTGGCTCACAAGGGTTGGACTAGATGATCTTTAAGGTCCCTTTCAACCCAAATGAGTCTCTGATTCTACAACTAAAACCAGCCTAAATTCTGGCTTTGTCTTGGGGTTGTAATTTCAAGCTTGGGTGAGGACTGTGCTGCCCTCCTGCTGATGCCCCACACGATGCTCTGCTCAGGGACACGGTGCTCGAGATCTAGGGGATCCTGCTGTGGCAGGGTGATTGGACTGGATGATCTGTGGAGGTCCCTTCCAATCCCTAATGTTCCTGTGTGACTGGATCTGGGGGATCCTGCTGTGGTAGAGGGATTGGACTGGATGATCTTTGGAGGTCCCTTCCAATCCCTGATGTTCCTGTGTGACTGGATCTAGGGGATCCTGCTGTGGCAGGGGGACCAGACTGGATGACCTTTGGAGGTCCCTTCCAGTCCCTAACGTTCTGTGGTTCTGTGATTCATGACTGGGTTTTGCTTGGCTTTGGGGTTTTTCTTCTGCATTCCTTGCTGAGCTCTGCCGTGGGCTTGTGGGCAGCAGTGAGTCAGCTCTCACTGCTCACATCCTGCACGTAGCCCTGGGGAGGCTGAGCCTTCCCCCTCCACCAGCAGGAGGCTGGTTCACAGCATCGCAGAAACTGCTGGTGAACATCACAGAATCCCAGAACATCAGGGCTTGGAAGGGACCTCGAAAGCTCACCCAGCCCCATCCCCCTGCCACAGCAGGATCCCCTGGATCCAGTCGCACAGGAACACGGCCAGGCGGGTTTGAAACTGAGGGTTCTGAATGTCCTTAGGAAATGGTATTGCAAGAGTGGCTGTAAAAGTTGCTAAAGACTTGTCCATCCCTCCTCAGCGTCTGGGCTGGGTTTTTTTCCCTCTTTAAATAAAAGGTCCTTATCTTCTCTGCCAACTTGGCAGCAAAGGTTGCGGCTGATTCCTGCGCTCACGCTGGGGTTTTTTTTCCCCTCTCTCTCCTACAACAAACCATCGCAGAGAAGGCTGCGGGAGCAGACAGCAGCTACCCAGGGGAAGGTCAAGGTCACTACCTGCAGCCCAGAGCTGCTCCCACCTTCCACCCCCGAGCAGCTGGGGCCCCGCGCAAACCCCAACCGCAGCGTCGCTGGGCGCTGCGCAATCCCAGAGGCAAAGGTCGGGGCCAAGTGCTGCAGTTGTGACATTTTGCCTAAAAAAAGCAGTCAGGTTTTGGTGTTTGATTCCTTCCTGAGGCAGGAGCTTCTCTCCCTCTTGAGCCTTTATGTCTGCAAGTCTCTCTTCCAGCCCAGTGGGGTTTTGATGAATCATTAAACATCGATGGAGACGGCCACGCGGTGCCAAAGGGCTACAAGCCGGAGGCAGAGCACAGAGAGCCCGGGATGGTTTGGAGGCTCAGGCAGTAATCGTGGAGCTGCCAGTGGAAGAGGCAGACGCCTCCCCTAGCAGCACTTGGATCGTGTTGATTTAATTAAATGATATTTAATTCCATTTCATTTTCGGTGGGAGCAGCCAAGCCTGCGCGAGCTCCTTCTGCGGACGTTTAAATTGGATGAGGAGTGGGGAGAAGGATTAATGATTAACACTAAATTAGGCTAATTTTAGCTGTTCTTAATCTTATTTAGGAGAGTGCACGAGGAGATTGTCAAGTTTAATTGCAACTTTGATTAAACCAGGCTTTGTGGCTGGGAAAACTGCAGGAGCCGGACGTCATCTGGAGGAAGGGCTCTGCTTGGCTCCCAAAGGAGCAGAAGCACCTGAGGCCTGACCTAGATCTCACCGAGGTGGGAAGGCTGCCATGAGTGGCCAGCAGGATGACCAGGAGCCAACAATGGGCCCCAGTGGCCAAGAAGGCCAATGGCATCCTGGGGTAGATCAGTATGGGGATGGGTAGCAGATCAGGAGAGGTTCTCCTCCTTCTCTACTCTGCCCTGAGGAGACCACATCTGGAATCTTATGTCCAGTTGTGGCCCCTCAGTTCCAGAAGGACACAGGGCTGCTGGAGAGAGCCCAGTGCAGAGCCACAGGGGTGATGGAGGGAGGGGAGCATCTCCCTGCTGAGGAAAGGCTGAGGGAGCTGGGGCTCTGCAGCTGGGAAAAAGGAGCCTGAGGGGTGACCCCATGGATGTTGATCAATGTGTGAAGGGTGGGTGTGAGGAGGATGGAGCCAGGCTCTGCTCAGGGGCACCCAGTGACAGGACAAGGGGCAGCGGGTGTGAGCTGGAGCAGAGGAGGTTCCACATCAATGTGAGAAGGACCTTGTTCCCAGGGAGGGTGGCAGAGTCCTGGCAGGGGCTGCCCAGGGGCTTGTGGAGTCTCCTTCTCTGGAGGAGTTTCAAACCCACCTGCAGATGTTCCTGTGTGACTGGATCTGTGGGATCCTGCTGTGTTGGGGGGTTTGGACTGGCTGATCTTTTGAGGTCCCTTCCAATCCCCAATGTTCTGTGATTCTGTGAGATGATGCTCCACATACTGGTTCTGCTCAGCAGCCCAGTGCACAGAGCTGGAGCCACCAGCTTGGGCTGAGCTCCTTTGAAATCACTGTGCAGGATGCAGGCAAAGCACCAGCTCTGCCCACTGGTGCCCACATGCCCCTCTTGCACAGGGATGACCTTGGTTCTGCTGTGGGGCTCAGGGCCAGTGCGTGCAGGAGCTCTGCTCGTGCTCTGGGTGCGGGGCAGCTGCAGTGCTGAGCCAGGTGGCTCTGCTGAAGGGCTGTGGACTGGCAGCTCTCTTGGCTCTGGTTTCAGCCGTGTCCCTGGGCACAGCTCTGAGCTCGGGGCTGGCAGAGTGGCCGTGGGCAGCTGCCAGTGACGGGCACGGGCTCGGCAGGCACTGGGCACGCTGCGGGTGCGTGCTGGAGGTGTTGGGGTGGGAGAGCTGCCATGAGAGGGGAATGACCGTGGGAGTAAAGACCAGCATCCCTGTATGAAGCTGCAGGAAACCTTCAGGAGAGCTGAAGAGTCCCCCCAAAACACTTGAGTGATACAGAGGTAGCAAGAGAAAAGGGAACCCCAAGACTAAGCAATCCACATCTCTTGTTTTCATTTATTATTATTTATCTGGAAGACACTCAAACAGAATCCTGCAAGATTTGGGCAAGAATTGTGGGTCTGGGGGCTCATCCTGGTCTGGCTGTGGAGCCAGCCCTATGCAGAGCAGCACCTTGGCTTTGGAGATCCCTTCCCACCAGCCTGGCTGTGGGTTCTGCAAAGCCACTGGGGGAACTGGAGACCAAACACGGGGCTGACCTCTGCCCGTCGGTGACGCTTCCCCGGTGTGGCAGAGCAGCAGGTCCCGACGGGTCCGTGGGAGGGGGCTGAGGTGGGCTGCTCTTGCCTCATCTTCCACACAACTGCATGTGGACAAGGGTCAGGCGCTGCTGGACTTTGTCTGGATGAGCACAAGCTCTGCTCACCCGCTCCAGCCCCATGTGTTGCCTGGGGGGGGACAAAGATGGGGGAAAACCACTCGGATTCTACCCCGAGGGTCAAACCCCGTGTGCAGCCAGTCCCTGGTTTCATTTCCAGCAGGTGGAGAGAGGGATGAGCTGGCACATAGGAGCAGAAAATAGTGTGACCTGCATTTCAGTCCCCACCTGTGGTGTTAAGGAGGAGAAGGGGCTTCAAGGAGGCTCTGACATACCCGGTTGGTCGTTGTGCTGAGGGGCTCCCTGGCTGGGAGCACAGAGACACCCTTCCCGCTCCATCACTGTAACCTGGAAAACCCTAAGCCCCCGAGATGACCTCAGGCACCTTCCTGATGGAATATTTTCCCCTTTAGAAAAGGGGGACATGACAAAAATAAAGTTGTTCCCCTGCAAGGATCATTTAATCAGGTGTCCCAGTGGAAAGCCAGCAGCTTTCCCAGGGGCTGCCACTGCCAGCTCTGCTGCTCCACCAGTGTGTACCCGGGGTTCTTGGGGTCCTGTGCCCACCCCATATGTGTGGAACTGCTGGGAGCAGAAGGGAGCAAATGGAAAAGTCTGACTGAAGGGCAAACCCTGACAGCCTGGGCTTTAGCTTCGACCTCCAGCTGGTGCCTGGCTCCTGATGCACCCCCCTTTACTGGGATTTGGGGCGCTGACCTGCTGCCCTCTGTCTGGAGCTGGATAGGCTGCATCAGAGGGGCACTGTCCTGTGGAACCAGCTCCCAGGGTCACCTGCCTTTCAACTAGGTCAGCTGGCTTTGGGTTCAAAGTTCTGTTTGCTGTCAGAGCAGGTGGAGCGTTTCCAGGACGTGGACTGGAATTTTATTAGGGATTCCTGAAATTCCTGTCAAAGAAAATACGAGGATTAGCAGAGATGGTGTTTGGCATCACCTGGATCGAGGAGCTGGTTTGCTGGTCAGGTTTAATTTAAAAAGGGAAATGATTAGGAAGAGAAAGTGCAGTTTTATTGCTGAAATCAGCAGACTCGTCAAAGTCACAGCAAGGGGCAGCATTTCTCACCCCTGACTAAACCTTCCCGAGTTTGCTCTTCTCATGCAGCTTCACTGCTTCCAGCTCCAGGTCTTGGACCTCCCTCCAGGTCCCTTTTGCCTTCCAGCTGCATTTGCATGAGATTTGCATGGGCTGGACCCAGGCTAATGGTGTTTGGAGTTTGTTCCCAGCTCTGGGATGGTGTCATGGGGTGACCTCTGACCCTTCTTCCATGCGACAAGCATCACTAACAAATCATAGAACCATAGATTCACCTTTGCTGGAGAGGACTGCCATGATCAGGAAGCCCAGCCCTCATCCAAAAAGCTCCCTAACCCCTAGACCACAGCCTCAAGTGCTCCAGCTACTTGGTTTTTAAACACCTCCAGGGATGGGGACTCCACCACCTCTCTGGGCAGCCTCTTCCAGTGCCCAACCACTCTCTCAGCAAAGAACTTCTTCCTAAGATCCACTCTAAACCAGTCTGTTTCCCCATGTGCTATCATTAGGAGTTTGGGAGAGGAGACCAGCAGCAGCCTCTCTCCAACCTCTTTTGAGGGAGCTGTAGAGAGCAAGAAGGTCTCCTCTCAGCCTCCCCTTCTCTCGACTAAACCACCCCAGTTCCCTCAGCTGCTCTCCACAGGGCCTGTTCTCCAGCCCCTTCCCCAGCCTCATTGCCCTTCTCTGGCCCCACTCCAGCCCCTCAATGTCCTTCTTATCCTGTGGTGCCCCAAACTGGTCCCAGTACTCAAGGTGAGGTCTCACGAGTGCAGAGCACAGGGAAATCATCTCTCTGCCTTGTGCCCCTCTGAGCTCTGGAGAGAGAAGTTCAAACCTAAAGGGGCATGGTCACTCCAGACTGGTCGGTGCTGACGAATGGGATCTCACTCCAGAAACTAAATCTAAAGCTGCTCAGCTCAGGTGATGACTCCCAAAGCAGCTGGTGCTTTAGTCTGAACAGAGAGCAGCTATCAGCTCAGAGGGAGGAAGCCAAAGCGACTCATGCAGGAGTCACATCCCTTTCCGCTCGGCTGCCACCACCCCAGTGTCTCTGTTACTGGGTTCACACTGGGTGCAGCACCTGGGGAGCTGCCCAAGGATGATGAAGCCCCAAGTGCCTCCCTCAGCTGTGGCTCATCCCGCTCTGTCCCCAGTGTGGGGAATCCAGGTGCCTCTCCAGTTGAGGACCCTATAAAAGCAGAGGCTTGACAAGTCTCAGCACTGCAGGGGGGGTGACACACAGCTGGCAGAGCTGTTCTGCAGCCCCTGGTGATGCCCTGACAGCATCCTTCTTCTCCCACTGATCACACAGGAGCACTCCAGCTGGTTTTCTTTGTTTAGTTCATTTTTACTGTTACCTGCTCTGTGTTTAGCCTTCCCCACTGTCCTGAAGTATCTGTAGTGCAGCTTCACTCCCTGGGATTGAGGACAACCTGTTTGTGGTGGTGGGCAAGGTCCAGCCTGGAGTCTCATCAGGACATGGGGCTGTGCTGAGCCACCCTGTCCCTGAGCTCCCAGCTCTTCCCAACTGCTTTTTCCTTTGTTGATCCTATCACTCTGCTCGGGATAACCTGTAAATGAGACCAGTTCCTGTGGGAACTTGCAGAGCCTCCAATTCCAAACGATGGTTTGCCCTGCTCGGGCAGGCTGGAGGAGGACAGGCTGCATCAAGGTGTTTTGGGTGGCTGGTTTGAACAGCCCGTGTCTGAGGTAGTGTTTTCCAATCCTACCCTTGTTTCTGCAGCTGAACTGCAGCACCTTGTTCTTTATAGTCACTTGGGGTGGAGCATCACCACCTCGATGCTCAGCAGTGCTGGGCTCCAGCAGCATCCATTTACAGTCTCTGCAGGAGCAGCATCAGCCCCCAGCACCACCAGCAGCCTTGCAGAAACCCAGGTTGGTCAGACCTTCCTCCCTTTTGCCTTGTCCAGTGGAGTCACTGCAACAGAGGAGAGTTTGCTGTGGTTTGGCACCATGGCAGTGGGGTTCACAGAATCACAGAAGGGACCTCCAAAGATCACCCAGTCCCATCCCCCTGCCACAGCAGGATCCCCTAGATCCAGTCACACAGGAACATGTGCAGGTGGGTTTGAAATGTCTCCAGAGAAGGAGACTCCACAACCCCCTGGGCAGCCCCTGCTGGGGCTCTGGCACCCTCCCTGGGAACAAGGTCCTTCTTACACTGATGGGGAACCTCCTCTGTTCCAGCTCACACCCATTGTCCCTTGTCCTGTCTTTAAAGCCCCTTGTGGTGCTTTAAAGTGGGGTGCTTACACTTTACTACCCATCAACTACACTGAGGATTGGATCTGACTTACAGTGACCTTCCAGAAGTCTCTGGAGGAGTCTGGGGGAGGCTATTCCCAAGGGCAGGGAATGATAGGATGAGGGGTCATGGTTTGAAGGTGGAAAAGGGCAGATGGAGGCTGGACAGGAGGAAAAAGGTCTGGAATCTGGGAGTGGGGGATCCCAGGAACAGGCTGCCCAGAGAAGGGCTCTGTGCTGAGCCACCCTGTCCCTGAGCTCCCAGCTCTTCCCAACTGCTCCATCCTTGGAGCCATTCAAGGTCAGGCCGGCTGGGGCTCTGGGCAACCTGGTCTGGTGAGTGCTGGCCCAGCTTGGTGTAGGGGGTTTAGACTGGGTGCCCTTTAGAGATCCCTTGCAACCCTGTGATTCCATGACTGCCAGTCTCTACTCACCTCCATCGTGCGGGAATGGTGTCAGCAAGTCCTGACAACCGCTCACCTCTCATTTTCTCACTCCAGAGTGTCTTCCTTTGATCTTTTGAGGTCCCTTCCAGTCCCTGACGTTGTGTGCTTCTGGGACTGTGTGATCCCCATTTCCTTCTGCTGCCAGCCAGGACGGGGCAAGAGGAATGCGGAGTGACGGCATTGCTGAGCGCGGCAGGGTGAGGGCAGGCACACCCAGCGCCCCGGGCACACCTCAGCCCTGGCGGAAGCTGGCTTTGCTGGCCAACCCTTCTCTTACTGTAGCCTCAGGGACAATATTTTCCTTCCAGCTCTGTGCACACCCTCTCCTGAGCTCCTGCTCTCGGCTCACACCCACCGGTGTCGCTCAGTGGGAAGGACAGGGGAGGTAGGTAACACCCGCCAGCAGCGACCCCGATCCTCTGGTGTGGGTTTGTGCTGAGCCCTGAGCAGTGTGGGAGAGATTTGGGGATGAGTTCAGAAAAATCAGTGGAGAAGGGGTTTTTTGAGTGAAAAATCTGTGTTTTAGCTGTGAACAGAGCCTGGGAGCCCCACGTGGGGTGGAGGGTGGTGGTAGCTGTGGGTGCAAACCTGTGCTCACCCAGGTTTAGATGAATCATAGAGACATAGACTTGTTAAGGATTGGAAGGGACCTCAAAAGATCACTAGTCCAATCCCCTGACACAGCAGGATCCCCTAGACCCAGTCGCACAGGAACATGGCCAGGTGGGTCTTAAACATCTTCAGTGAAGGAGACTCCACAACCCCCCTGTGCAGCCCCTGCCAGGGCTCTGGCACCATCACTGGGAAGAAGTTCCTTCTCATATTGATGTGGAACATCCCATGTTCCAGCTCACAACCATTTTCCCTCGTCCTGTCACTAGATGACACTGAGCAGAGCCTGGCTCCATCCTCCTGACACCCACAGCTCCTCACTCTTCGGTTTAAAGTGATTTGTGAAAGTTTGCTGGAACAGTAAAAAGCCCCACAAACTTCTGAGGCTGAGCAGCAGTGACCACTGAGAGCTGCCAAGTGCCAGAGAGATCTGAGTTAGGTCCCAGGGAGATGGGCTCCATACAGCAACATCTCCAGAGTCTTTGCCTCTTTCCTCAGCAGCTGAGCTCTCAGCTTTGCAGTTTGTAAAGAACCCTCGGGCTCCTCTGGGGTTATTTTATGTCTTGAGGAATCCCAGTGCTGCAGACAGGAGAGGAGCTGCGAGACCAGCAAAGCTCCAGGTCGCCTCTGGGCTGATGTGTGAACACGGCGTGGCTGTAACTCACATGGACATCCTGATTTGGGCTTTAAACAACCCAGTCGAGGTGAAGATCACGGTGCTGCCTTGTCATCAGGATATGCAAAACCTGTTGGAGAGGGTGGGTGAACCCTGGGGTGTACCTGATGCCCGATGCCGCGCGGCGCCGCAGCGCTGGAGGGGTCTGCTCGGGGCTGATGTCCCGGTGGTGACCCCAGGTGTGTCTCTGCAGATGGGCTTTCACTTGCCTGTTACCTGTCAAGCCCCAGTCCCCGGGTGATTCATGTCTGGGAGCTGTGGTGAGTTCCCCAGTGACTGGGTGTGTGTGTGTCTGCAGATCCCTGAATCACTCCCTTTATCGTTACTGCACCCACAGGCTCCTTCACGTCCAGGTGAGGCAGCTGCGTGTTAAAAGCTGGAGAGGAGAGGAGGGAGCCCGAGCTCAGAGAGCTCTCGCTGCTGCAGATCTGCTGCTGGGGGGCACAGGGGAGAGAAGCCCTCACTGTGAGCTGGGGACACCGCAAGAACCAGGAACACTGAAGGGATCAGGAACACAGCAGAGACGCTGCTCCTGCTGCTGCAGGGAAAAGGGCAGGTGAGGATCCTGGCTGCTCTGCTCCACTGGGCTCTCCCTGCAGAGAGACCCTGCGGGAGACACCCTGCAGCGATTTTTATGGGGTGTTTATGGGGTGATTTTTGTGCACTGGTGGGTTTAGGTCTGGAATTGATGCTGGAAACACAGGGCAGAGGGGTGGGCTAGGGAGCACAGCGTGTCTGGAGGAGGTGGATGGGGCTGTATAGGTGTGTGTTCACACTCCTTAGGGCATCGCTGTGCGTTGTGACCTGGTGCCAGCTCCCTGCCCGCTGCGGGTTGTGGTGCTGGGGGGCTGGGGAGCCGGGCAGTCAGGACTTGCAGCTTTGGGAGCGAGGTGCTGTGCTGCTGGTACCTGTGGTTCACCTCAGCAATGCCATAAAGATGCAAAGACAGTGTTTGGGAAGAGGGCAGCCTCTTTGGTACCTGAGGAGAACCTCGTGTGCCCCTGTGCTAGTGGAGAACCTGGGATTGTTTGCGCATTAAACCCAAATCCAACACGAGCATCTCTCACCTCTTCCATCTTCCTGGTTTTTCACCCACGTTATTGTGTTGTAGATCAATTGGAACCATCTCCCTGTAGACCCGGGAGGAGGGTGCAGGGCTGGGCTGAGCTCTGGACTGGCATTTTCTGCCCGTTTCCACTCACACTGCTTTTCCCTAGGTGTGTCCAGGCGTCATGGAGAGTCGCCGCCAGCCTTGGCCGTGGGCGTTACTCGTCCTCCTGGGTGAGGATCACAGCAAGGCCCTTCTAGAAGGATGTGGGGGGACATGACTGGGTGAAAGCACTGCTAATGGGATGTGTGTGAGCAGCAGTTACTGGGAGACACTGGGCAGCACTTACTGGGAGACACTGGTGTGTGCTGTCTGTGCTGGGCTGCTCTGTCCTGAGCTGTAGGGCTGAATGGGCGAGCAGAGGACATCAAATGGGGTCTTCAGCAGGATGGGCAGCTGCACCCCTGCTGCTCCAACCCAACTCTGTCCTGACCTGTAGGGCTGGATAGCTGAGCAGAGGACACCAAGGGGGCTCTTCAGTAGGATGGGCAGCTGCACCCCTGCAGCTCCAACCCTGGGATGATATCAAAGAAGAAATTGAGAAATAGCTGTTAGTAAAAGCACTTTAAAATCACCTTTTCCATATTACAAATAGATTTGGGGACAAAACACCTTTGTCCTCTTCAGCATCTGCATTTAGTGGGTTTGTCCCAAGAGTCGCCTCGTTGTTGGTCCGTTGCAGGAAATATCAGACCTGCTGGCTGCTGTCTGATGCCACCCTGGCATGACCCCCAATCCCATTTTCTTTGATATAACCTCAAGTCCTGTTTTCCTGCTGTTCCAGCTGCCCCTCAGCTGACAGGGGCACAGCAAAGCTGCTCCCACGGAGCCTGCTACCCTCCTGCTGGAGACCTGCTGCTGGGACGAGCCCACAGCCTCAGTGCATCCTCCACCTGTGGCCTCACCAAGCCTGAGCGGTACTGTGTGCCCCACGGAGAGGTGAGTGCCCAGCCTCACACATCCTTCTGACAGGGTGTGTTCAACCCAGCTCAGGTTCTAACCCCCTTCCAAGCACATTGGGTCATGGCACTGTCTGTGCCATCTGTGGGTCTGGCAAGGGTAACCCTGTAAATTCCACAGGAGGGGCTCAACAGGGAGTGGGGCCAGTGCAAGACAGGCAAAAAGGGCCTTGGAATTGATGCTCCAGAGGAAAGGAAGGGGCAGATCTCTAGTGAGGCCATTTCTGCAGTGGGATCCAGCTTGAGGGAGTTGGACAGCTTTGGGTTTTAATTCCCCTTCAAGCTGAAGATGAAGAAGAGGCTGTAAGAGGATGTGCAGTGGCTCCCGTGATGTTGCTGGGCTGTAGGGCTTTTTGCTCCTCTGTGGGCTCAGGGGTGGCTGGGAGCTGCTGGTAAGGAACTGCAGCCAGTCTTTGGCCTTGCTGGGTGTGAGCACCATGTCTTCCTGGGTGCAGGGCTGGCTAGAGGTCCCCTCCTTTGCCAACCCCTTTCCCAAGCTGACATTTTCCATTGGACATTTCAGTATCTGCAGACCCTGGAAGAAGCTGATTGTTCCAGCACCAGCTGGACTGGGCTGGTTATTCCCTTTGCTTGACCTTGAGGGAACATTAGGGTTTGGAAGGGACCTTGAAAGATGATCCAGTCCAACCCCTCTGCCACAGCAGGATCCCCTAGATCCAGTCACGCAGGAGCATGTCCAGGCAGGTTTGAAAGGTCTCTGGAGAAGGAGACTCCACGACCCCCCTGGACAGTCCCTTCCACTCTGGAAGGCCTTGGGTTGTGACCATCTTCATCACTGGCGATGCTTGAGGTGGAGACCAGGTGGTCTGTCTGGTGCAGAATTAGGTGATGAGGTCTCTGGGCAGCACCATGGAGGCAGAGAGGACAAACACAGCCGCCTTTTCTTGTCTTCAAGTCCCTAAACAGTTCAGTTTTGATCCTTCTTACTCCTTGCCTTGCAGTCACCGGGGTTAAAGGGGCTGTGGAACAACTGACACTGCTGTGTCAGTTGGATGTGGAGCTGCTGGAGGGAGACCAGCGTAGGGCAATGAGGATGATGAAGGAGGTGGAACATCTCCCTTATGAGGAGAGGCTGAGGGAGCTGGGTCTCTTGAGCTTGGAGAAGAGGAGACTGAGGGGTGACCTCATTAATGTCTATAAATATTTGAGGGGTGGGTGTCAGGAGGATGGAGCCAGGCTCTGCTCAGTGTCATCTAGTGATAGGATGAGGGGCAATGGGGGTCAGCTGGAACAGAGGAGGTTCCACATCAATATGAGAAGGAACTTCTTCACAGGGAGGGTGACAGAGCACTGGAAGGGGCTGCCCAGGGGGGTTGTGGAGTCTCCTTCACTGGAGATGTTTAAAACCCACCTGGATGTGTTCCTGTGTGACTTGGTCTAGGTGATCCTGCTGTGGCAGGGGGATTGGACTGGATGATCTTTCCAGGTCCCTTCCAATCCCTAATGTTCTGTGATTCTATGGGATCAGTGTTTTTGCTGCCTCGTATACGTGACCCATAACTTCTCCAGTGACCCATAACTTCTTCCATAACTTCTCCAGTGAAGTGATCCTGCTGTAGCAGGGGGATTGGACTAGATGATCTTTCGAGGTCCCTTCCAATCCCTAATGATTCTATGACCCNTCCTTTGCCAACCCCTTTCCCAAGCTGACATTTTCCATTGGACATTTCAGTATCTGCAGACCCTGGAAGAAGCTGATTGTTCCAGCACCAGCTGGACTACGCTGGTTATTCCCTTTATCTGACCTTGAGGGAACATTAGGGTTTGGAAGGGACCCTGAAAGATCATCCAGTCCAACCCCCCTGCCACAGCAGGATCCCCTGGATCCAGTCACACAGGAGCATGTCCAGGCAGGTTTGAAAGGTCTCTGGAGAAGGAGACTCCACGACCCCCCTGGACAGTCCCTTCCACTCTGGAAGGCCTTGGGTTGTGACCATCTTCATCACTGGCGATGCTTGAGGTGGAGACCAGGTGGTCTGTCTGGTGCAGAATTAGGTGATGAGGTCTCTGGGCAGCACCATGGAGGCAGAGAGGACAAACACAGCAGCCTTTTCTTGTCTTCAAGTCCCTAAACAGTTCAGTTTTGATCCTTCTTACTCCTTGCCTTGCAGTCACCGGGGTTAAAGGGGCTGTGGAACAACTGACACTGCTGTGTCAGTTGGATGTGGAGCTGCTGGAGGGAGACCAGCGTAGGGCAATGAGGATGATGAAGGAGGTGGAACATCTCCCTTATGAGGAGAGGCTGAGGGAGCTGGGTCTCTTGAGCTNACTGGATCAACGAGACGCATCAGCACAACCAGCAAATTCCTCCTTCCTGACCCTGCAGGAGAAATCCCAAAGCGTTGGATGGAATTTCCTGATTCTTTTCCCTTCCTTTTCTCAACCACTTGAAGCCAGAACGAATCCCCTGGTCTCAGTATTCCCATTCCCATCCCATAAAAAGCCAGAGCATTAAATTTATCGACAGCTTTACAAGCCCCGCTCTGATTCTCTTGCCAAATAGGTACAAATTTGGAGCAGGTTTTGCAATCTCAGCAGAAGGGCAATGAGAGGAGGGGCTGCTCTCTCTCTCTCTCTCTCTCTCTCTTGCTGGGTGCCAGCTGGCTGGCACACGCTGTCTGGCCCCACCACCAGCCCATGCTGACCCCAGGGTCCACTTTTGCAATTGTGATGGGTCACTCGATTTCAGCCTGTGCTCTGGCTCCGCATCCCTCTAACCTTTGTGCTTGGCAGCGGTGGTTGCTCCACTCCCTGGCCACGGGCTCAGACCAGTGGACACTGGCCATTGCCATTTATAGCTCAGGGGGTGATCGTGGGGTGGAATCCAGGCCGACCAATGGTCTCGCTCGGTAGCCACTTAGTGCCTGGGAAGTGGCTCCTGGGCTCAGGAGGTGAAGGAAAAGCAAGAGGGAAACTGAAAATGAAATACAAACGTACTCAGGCACTGAGTTTGGGGTCGTGAAGGTGCTGATGTGGGTGGAAAGAGTCTGATGAGGTGTGATCCAGAGCCCTGTTATCTCATCTCCTCATTTGAATGCTAAGAATAGCCCTCTGGTGGGGATCTGGAGGTCTTCACGCTGCCCAGCTCTGGCCAGGGAAGGTCACAGAGGGGCTTTCACATGGATTAGCAGGTTCCTGGGCTCCTCGCCTGGGCTGGCCCTTCTGGAGGTCCTCTCATGCCCTGGCTCTGCAGCTGTGCTGGGACAGGGAGAGGAGAGAGTTTCCTTCACAGAATCACAGGACATTAGGGACTGGAAGGGACCTTGAAAGATCACCCAGTCCAATCCCCCTGCCAGAGCAGGATCCCCTAGATCCAGTTGCACCCCCAGGCTTGTGCCATGATTTCAGCTTAGAGACAGATCCAGAGGTAGGAAACAGCTACAGACTTAGAATCATAGAATCATTAGGGATTGGAAGGGACCCTGAAAGATCATCTAGTCCAATCCCCCTGCCGCAGCAGGATCACTTCACTGGAGAAGCTATGGCATCAGAATGGTTGTTTTGCTAATTCGACTGAGAAGCCCAAACCTCCTGCACATCAGCCTTGCCAAGAGAGGAGTGAAGCAGAGCTGCTGGAGAGAGCCCAGCACAGAGCCACAGAGATGAGGAAGGGAGGGGAGCATCTCCCTGCTGAGGAAAGGCTGAGGGAGCTGGGAAAAAGG
>VXBP01008831.1:235430-264538 GCA_013400115.1 Rhinopomastus cyanomelas
CTCTTCCAATCCCTAATGCTCTGTGATTCTGTGTGTCCTTGTGTTTGTGCTGCTGCTGCTCCCCTTCCCTCATCCTACAGAGGAGCAGTTTGTGTGTCTGATGTGGATCCTCACACCCCAACCCTGGGAGACTCTGGATGTTAAATGTTTCCTGCAGAAGGTCAGGGACCAAGATTTTCTGCCCTCCCTCCCTTTCTTTTCATGGTGGATACGAGGGACAAGGGGTGGGAAGTCACCTTTAATGTGTCCTGGTGACATGGGGTCATCCAGGTAGGAGTTGAGATGAGAGGTACCAGAGAAGTCCAGTCCCTAAATGAGTTAGTGGAGGCAGGAGGAAGCTCCCAGTGGCAGAAGGTCCCTGCTCCTGCTGACGGACTGGCCCAGCTGCCTGGCAGTAGGATCTGTCCCTGTGGTATCTCAGCACCGAGTTGTCTTTGGCTGCTTCCAAAAATACAGGGCAGTGTCTGTGAACGGGAAAATATGTGAGACTGATGCTTCTGTCTGCCTTGCTGGCTGCTGGCTGCATCTGCTGGCCCAGCTGCGTGAGCCGGCCGGGGAGCTCGGTACCGACCCAACACCTGCCTGGTGCTGGAAGAGAGGAGAACGTGCTGAGCAGCCACCGAGTCTCCCAGCTCATTTGCTTTTTGGATCCAAATGCATCTGCTGCATCATGAGGTCACTGGTGGGTTGGGATGGCAGGAGACCCAGGCTCAAAGCAGGGCTCAGGGTCTGGGGTGTCGCTGCATCGTGTCGGGGTTTGCACGGAGCGGGTTGTGTTCCCTCTGCAGCTGCTGAGGGTAGTGAAGCAGCCACAAGCTGCTGCTCCTGGGTGCTTATCTCATTTGGGTCTGGCATTCAGACACACCCTGCTCTGTGCAGGTCCCTACCTGCACTCAAAGTGCAGCAGAAAAAGCCTTTCTCTCATCATTTCCCCCTCCTCCTCCCTTCTCTGTGTCTCTTTTGGCCTCCTGGCTACAAACTGTCACCTGTGCTGGGAGACATCACATCCTCTCCTTGCAGTCCAGTTCCAGAGGCATCAGGACCCTAGTGATGGGTTGGGGGGTGGGTTCTGCAGACAGTCGTCCTCCTGGCAGGTTTGAGATGAGGTTTTGCTGTGGGGAGTGGATGTGAGAACAGAAGGGGTGAGGAAAACAGGCGCCCACGAGAAATGAACTTCGTTCCCTTTAATCCTCTACCCAGGGTTTTGTCCAGCTGGTGTCTTCTCCCCCACTTCTACTGTCAGCTCTGAGTTTGGGGGTCACCAGTAAGAACAAAGCCCCCTGTCTGTGTGTGGAGCTCATTGCCCAGTGTCATTTCTGATGGGCCACGCAGGGATGTGACAGATTTTAGAGCAAAGAGAGAGGTCTGCACTTCAGGTTTGATGCAGATAGTGACTGCAGATGGATTGTGATGACATAACCAGGGGGAACTTGTGCAGCCTTTTCCCGTGGAGAAGGGGAGATCATCTCAGGCAGAATGAGCTGGATGAATCATAGAATCATCCTGGCTGGAAAGGAGCTCCAGGATCAGCAAGCCCAGCCCTCAGTCCAACAGCTCCCTAACCCTTAGACCATGGCCACAAGTGCTCTAGCCACTTGGTTTTTAAACACCTCCAGGGATGGGGACTCCACCACCTCCCTGTTCCAGTGGGCAGCCTGTTCCAGTGCCCAACCACTCTCTCAGCAAAGAGCTTCTTCCTAAGATCCAATTTACACCTCTCCTGACACAACTTGAAGCCATTTCCCCTCATCCTATCATTAGAAATTTGGGAGAAGAGACTAGCAGCAGCCTCGCTCCAACCTCCTTTGAGGGAGCTGGAGAGAGCAAGAAGGTCTCCTCTCAGCCTCCTCTCTCTAGACTCAATAACCCCAGTTCCTTCAGCTGCTTTCCATGTCCCTGCTCTCCAGCCCTCTCCTCAGCCTTGTTGCCCTTCTCTGGCCCCACTCCAGCCCCTCAATGTCCTTCTGATCCTGTGGCACCCCAAACTGGACCCAGTCCTCAAGGTGCAGTCTCACAAGTGCAGAGCACAGGGGCAACATCACCTCCCTCCTCCTGCTGGCTACCCCATTCCTGATCCAGGCCATGATGCTGTTGGCCTTCTCAGCCACCTGGGCACCCTGCCTGCTCATGAAGTGATGTCCTGCAGCTGCTGTTAACAGGGGATCAGAATGATTTGGGACAGAGTTCTGCAGCATTAATGGTTGGATTTGATCATCTCAAGGGTCTTTCCAACCTGGATGATTCTCCAATCACTTGGCTCTAACAGGTACCTGTGTTCCCCAGATAACTTCTTGCTGCTCTCCCTGTATTTTCAAGACCCTCCATCTCCCCATATAGCTATAAATTCCCACTGCTTTCCAGATCATCCCTAAAATAAACTTGGAACAGCAGCTGCTGCCCCTATACAATACGAGTTGTGCAAGAGCAGGCAGAGCTGCCATATGGGAGGCAGCGAGCCAGGAGCCCGACTGACACAGTGCCTCTGCCTGACTCCGGGCTGGGTTAAACACCCAGGGCTCCACAGCTAGGAAGGATCTTCATGTCATGACTGGGGAGAAGCTGCTTCCCTTTTTTGCTGATGCATGAGTGCAGTTTATTTTAGGTCGGGCACCTATGCCCCTAGGTTCTATTTCAAAGGCTCCTCTCCTCGTGTTGCAGCCAGAGCTGCTTAAAATACCTTGGTCCAGGTCCATCAGCCTCCACCTATTTGTGGCTTTCTCCCCCTAGATGCACAGGGGGAGCCTGGTCACTGCTTCACAAAGTCTGAGCAGGGGGAGAGCAGGAAAAACCCACCACAGAGCTGAGGAAACAATGAGCTGGCTCTGCCCCACCGTGGGTGAGGGCTGGCTGTGTCCCCACAGGTGTGGGATGTGGTTTATGGGAAACCTCTGTGGTGGCTGGTTGTTCTTTTCTGCAGGCTTTTAGGATGAGTTTCCTTTAATCTCTGAATTTTCATAACCATTTTGGGCAACTCAAGTGTAGCTTGGAGGCACAGAGGGTGGTTAGTGGTTTCCTGGAAGATCTACCACTTGTTTTCCCTTCCCTAAGGCTGTTCCAGCCCCTGGTCTCACACCGTAGCAGCTCCTTGCTGGGCTGGAGCCCTTGGAGCTGGGATGGAGGAGGTGATGTGCTGGAGGAGGTGATGTGCTGGAGAGCCAGGGCCAGGCCTGTCCTGGGGGTGACCTTAGCCCATAGCCCCACAGCCCTGTGACCAGCTTCAAGTGACCTGCTGAGCCCAGGGTGGTAAAGAAAGAAGGGGAGAACTGGGGAGAGCTGTGAGCTGGTGAATCTCTGCTCAGACCATCCCCCTTGCTCATTCTCTGTGTCCTGAGGAACTTTGAGACACATAGGCACAGGCAGTAGCAGCAAACCCTCACGTTGTGCAATCCAGGGGTTTCACAATTTGCTCCAAGGACCTGCAGTGAGTTTTCCTTCCAGCATTGGGGGAGGGAAATAAAGAATCCAAAACAAAGGAGTATTCTTGGATGGAGCAGAGCTCTGCAGCTGCCTGGGGAGGGTCCATCTCCTGTGTTTTAAGTGGGGATCCTGCTGTGGCAGCAGGGATTGGACTAGATGAAGTTTGGAGGTCCCTTCCAATCCCTAATGTTCTGTGATTCTTTGCCAGGGTTGGCTTGCAGCTACTACAAGTCCTTGTGTCTGGGGCTGTGTGAATGGTCTAATAATCGTGTGTGAATCACTTGTGGGGAATAATTCAGCCCCCATTAACCTTTCCCCTTGCCCAAGCCTTCCTTTCTGCCTTTGCTGACAACAGACAGGATTGCTGGGAAGTTTAATCATTGTTGGTTAGGTTTTTTCTGGGGATCATTCAGGCTCTGGGCCCCTCAGGTCCAGAAGGACACAGGGCTACTGGAGAGAGCCCAGGGCAGAGACACAGGGATGATGGAGGGAGGGGGGCATCTCCCTGATGAGGAAAGGCTGAGGGAGCTGGGGCTCTGGAGCTGGGAAAAAGGAGCCTGAGGGGTGACCCCATGGATGTTGATCAAGATGGGAAGGGTGGGTGTGAGGAGGATGGAGCCAGGCTCTGCTCAGGGGCACCCAGTGACAGGACAGGTGGCAGCGGGTGTGAGCTGGAGCAGAGGAGGTTCCCCATCAGTGTGAGAAGGACCTTGTTCCCAGGGAGGGTGACAGAGCCCTGGCAGGGGCTGCCCATGGGTTTGCAGAGTCTCCTTCTCTGGAGACATTTAAAACCCACCTGGGCTGTTCTTGTGGGACTGGATCTGTGGGATCCTGCTGTGTCAGGGAGATTGGACTGGATGATCTTATGATGTCCCTTCCAATCCCTAATGTTCTCTGAATTTGCTGTTCCTAACCAGTATCTGAAATGAGCTCTGCTGCCTGGCCCCAGTTGTTTAGTTCCTGGTTTCTACTGGAAGAGCCAGGAGGAGCTGCTGGAGCCAGGAGGAGCTGCTGGAGCCAGGAGGAGCCCGTGAAGCCAGGAGGAGCTGCTGGAGCCAGGGAAATTGCGTGGCTATAGATTTTGAGTTCTCTGTTTGCTTGCTTTGCAAGAGCATTAGAAATATTGTGGTTAGCCAGCTCCTGCTCTGGGGTATTTATAGACAGGGAACATAAAGCCTGTGGAAAAATATGATGGAAACAGATCAGTGTAAAGAGAGGAGTCACAGGACATTATGGAGCGGAAGGGACTTGAAAGATCATCCAGTCCAATCCCCCCTGTCACAGCAGGATCACCTCTGCTCGGTGCCCACCCAGCTGGAGAGAGGGTCCAGGCACAGAGCACAGTCAGATCTGGGCTTTGTCAGATGGTCAAACCAACCCACAGGCTCAGCTCACGTCTGTCTGTGGCCACCAACCCATGTAGGAGTTAAAAAGTGAAAGGTGGCTGTGGTGAAGCCAAGTCCCTTTCTGTGGGAATAAGAGGTGAGATGAATCTTTTCCAGGAGCAGGGCAATGATGTCAACCATGGATTCATCTTCTTAAGGGGAACCCAGAAGTGTTAGGGCTGCTGTCATCTTCTGGCTGCCACCTCTTGCAGCCTGTCCCAGACACAGACCTCTCCTGATCCCAACTCTGTTCAGGGTCATCTTAAGTGTTTGGGTTGGAATCAGCTCATTTAAGTCCTGAGCTGCTACCTCCCCATGTCCCCACGGGCTGCTGCTGCAGGGTCTGTCACCTCCTGCTTTAGAACAGGGACCTGCCCTTCCCCACCTTGGCCTCACCTGGGTGTCTCTCCCCAGTTCTCGGTGACCCCCAACCAGTCTCCTTCCTCACCCTGTTCCCCTTAGCCGGTGTCTGGGCTCTCCCCACTCCCCATCTCTTGCCCAATCTCCTTTCTGCCACTTCCTAGACGTTGCAGGGGCAGCCCAGGAGGCCACACGCGCCTGGCAGCCCCGCGCCGGCGGCTGCACGGAGCGTTGCCGGGTGAACCGCAGTGTGTGGGCATTTGTTTGCTCCTCAGGGAGCCTGTTTCCCTCCAGCCTCCACGTTCCCCCGCTGCATCTCTCTGTTTGCTCCTTGAAAGCCTTGCTCAAGTGAAGGGCTGAACTTTGAGCCACTCAACTTCCCACCCACTGACTTCTTCCCCACTGAGCTGTTTGCTCCAGCTCTGCTCTTGCTCCCAGGGGACAGCATGAGGGGGTTGAGCATCACCCCGAGCTCCTGGGTGCCAGGGAAGGGCCTCTCTGCTCTCCAGAACAGAACCAGTGCTGAAAAGCTGTGGAGAGCTGTCTGTCCAGTGTCCTGCGTGTGGGAAGTGGGAGGTTTCTTCAAAGAGGTGTTTCTGCTGGTTTGACACAGATGGGATGTGGTCAAGAGTGTTTTGGTTTTAGCCCCTAGTCCCATAAAACGTTGAGTTTGGGGGTTTTAGTGGGTGGTGAGTCCTGCCTCTCCTGAGCCTTCCTGATGCTGCTTCCTCAGGTCTCTGATGAACCAGCTCTTTGCTCCTTGCTGGGCAAGAACAACCCCAGGTACTAGTATAGGGTGGGGACTGACCTGTTGGAGAGCAGTGGAGGAGAGAGGGACCTGGGGTCCTGGTGGCCAGCAGCGTGGCCAGGAGCCAGCAATGGGCCCTGCTGGCCAAGAAGGCCAATGGTATCCTGGGGTGGATCAGAACGGGGCTGGTTAGTAGATGGAGAGAGGTTCTCCTGCCCCTCCACTCTGCCCTGGTGAAACCACATCTGGAATGTTGTGTCCAGTTGTGGGCCCCTCAGTTCCAGAAGGACACAGAGCTGCTGGAGAGAGCCCAGGGCAGAGTCACAGAGATGATGGAGGGAGGGGAGCATCTCCCTGCTGAGGAGAGGCTGAGGGAGCTGGGGCTCTGGAGCTGGGAAAAAGGAGCCTGAGGGGTGACCTCATGGAAGCTGATCAGTATGTGAAGGGTGGGTGTGAGGAGGATGGAGCCAGGCTCTGCTCAGGGGCACCCAGTGACAGGACAAGGGGCAGCGGGTGTGAGCTGGAGCAGAGGAGGTTCCCCATCAGTGTGAGAAGGACCTTGTTCCCAGGGAGGGTGGCAGAGCCCTGGCAGGGGCTGCCCAGGGGGTTGTGGAGTCTCCTTCTTTGGAGACATTTAAAACCTGCCTGGCCATGTTCCTGTGTGACTGGATCTAGGGGATCCTGCTGTGTCAGGGGGCTTGGACTGGCTGATCTTTGGAGGTCCCTTCCCATCCCCACTGCTCTGTGATTCCTTGCTGAGCCCACAGTGCCCTCGGGTCCCTCCTCAGCGGGACCTGCAGCGGGCTGGTTGCCCATTCTCTCCAGCCAGGCAGAGATGGTCACTCCCATCTGCCTTTGCTCTTCCAGTGGAACATGAAGTGCTGCCGGTGCGACTCGCGGCTGCCTCACTCCTACGGCGGGCACCGCGTGGAGAACGTCCTGTCCTCGGCCGGTCACTCACGCTGGTGGCAGTCCCAGAACGGTGAGTGCCACTGGGTGCACTGGGGTCCCACTGGGACATTGCAGCTCCGTGCTGTGGGTGATGAGCAGCAGGAGGATGTGTGGAATTCAGCAGGTTGGGAGGAAGGAAGGGGGTGAATGGGGTGGTTCAGGCAATGAAGTGGTGAAGCCCATGGTTTGCGCCTCCAAAGCTGCTTCTCTCTGCCCATAGGCGTCGAACGGGTCTCTTTGCAGCTGGACCTGGACCAGACTTTCCAGCTCAGCAGCATCCTGCTTAACTTCAGGGTTTGTATGGGGCATCTCTGCTCAGGATGGAGGTCACTGTGGATGGGCCCTGCTGGCCCTGTGGGCGATGGGTATCTCAGTGCACAGAGACACAGCAGGGTCCCCATCCCTCCTCATCCCCTGTTTTTCATGGCCATTTCCCCAAGCTTTGGGAGGAGCAGAGCAGAGTGGTGGGTTCCCATCCCACAGCCAGCTGCTGATGTGGCAGTTGGGTGGCTGCTGGCTGAGGGAAGGGGGGACCCCCAGGGTTGTTGGGAGCCCGCACGGAAGGGGGTTCCTCCAGCAGCCTCGAAGGAGGAGGACAGACATCCCCACGGCCAGGGTGGGAGCTGGTTGGGGTGCCCTGTGTTACTGGTGTTCCTTTTCCCCCAGTCCCCGCTGCCCGCTGCGATGATGATCGAACGCTCCACCGACTTTGGCAAAACCTGGGACATCTACCAGTACCTGGCCCCTGACTGCGCAGCCGCCTTCCCCCACATCCCCCAGGGCTCCCCTGAGAGCCACCTGGGCGCCCGGTGCCAGGAGCTGCAGGGACACCCCGTGCACGGGGGCACGGTAGGGTTTGTGAGCATGTTCCCGGCACTGTGGCCCTGAGTTTGGGGTGGGGGGTCCCTGCAGTGCTGCAGAAACATGGCGTGGCCTGGAGCTCTGTGACATAGACTGAACTTGGTGTGAGGAATGGAGCCTGTGGGTGCTGCTGAGGAGAGTCCTGGGGAGGGTCTTTGGGTAGGAAGATCCTCTCTGCTTTATAAGGGAGATGTTAGGGATCCCCTACAAAACCCTCTGCGACTCCAAAGTCCTTTCCAGGGGTTAGGTGCTGCTCTGCAGGGGCAGGTCCTGGGCAGGAGGATAAAGCACCTTTGTTTTTCTGCTCTCTGACTTGTTTCTTCTCATCTTCTAAGGTGAGGTTCAGTGTCCAGGACCTGGCGTCTGCCATCCCTGCCCCTCACAGCCAGAGCATTGACCGTGAGTGATCGGCCCCTTTCCAAACGGAGACAGGGAAAAGGGGGGTGATGCCCCTCGTGTGGAGAGAGCACAGAGCTGCTGCTGATTGCCCTCCACACGAATTCTGTGGCTGGCCCCAGCTGCCTGCTCCCCTCTCACCCCTCTCCTCGGTCCCCGACAGAGCTGGGGCAGTTCACCAACCTGCGGATCAACTTCACCAAGTTCCCCCACATCGCTCGCCAGGGCTACTACTCGCCCAGCACCTTCTATGCTGTGACAGAGCTGCGGGTGCTGGGGAGCTGCTTCTGCCACGGGCATGCCGACCGCTGTGCCCCCTCCGGAGACCCAGACGCTGCAGTGAGCATCAGGGTGAAGCAGAGGGCTTCCAGATGAGCTCTGGGGTGCTACAGTCCACCACACACCCAGGAGTGCTCCTTGGGACATCACGGTTGGGATGAACCAGTGGTGGGATGTTGGGGTCTTTCCCCTGGCTGGAGGCTGCTCATAGTCAGGGAGATGATGTGGCTGCATGTGGGACTTCCAGAAGGTCTCAGCAGGCTCCTTCATGCCCAGGAGGATTTGTCAGTGCAGACTGTTGCTGTTATGGGATTTTCTTACCTGCTTTCCCTGCAGTGTGGTTGTCCTGGGGCGGGTGGGTGGTAGCAGTGGTGGGAATCACCTTGCCCCCAGCAGCCTCAATTGGGTGCTGGAGCTTCATCCCTGGCAGGAAATGGGGCAGGAGCTGGGCAGGCAGGTGCTGGGAAGGTGTGAGGAGGATGAAACTCCGAATGAGCAGAGCAGCTCCCATCCAGGAGGGGTAAAACTTGTATTGGAACAGGATGCCCAGGGAGGGAGGAGGTTGCCATCCCTGAAGGAGTTCAAACAAGGAGTAGATGTAGCCCTGGGGATCAGGGTTTAGTGGGCAGGGTGGGCTTGGGGTGATGGTTGGACTGGATGATCCTGGAGGTCTCTCCCAAACCCAATGAACCTGTGATTGTCTCTGCAGCAGGTCCACGGACACTGTGTGTGCCAGCACAACACTGCTGGTCCCAACTGCGACCGCTGCGCCGCCCTCTACAACAACCGGCCGTGGGCACCCGCCGAGGACAGTGATCCCCACGAGTGCCAGAGTGAGAGCCTTTCCTCTCCCCTGAATCCTCCACAGCCAGAGTGAGCTCTGACGCCTCTTGCTGGGACGCTCGGTGGGGCTGGGTGTTGTCACTGGGGTCTCTGCAAAAAGGCAGACTGGTTTTTGCCTGGGTGATGCTGGCTCATGGGCTGCACTGTTGCTTGGGCACTGGTCTGACTGGTGCCAGTTCCATCTTGTGGCTGTTGACGGTGTCACTGCATCACGCAGGAGGCTGGGGCACCCTCTAGTGCCGGAGCCGCAGCTGCTGGAGGGGTTTGCACTCACTGGGCTCTTTTTTGGGGTGTTTTTTTTCAGGGTGCAACTGCAATGGTCACTCTGCCTCGTGCCACTTCGACCCGGAGCTGTTCCAGGCCAGCGGAGGGACGAGCGGGGGCATCTGCGACGACTGCCAGCACAACACCGAAGGCAACAACTGCGAGCGCTGCAAAACCAACTATTTCCGCAACCAGCGGCAAGACCTCGCCCACCCTGAAGCCTGTTTGCGTGAGCACCCGGCTAACCCCCACCCAGCTCCTTCCCCGGCCCCCCCGTGCCCCTCACACCCCTCAGCAGTGCCGTGTCTCGCCCGTTTCCAGCCTGCGAGTGCGACCCCGACGGCACCGTCCCAGGCTCCATCTGCGACCCGCTGACGGGGCGCTGCGCCTGCAAGGAGAACGTGCAGGGGGACCGCTGCCATCTCTGCAAGCCGGGCTTTGCCCAGCTGGCCCACGCCAACCCCCTGGGGTGCCGCAGTGAGTACGGCCCCGTGCACCCCCCTGCGCCCCGGGATGCTCCTCAGTGGCTCCGGGCTACTGGCTCCGAGGTTTCCGTAGTGTAGTGGTTATCACGTTCGCCTAACACGCGAAAGGTCCCCGGTTCGAAACCGGGCGGAAACACTCGGTTTTTACTGACCCGAGGAGAAAGGGACCTGGGGGTCCTGGTGGCCAGCAGGACCCAGTGCTGGCTCCTGACCTCCTGCTGGCCAAGAAGGCCAACAGTCATCCTGTGGTGGATCAGAAGGGGGGTGGTTAGCAGATGGAGAGAGGTTCTCCTCACCCTCTACTCTGCCCTGGGGAGACCACAGCTGGAATGTTGTGTCCAGCTCTGGGCCACTCAGTTCCAGAAGGACACAGAGCTGCTGGAGAGAGCCCAGTGCAGAGCCACAGAGATGATGGAGGGAGGGGAGCATCTCCCTGCTGAGGAAAGGCTGAGGGAGCTGGGAAAAAGGAGCCTGAGGGGTGACCCCATGGATGTTGATCAATTTGTGAAGGGTGGGTGTGAGGAGGATGGAGCCAGGCTCTGCTCAGGGGCACCCAGTGACAGGACAAGGAGCAGCTGGTGTGAGCTGGAGCAGAGGAGGTTCCCCATCAGTGTGAGAAGGACCTTGTTCCCAGGGAGGGTGGCAGAGCCCTGGCAGGGGCTGCCCAGGGAGGTGGTGGAGTCTCCTTCTCTGGAGACGTTTCAAACCCACCTGGACTGTTCCTGTGTGACTGGATCTTGGGGATCCTGCTGTGTCAGGGGGATGGGGTTAGATGATCTTTTGAGGTCCCCTCCAATCCCTAATGTTCTGTGATTTCAAAGACTAAGGACTGTTTACAAAGGTTTAGGAACCTCCTTGCTCAGGCTGTGGCCTGTCTTGGCTATAAGATTTGCCCAAAGCAGAGGGAAAGAGGAGTCTGGGGCATGTGGAGGGCTGTATCCCCTTCTCAGGTGCCTCCTGGGTTGTGCAGGGCTCAGGAATGATGCTGGTGGTGATGTCTTGTGGCTCAGTGGGCTGTACAGGGGTCACCATCGTGTGTGAGGCTGGGCTAAGGGTCCTTCAGGGTCCTGCTGCAGCCCTTGAGGGGACTGTGTGGTGTTAGAACAGGCCTGCAGGTCCCTTGTGTGGAGCTGAGGGATGAATGAAGAGACCCCAGAGCTCATCCTTGGGTGGCTGCAAGGTCTTTGTGAGGATCCAGCACCATGGCTCTGCCCTCACTGTTAACAGAAAGTCCCTCCTCGTTCCAGGATGCACCTGCAACGCGCTGGGAACGCGGCAAGATGTGCCCTGTGATGACGAGACCGGCCGATGCTTCTGTTTGCCCAACGTGGTGGGAGATGACTGCGACCAGTGTGCGGCTGAGCACTGGCAGATGGGGAGTGGCCGGGGCTGCCAGCCCTGTGGTTGCCACCCGCAGGGTTCCAGCAGCCCCCACTGCAACCAGGTATCTCCCAGCCCATCCCGAGCATCCGCAGGGCAGATCCTACACATCTCAGCAGCATTTCTCCTTCATTCTCCTGCTTTATTCACCCATTCACCTGCCTCCTTGTTCTCTTGTCTTGTGCTGATGGGGTGGCAGCTGCAGAGCCAGGGCCACTTGTCCCCATGGGGCAGCACTGTGCCAAGGACCACCTTGGGCACCACAACCATCTGCTGGGTGTCTTCATCTCGATCTAGGGGATCCTGCTGTGTCAGGGGGATTGGACTGGATGATCTTTCGAGGTCACTTTCAATCCCTAATGATTCTATGAGGATTCTATGATTCTCCCCCTGGACTGAGCACTGGGGAGGTCTCCCCTTGAGTACTGAGGGCAGTGCTGGCCCCCTCACTCTTGAGGGGCTCAAGTGGGTCCAGAGGAGAAATGAGGATGGGGAAGGGACTGGAGGGAGAAACTGATGGGGAGAGGCTGAGGGAGCTGGGGGTGTTAAGCCTGGAGAAGAGGAGACTCAGGGGGGACCTTCTCCCTCTCTCCAACTCCCTGAAGGGAGGCTGTAGTCAGGTGAGGGTCAGGCTCTTCCAGGCAACCAGCACCAGGATGAGAGAGCAGGGCCTGAAGCTGCCAGGTTACGCTGGATGTTAGGAAGCCCTTCCTGACATAAAGGGTGATCAGAGGCTGGACTGGACTGCCCAGGGCAGTAGTGGAGTCCCCATCCCTGGAGATGTTGAAGGGCAGCCTGGCTGTGGCCCTGAGTGCCCTGGTGTGGCCACTGGGGTGATGTTAGGTGCTGGTCTGGGCTGGCTGAGCTCAGAGGGCTTCTCCAGCCTCAGTGATTCTGTGATTCTGCAATGACAGCACATCCTGGGGCTGGTCAGGGAAGGCTGGTTGTTTTCTGGCTCTGGAGCTCCACAGCAGTTGAGACAGAGGTTTCCCAGGGAAGTGCCCTGAGCTGAGGGCTCTCTCTGCTCAGTTCACAGGCCAGTGCCCGTGCAGAGAAGGCTTCACCGGTCGGACGTGCTCGGCTGCCCAGCTGCAGGTTTGCCCCGACAGACACTACAGAGACGTCCGAGGAGGGTGCACAGGTCAGCAGTAGCCACCTGGGTCTGGCTTGGTGCTTCCTAGCAGGGAAATGATGGGTTATCTGGGAAGGAGCTCCTGGCCCTTGTCCTCTCATCAGTGTCCCCCTCACTATTTTGAAAGAGAAATTTCCTCTCTGGAACAGCCTGCCACTTCATCCCCATCTCCATTATCCACCAGTTCTCCCCCAGCAGCCTTGGATGAGCCCCTCAGGCAGGCCCAGCCTTGCGGGGTCTGGGCAAGCAACTAGGCTTGGAGGCTCTTCCCATTCCTCTGCCCGATGCTGCAGGGGCTGGTGGGTGGGCTTGGACTCCAGGGCATGTTGGCAGCCCATGAGCAGGGTCTGGTTGGACCAACATCCCCTTTCAGCCAGCTTCACCTCTCTGTTTCTCCACCTTCCCCTCACCCAGAGTGCGACTGTGACTTCCAGGGCACAGAGGACGTGGGGTGCAACAAAGCCACGGGCCAGTGCCTCTGCCTCCCGGGTGTCACGGGCTCCCGCTGCGACCGGTGCCAGCGGGGCCACTGCAGCACCTACCCGGCCTGTGAGCTCTGCCACCCCTGCTTCCACAGCTACGACGGGGACATCCAGCGCCTGCGCCAGCGCCAGGCTGCCCTGGCCAACTCCACCAGTCGGCTGGCCCCGGGCTCCGGGGGCTCCCAGCTTGGCCCCCGCCTCTCGCAGGTGCAGGACAATGCACAGCGGGCACAGGACATCCTCAGTCACCCTCCTGTGGCAGAGCAGAGCCTGGCCCAGGCGGGCAGTGCACTCGCTGCCATCAGGTGAGGGACGATGCTGCTGCTCACAGGGGTATCCCATCCCTCAGCTGGGATGTTCTTCTCTCTGCACTCACTCCCCTGTCACACTCAGCCCCTCACATGCCCTCTGCTTAGTCTCCACACCTGGAGGTCATGCTCTGCTCATGAGGTGTCCAGGGGTGGAGGAGGACAGCATCTCCATGTGTGCCCATCCTGTGCAAACTGCTGCAGAGCAGGAGGAGGGTTGAATTGGTGCTGGATGGGCATCCTGGGGGCATGTCTAGCATCCCAGTCCCTCCAATCTGGCCTGTTGTGGGACAGCTGTAGCCCTGCCCCACTCTCTGCCACCTCTGCAGACTTACAAGGCCATGGCCTGTCCTCAGCCATCAGCTCCTGAGGCTCAGAAGTGCCTCTTTTCCAGCTGCTGGAGGGGTCCCATCACAGACTAGCCCAGTCTCCTGCCCTCTGCCTGCAGCAGCTTTGCTTGAATTCACCTTTTCTGCTTTTCCTCTCCCAGAGAGCAGATCCAAGGAATAAATCCTGACCTTCATTTTCCGGATGAGGCTGCCTCTCTGTCGAGGGAGCTCCAAGCCCTCAACAGCAGCTTGTCCACGACCGTCGCCCAGTACCAGAGCAAGAAGACCCAGTTTGAAAGCAGCCGCAGCACGGATCTGTCAGGTACAGCTGCTGCAGCTCTATTGTCTCTCAGTTTGCAGCTGTTAACTTAGCGTGGCCGTGCGTGGTGGGAGGATGAGCTGGAGCCTGGAACCTGCTGTCAGCTCAGGAGCAGCAAACAGACCCTCCCTCCCCAGCCTCTGCTCTGTGACCCCGGATTTCGCACCCTCCGGTTGTTTGCTCTGGGATGGTGGGGCTGGGTGGCTCCTTCCCCAGCCAGCACAAACTCAGCTGCTGGGATGCACTGGGAGCTGTGGGCAGGGGAGGTCCCCACTGGGGAAGCTCGGGGGAAGTGGAGATCATGAAGGTTGTGCACAGATGGGAGGGCTGGAGGGCGGGGACAGGAGCCAAGCAGCTGTCAGGCGCCTGGAGAAGAGCTAATGAAACGCGGTGATGCTGCTGCCTCTGGTTCTCTCCGAGTGGCTCCTGGCTGCTGCACCCAGCTTGGCCGGCTGGGGATGTGCGAGCTGTGGCCAGCGGCTGCTTCCCAGCCCGTTCCTCTGCATCGCCAGGTCCAGGCAGGGCTCAGAGCTCCATGTCCTCTGTACTGGACAGGAACAGCCTGACCCCCTTAGGAGCCAGGGAAAGGGCTCACGACGCCCCGTCCTGACCTGCCAAAGCCTTTTGGGGCCACAGGGAGTGATGCCCAGGGCCAGCCTGTGGACATCATAGGATCATCGTCTTGCTTTAGTTTTGTTTCAAGCCTTTTAACTCCAGCCTGGGGTTGAGTCCTTCAGGAGGGCTCTGAAAGAAGGTCTGGAAGGCTCTGGGAAGTCAAAAGAGCTGTTTCCCTCCTGCCCCGTGGACCGATGGCCGTGGCTGTGCGCCCCAGCCCTCTGCACACAGGGCACAGCTGGTGTCTGTGCTCTGTTTGTGACTCCTTTGTGTCATCTCTTGGTTTTATTCCTGCAGGAGCCCTCAGGACAATCCAGTCTGCTTACCAGACATCCACCAACGCCAGCGGCCTCGTGGCCGGCGCCTCTAGGCTACTGGCCAAGTCCCGGGAGAGCCGCAGGAGTGCTGCAGGGCTGCAGGGGGATATCTCTGGCTCCACCTCGAAGCTGCTGGCTCTCAAGGGAGAGATGAGCTCGTCCCCCAACCTGAGCCCTGTCATCAATAAGGTAGAGACAGAAAGTTTTGTGCCTTCCTCATCTCATTGTCAAGAGGGCCTCGTAGTGCTCAGCAGGCAGGAGTCTCATCCCGCAGGGATCCATCCTCCCTCACACAGCCCAGCAGGGCAGGACTGACTCTCTGTGCAGAGACACTCACAAGCAGTGTCCAAGGAACCTGCTGCTCTGGGGCAGCAGTGGAGAATTGTCTGAGCATCCCCTGCCTGGGGATCGCAGACACCAAGGTGTTGCTCACCTCCCCCTCCCAGGAACTCGCTGTTTCCTCCAAGGACTCTCTCACATGTGGGCTGTATCTCAAAGAGCCACTTAATTGCTGGATGAGGTTTCTTTTCTTTCTCCTGCGTGGCTTTGTTATTGCCATGGAGACCCATTTAGGTGGCTCCTAATGCTCCGTTGCTGTGGAGACCACCAGCCTCCCCTCTCTGCTTTCAGGGCACCAGCACATGCCCAAGCGACCAGGCTCTGGCTCAGGGGTTGCATGAACGCCCCGGTGCACTGAGCTCTTTGCTGGTGGTGGCTCCAGAAGGTGGTGTCCAGGGTCTTCTCAGCCCATTCCCTCACCCAAAGCAAACTGCACAGCTGGGACAGGGTTCCCCTGGCACGAGGAGCAGAGCTGCTGTCCTGAGAGCAAGGGAGGTGTTTGCTCCTCACCTGTGAGCCGCTGGGGTTTGGCTCCTTCCTGTCGTCCAGCTTGGGGCGGGTGAGGAGATGCCAACCTTGTGTTGGTGTCTCAAGGGTGGATGCTCAACGCTGCTGCACATGTGTGGAGCTCCGACTGCCCTTCTCCAACACAGTCATGGTTCCTGCTCATCTGGACCAGCCCCACCGGGGAGGAGAATTGAGGGTTGGCTCCATCCCCATCCCTGTGAGGACCTCCTGCAGCGTGAGCACCGCAGGTTCCCAGCTGCCTTGGCAGAGGGTCTGTTGAAGCTTTGGCCTCTATAATGGGCTGGTTTGCCCCTCTCTGGAGGTCTCCTCAGCAAGGTCTGTGGCCTCACTGCTCCTCTGCTCCTTCTCTCTCTCTGCAGATCTGTGGTGGTTTCCGAGTGGACGTGTGTACACCCGCCCGCTGCGAGGGGCTGCTCTGCCCGCGGGACAACAGCAGCACCTGTGGGGCCGGCCAGCCCTGCCTTGGCATCGTCCCCATGGCCAGGGGGACCCTCTCCATGGCCGGGGCAGCAGCCAGGGAGCTGGGCAGCCTGAGCACACGGCTCCGCGACACGGCACAGCTGGTGAGCGTGGCCCGTGGGCAAAACCCCTGCTCCGTCCTTTGGGGTCAAGCAGGGGAGCCTGGGGGGACAGGGTGGGAGGAGTGAGCTCTGCTCAGTGCCTCAAAGGCTTGAACACCTCTCCCGTGAGGAAAGGCTGAGAGAACTGGGGCTCTTTAGTCTGGAGGAGAGAAGGCTGCCAGGGATCTGATTGCTGTCTGTAAATATCTGAGGAGCAGGGGTCAAGAGGAAGGGACCAGTCTCTTTACAGTGGTGTCCAGTAACAGAACAGGGGATAACAGGGATCAGCTATAACACAGGAAGTTCCACCTCAACATGAGGAGAAACTTCTTCACTTTGAAGATGATGGAGCCCTGGAACAGGCTGCCTGGAGAGGCTGTGGAGTCTCCTGCTCTGGAGACCTTCAGAACCCACCTGGATGGTCCTGTGTGACCTGTCCTGGGGGATCCTGTCCTGGCAGAGCGGTTTGACTGGGTGGTCTCTTGCAGTCCCTTCCAACCCCAAACTTTCTGTGATTCTATCACTTGGGCAGCTTCAGAAGTTCAGGAGAGGGAGGCTCCCTGCCAACTGGGGGAGGGTCCTGCCTCCCACACAGACAAAATGAGGTTCCCCAGTCGAGAAGGTCCCAGCTTGAGAAGAAACAGCTCCATGAGGGTGTTGTTGTTTGCAGATTACATCAACAGAGATGTCTGTGAGTCAGATCCAAAGGAACGCTCAGCGGCTGCTGGGCCAGATCAGCGTCACGAGGACACAGCTGGAAGAGGACGTGCGGCGCGTCCGGCAGTTCATCCAGCAAGTCCGGGGCTTCCTGACAGGTAGCAGCCTGCTGGCTCTGTGTGTGGCCTGGGGCGATGGGGTCTGCGTGGGAATGCTGCTTCTTACAGGGACATCGTGTAGGAGAGAGCAGACCTATTGGGGAGCAGTGGAGGAGAAGGGGACCTGGGGTCCTGGTGGCCAGCAGGATGGCCCTGGTGGCCAAAGTGGTCGACAGCATCCTGGGGTGGATCAGAAGTGGGGTGGTTAGGGGATTGAGAGAGATTCTCCTCCCACTCTACTCTGCCCTGGGGAGACCACAGCTGGAATCTTGTGTCCAGTTGTGGATCCTTCAGTTCCAGGAGGACACAGAGCTGCTGGAGAGAGCCCAGTNTCACCCAGCTGTATTTTGCACATCTGAGGCGGTGTGGGAGGTTTGGATGGTGTCTCCTGAAAAGTGGAGAAGACATTTCAGCGGCACAAGTCCATGACTTGGCTACTGGAGCTGCTCAGGCTTCACTCTGCTGCTCAGATCACCTTAAATTACTCCTGGTTGATTTATCTGTGTCCATCTCCCTTGGATCTCACCTGCACAAACCCTTCCTGTTCCCCCACAAACCCTCCCTGCTTCCCTAGACATCTTTGAAGGCCACCTGTGAGGTCCTGAGGTACCACAGATCCTTGACTGTGGATGTGTGGAGCTTCATGGAGGGGTCTCCACTATCCCCCTACTGGAGCTGCTCTTAGATATAATATTTAAACCAGTGAACAGCTTTAACCTCAGGGACAGCTGAGCAGTCTGCAGCAGGAGCAACAACTTGCCTTGAGTCCTGCTCCCTGCCACAGGGCCCTGGGCCACCTCTGAGGTCCAGCCCATCCCCACGGCTGCTGCTCTCCAAGGATTTGCCACCGGCACTGACTCGGCAGTGGCAGAACTCGGTGACCAGGGATAAACAGGCAGCCCTGCTCTGGAGCAGACTCTTAATCAGGGGAGAATTCCTTGTTGTCCTATAAACCTCCAGGATGACTTATTGTTCTCAGACAGACTGTAATAACATAATGAGCCTCGCGAGCATTAGCTCAGTAAGAAAACCAGGTCACTCGTGCTGCCTGGTGTTAATGACGAGTGAAGATATTTGGGAGCTAATCACTGGGCTGATGTCCCCTGGGCTCCAGCTGCTTCTGATTCCTCAGGTTTATTATTAACTTTTATTTGTGGAATAAAAGAGGGGTTTGTCCTGAGATGCAAATTCAACTGCTCAGTGAGGTCTGGCTGCGCTCGGGGCTCAGCCGCTGTGTTCCTGCTAAAGGGGGCATTTCAGTCCTCTCCTGGAAGGTGCTCTGGTGGGGTTGAGCTGTGCTTTGCATTCAAGGGGACCCTGTCAGGGTCTGAAATGAAGGGGATGTGATTCTCCCCCTGGACTGGGCACTGGGGAGGGCTCCCCTCCAGTACTGGGGGCAGTGCTTTGCCCATCACTTCAAGACAGAGATGGAGGGGCTGCAGCAGGTCCAGAGGAGAAATGAGACTGAGGAAGGGACTGGAGGGAGAGGCTGATGGGGAGAGGCTGAGGGAGCTGGAGGTGTTGAGCCTGGAGAAGAGGAGACTCAAGGACCTTCTCCCTCTCTCCAGCTCCTTGAAGGGAGGTTGCAGTCAGGTGAGGGTCAGGCTCTTCTCTTGGGCAACCAGCACCAGGACGAGAGGGCAGGGCCTGAAGCTGCCAGGGGAGGGTTAGGTTGGGTGTCAGGAAGCCCTTCCTCATGGAAAGGGTGATCAGAGGCTGGACTGGGCTGCCCAGGGCAGTGGTGGAGTCCCCATCCCTGGAGGTGTTGAAGGGCAGCCTGCCTGTGGCCCTGAGTGCCCTGATGTGGCCACTGGGGTGATGTTAGGTGCTGGTCTGGGCTGGCTGAGCTCAGGGGGCTTCTCCAGCCTCAACCACTCTGTGACTGCTCATGGAAGAGCAGGGTGTCTGCCCTCATCCTCACTGGCTTTCTCACGCAGACGAGGACATGGACCCTGCCACCATCCAGGAAATCAGCGAGTCTGTTCTCTCCCTCCGCCTTCCCACGGACGCTGCTGCAGTGCTGAGGAAGATGAATGAGATCCAGAGTCTGGCGACGAAGCTGCAGTGCCCAGAGAGCATCCTGGCCCAGACGGCCGAGGACATCGCCAGGGCCAAGCAGCTCCAGCAGGAAGCAGAACAAGCCAGGTGGGCTGGGGTTCAGGGGCTTGTGGCAGCCCAGGGTGGAACGTGGTGGTTCTTGGGTTGATACCTCGCTGTGCTGGAGCCTTGCACAGTCTCAAGCTTCAGGCCTGAAGTTTTATGTCTGTTCAGAGCCTAAAAATAATGAGGCTGCAGTATCCACAGACACCTCCCAGCTGCCCCCATACAAGTCAAAAATCACTGCCAAGAATAGATCCAGCTACAGATGCCAGAAGAAGGTCCTCAGTGGGAGAAACAGAGGCTCTTCCCTCTCTCTCTCACCCGTGTGATGGGAGATGACGGAGTTGCCCTGGTACCCTGCTCACTGTGGGTGACCTACATCCTAATTGCACAAGCCAGCCCGAGGAGATTAAACAGACTGTTTGTTTTCTGGGTGAAAGTTGGGAGGATCATCCCCTGCCCCCCTAAAAAGTCACTGCAGCGTGTCCTTGTGAATTTGGAGCATCTCCTCTGTCACGTGTTGACTCGCAGCCGTATCCCGGCGACAAGGTTAGTGGGATAAGCAGGTAAACTCCTTGGGAGTGTCTGACACCTGCTTAACCTGCTGCAAGGGATGGGACAAGGGCCGCTGGCTCTGTGTGGGGAGCTCTGTCACCCGGTCTCGACACTCCCACTGCAAGCAGAGCAGAGTTTGTGGAGGCTGGAGCTGTGGTAGCTGCTTTCCCTTCACTCTTTTATTTTGGAAGTGGTGCAGAACATGTTCTGATCGAGTTTCATGGGAGGTGTTGGAGGTGTTGGTGCCCTTCTCTGTTTGTCTGCTCTGCTTGGGGGTGTGGGATGGGTCTGACACTTCTCTCAGTGCTGAAGCGCTGTGTGCAGGTGGTTTGTGGCTTTTGAGGAAGGAAACTTGTAGCCTTCTTGGTAACAACCCCCTGCAGCTACAGGTTTGGGGGAGTGGGGCTGGAAAGCAGTGTGACAGAGCCCTGGAACAGGTTGCCCAGGGGGGTTGTGGAGTCTCCTTCTCTGGAGACATTTCAAACCCACCTGGACATGTTCCTGTGGGACTGGATCTTGGGGATCCTGCTGTGGTGGGGGGATTGGACTGGATGATCTGTTGAGGACCCTTCTAATCCCTAATGATTCTATGATTGGACTTGATGATCTTTCAGGATCCCTTCCAGTCCCTAATGTTCTGTGATCTGAGACCTGGGGGCTCTAATTGACAGGAGACTGAATCTGAGCCAGCAGGGTGCCCAGGTGGCCAAGAAGGCCAGTGGTATCACCTTAGAAACTGTGTCCAGCAGGAGTAGGGAGGGGATTGTCCCCCTGGACTCAGCACCTTGAGTACTGGGTCCAGTTTTGGCCACCTTAGTACAGGGGAGACATCAAGGGGCTGCAGTGAGGGCAGAGGAGGCAACGAAGCTGGGGAAGGGCCTGGAGAATCAATCTGATGGGACTGAGAGATGGAGAGAGTTGAGGCTGGTTAGTTGGAGGAAGAGGAGGCTGAGGGGAGACCTCATCTCTACAACTATCTGAAAGGACCCTGCAGAGATGCTGGTGCTGGGCTCTTCTCAGAGGTCATCAGTGACAGAAGCAGAGGGAAGGGCTTCCAGCTCCACCAGGGGAGGGTCAGACTGGCCATCAGGAAGAGATTCTTCCCGGAGAGAGTGGTCAGGGACTGGGATGGGCTGCCCAGGGTGGAGGTTGAGTCCCCATCCCTGGATGAGTCGCTTAGATGTGGTGCTGGGGGATCTGGTTTAGAAGTGACCTTGTAGAGTCAGGTTGATGGTTGGGCTTGGCGATCCTAAGAGTCTTTTCCAACCTGAATGATCCTGTGAACATCCCTGTCTTGCTTCTCGAGGTTCCTCCTTTGCTTCTCTAACCTGGATTTGTCCCCACTGACTCCTGGCTGTTCCCTGCATTTCCCCAGGAACCGGGCGAACGCGGTGGAGGGCAGCGTGGAGGAGGTGGTTGGGAACCTGCGCCGAGCCAACGCGATGCTCCTGGAGGCCCGGGGTGCTATCAGGGGCTCTGGCTCTTCCCTTCGCTTCATCCAGGAGCGCATTGATGAGGTAACTTCACAGCTCCCTGAAAGGGGGGTGTAGAGAGGTGGGGGTTGGTCTCTTCTCCTGTGCAAACTGCTCCTTTGACTCTTCCCCACTTGGCCCCTCCTGCACCAGGGGGGCTGGGAGAGGGGCTCTGGCAGGGCTGTAGCTGTGAAATCTCTTCTGTCTGCTGAGCCTCACCTCAGCACCTCTCCCACCCCCATCCCTGCTCCCTGCTGAAGCTCCACTCTCCTCTCTGTCCTTCAGACAGCTCGTCCCTGCTCAGAAGAACAAACCAGTAGGAGTCAGGTTGGGACATGATCATCTTCTTAATGCTTGTAGATCGAGGCTGTTCTCGGCCCAACCGAGAAGAACATGCAGTCCATCGCGGGGCAGCTGGACGGGCTGACGGAGCGACTCTCACAGCTGCAGCACAGAGCAGACCAGAACCGCCTGCGGGCTACCGACGCGCGGCAGACGGCCAGTGAGGCAGGCGAGCAGGCCAGCAGTGCACAGCAGGTAATGGGCTCTGGCACAGCCTCCTCCCGCTGCCGTCAGCCACCAGCCATGTCCCCCAGATGATGAGGAGGAGGCCACATCTGGAATATCATGTCCAGCTGTGGGCCCCTCAGTTCCAGAAGGACACAGAGCTGCTGGAGAGAGCCCAGCGCAGAGCCACAGGGATGATGGAGGGAGGGGAGCATCTCCCTGCTGAGGAGAGGCTGAGGGAGCTGGGGCTCTGGAGCTGGGAAAAAGGAGCCTGAGGGATGACCCCATGGATGTTGATCAAGGTGGGAAGGGTGGGTGTGAGGAGGATGGAGCCAGGCTCTGCTCAGGGGCACCCAGTGACAGGACAAGGGGCAGCGGGTGTGAGCTGGAGCAGAGGAGGTTCCCCATCAGTGTGAGAAGGACCTTGTTCCCAGGGAGGGTGGCAGAGCCCTGTCAGGGGCTGCCCAGGCAGGTTGTGGAGTCTCCTTCTCTGGAGATGGTTTCAAACCCACCTGGACTGTTCGTGTGTGACTGGATCTGTGGGATCCTGCTGTGGCAGGAGGACTGGACTATACGATCCTTCAAGATCCCATCCCATCCGTAATGTTCTGTGATTCCCTGCAGAGGTTTCCCTGCTCAAGCCACAGCTTGTCTGCTCATGTGTCCCTAATCCACCAGATGCCCTGGGTTTTTCCAGGACCTTTCTCACTCCTGATGCCCTCTGTAGGAACCTTATTCCTCTGCATCTCCCACTCGAGGCAGCAGATCCAGCTCAGTCAGGGCTTTGCACGGGCAGCACCATCACACATTCGTGTGATGATGCAGTGATGAAGCTCTCCTGCAGTGTCCCAGTCATGGAATCCAATGCCCTGCTGTCTGGATCCTACCTGCACTGCTTGTCTGCTCCTCCCCAGGCTTTCGAAGAGGTGAAGCAACTCTACGCCGAGCTGAAGGGCAGGATGGGGCAGAGCCCAGCACTGGGGGAGCAGGGCAGCCGCGTGCAGAGCATCAACCTGGAGGCACAGGCTCTCTTTGAGGAAACGTTGGCCATGGTGCTCAGGATGGAGAGTAAGACCTTCTGAACTCACTGTAATAACCCCCACACACCTGGGAAGGGCTTTGGGCTCCAAGAGGGGTGAAGGAAAGGCATTATGAGGAGAACCCAGTTTAGGCAGTGGGGTGGTGTGGGTTTGAGCTGAACCTGCTGGTGCTTTGCCAGTCAATTTAGAGCTTGTAAGGGGGTGAGTGCTGCTGTGGAAGGGACCCCCTGCTTCCAGTGCCCCCCTGCCCCTGTTGTCCTCACTCACTCGCTTCCATTTTTAAGCATTTTCAAAGCAGTCCTGCAGAGTTGTCTTGTGTTGAGGGTGAAGAGGGAGAGACTCATCCCAGCCTGCTGAGGAGGATAATGCCCAGGAGCCTGCCTCGTCATCACCTAACCTTTTCCTGGCCTCTCTCTTCAGCTTTAGAGATGGAAATTCAGGAAAGCAACAAGGCTCTGGTGTCCAAATCAGCCAGGCTGTCAGGCCTGGAGGAGCGGGTGGGGAGGATCCGAGATGCCATCAACAAGCGAGTCGCCTACTACGAGAGCTGCTCCTGAGCAGCCACTGGCTGCTGAGTTCATCCCCATCTTCCCACCAGAGCCTCCATGTGACCAACATCTGCTTCTTAGTAAGTTGAGTTTTACCTCTGTAAAGCAGCTGCACTGAGCCAGAGGAGCAGCCCCGTGGAGAACGTTAACGTTGGCTGGACTTGGCTGATGCTGCCTGGTAGCTGGAGGAAAGAGGAGGTAGAGACATCGGTCTTCTGTGGCAAATAAAACCATCCCCAACACTCCTACAACCTGGAGGGGTTTGTAGAGCAAAGAATCCTTTCTTTGTCTCGTTTTAACCAATTCACTGCTCAAATTAAAACCCTCATGTGGGGTCTGTCAAAGCTGCTTCTCTGTGCTGCAGTTAGTCCTTCACACTCACCGTGGCTTCAAGTGTTGTCCTCCCAGACCTTTCTTCAAAGAAACAGATCATAGAAGAGGAGAATTTTGTCCCCATCAAACCTGTGCAGCAGCCTGATGTTTGTAGGAATAAAGAAACACAACCTCACACTCAGAGGTGAACAAGGGCAGGGTAGAGTCTGGCATCTGGGCAAGAACAACGAGGATAGGGTGGGGACTGAACTGTGGGAGAACAACGGAGGAGAAAGGGANCTCATGTGGGGTCTGTCAAAGCTGCTTCTCTGTGCTGCAGTTAGTCCTTCACACTCACCGTGGCTTCAAGTGTTGTCCTCCCAGACCTTTCTTCAAAGAAACAGATCATAGAAGAGGAGAATTTTGTCCCCATCAAACCTGTGCAGCAGCCTGATGTTTGTAGGAATAAAGAAACACAACCTCGCACTCAGAGGTGAACAAGGGCAGGGTAGAGTCTGGCATCTGGGCAAGAACAACGAGGATAGGGTGGGGACTGACCTGTGGGAGAACAACGGAGGAGAAAGGGGGTCCTGGTGGCCAGCAGGATGGCCAGGAGCCAGCAAGGGGCCCTGATGGCCAAGGCCAACAGTATCCTGGGGTGGATCAGAAGGGGAGTGGTTAGCAGATGGAGAGAGGTTCTCCTCCCCTTCTACTCTGTCCTGGTGAGACTACATCTGAAATGTTGTGTCCAGTTGTGGGCCCCTCAGTTCCTGAAGGACACAGAGCTGCTGGAGAGAGGCCAGTGCAGAGCCACAAGGATAATGAAGCAGACTCAGCGTGGTGCTCCTAGAAGCCCAAGTTGCCATCAGGGGCTCTGGCTCTTCCCTTTGCTTCGTCCAGGAGCACACTGATTGAACATCTCCCTGTTGAGGAAAGGCTGAGGGAGCTGGGGCTCTGGAGCTGGGAAAGAGGAGCCTGAGGGGTGACCCCATGGATGTTGATCAGTGTGTGAAGGGTGGGTGTGAGGAGGATGGAGCCAGGCTCTGCTCAGGGGCACCCAGTGACAGGACAAGGGGCAGCGGGTGTGAGCTGGAGCAGAGGAGGTTCCCCATCAGTGTGAGAAGGACCTTGTTCCCAGGGAGGGTGGCAGAGCCCTGGCAGGGGCTGCCCAGGGGGTTGTGGAGTCTCCTTCTCTGGAGACATTTCAATCCCACCTGGATGTTCCTGTGTGACTGGATCTAAGGGATGTTGCTGTGGCAGGGTGACTGGACTGGATGATCTTCCAAGGTCCCTTCCAGCCCCTCATGTTCTGTGATCCTGTGAAAGGTCTCGTCTGACTTTGTGCCACCAGCTGCTCACTCCCTGTGTGATGCTCTGCCAGAGAAACCCCTGAGGGATCAGGACTGCAGAGCTTGGGAGATGCTTTAGGAGGGGCTCACTAGCCCGTTTCCACATCAGGTGTCTGTGAATAACCAAGAGGCCCTTTACAAAACAAAACTCAGCTTTATTGAGCAAGGATTTATTGTGCAATTACAGACTCAGAAGCCAGGAGCTTGGACCTTATCATCAGACACACGGAGGTTGCTAGCAGGTTGCCTCTCCTTTTGTAGCCCAAGGGTTGATGGTTGGACTCGATGGTCCCAAGGGTCTTTTCCAACCTGGATGATTCTAAGCGAGACCAGGGCAGCTGATGGGTGCTGGACAGCAAAACCTGGGGCCAACCTAAGCCCGAGGATGAGGATAATGAAAACAACTGCCCTGCCACTGAGTAAATCCCCTGCCTGGCCTCGGCGTGGGGGTCACGCTGTGCACTGGACACCTCTACAGCATACTGAGAACAAAAGCTGGCAGCACTGAGCGGTGGAGTGTGGACAATATACACTGGATATGCTCGCAGCAGCCTCAGCCCTCTCCTTGCCTTCTCCTGGCTTAAATAAACCCAAAAGAGGCCGAGCTCCCTGCCTGATGGGTTCCTGGGACGAAGGTGCCGGCCACTGCTCTCCGAGACGCTGCTCCTGGCGGGACGCAGGCTCCCTTCTTGCTTCCGCTGCTGATGTCTGGCTTTGAAGTGCAGGAAAGAGTAAGTCAGCCCTTCTGTTCCTGCAAGAGAGAGTCAGCTGAGGATTGAAGGTTGTTTTGAGATCACTGCCTGCACGTGGTGCTGGTTCCAAGCAGCAGCAGGGGGTTAGGAACAGCAGAGATCCCTTTGTGCGCCGCTGATCATCAGAACAAAGCTCCTCGGAGCCTGGAGTTGCTGTTGCATTCACCTGCTCCGTTCACCCTCTGCACGTTACTAGCCTGTTGATCCAATCTTGTTGGTGTGGAGCAGGGGATGGCAGGAGGCAGCTCACCCCGTGCAGCTCCCGTGCTCTTGTTCCCTCTGAGGAACGTTCCTTGGACACAGGGTCTCTCGTGGAACGTGGTGCCAGCGAGAGCTGGCTGCCTGGTGCAGAGTGAATCCCACTGGAACTGTCGTGACTAGACTCTGCTCTGCTGTGTCTGTAACAGAGCAGCCACCTGGGCCTAGGGGTCCTGGTGGCCAGCAGGATGGCCAGGAGCTAGCAATGGGCCCTAGTGGCCAAGAAGACCACTGGCATCCTGGTGTGGATCAGAAGAGGGGTGGTTAGCAGATTGAGAAAGGTTCTCCTCCACCTCTGCTCTGCCCTGATGAGACCACATCTGAAATCTCGTGTCCAGTTGTGGGCCCCTCAGCTCCAGGAGGACACAGAGCTGCTGGAGAGAGCCCAGGGCAGAGCCACAGGGGTGATGGAGGGAGGGGAGCATCTCCCTGCTGAGGGAGCTGGGGTGGCTCTTGAGCTGGGAGCCCAAGGGAGTGACCCCATGGATCAGTATGTGAAGGGTGGGTGTGAGGAGGATGGAGCCAGGCTCTGCTCAGGGGCACCCAGTGACAGGACAAGGGGCAGCGGGTGTGAGCTGGAGCAGAGGAGGTTCCCCATCAGTGTGAGAAGGACCTTGTTCCCAGGGAGGGTGGCAGAGCCCTGGCAGGGGCTGCCCAGGGGGGTTGTGGAATGTCCTGCTCTCAAGACATTTCAAACCCCCCTGGACATGTTCATGTGTGACTGGATGTAGGGGATCCTGCTGTGTCAGGGGGACTGGACTGGATGATTTGTGGAGGTCCCTTCCAATCCCTCATGTTCTGTGATTCTGTGGGGAAGGTAACGGCCCTTCAGGCTGCAGAGTTGCCCGTGCTCAGCCCTTTCCTCATGGTCACAGCTGAGACCTAGCTGCAAAGCCCTAAGCCCAGCTCTGGAGCTGGTTCCAGAGAGCTTCTCAGTGAGCAGCTATAAGTTTGAAGGCCAGGTTTGTGCTTGGCTTCCTGGGACAACCCTGCTGTAACAGGAAAGATGGACTCAGAGTCATTGGACTGGCCTCAGTGGGAGCTGAAAGACAACTTCTTCCTTGAAAGGCTTCCTTAGGAAGGTGATTGTCCCCCTGCACTCAGCACTGGGGAGGCTGCACCTTGAGTACTGGGTCCAATTCCACCTTGGGACAAGGGAGACATCCAGGGGTTGGAGTGAGGGCAGAGGAGGGCAACAGAGCTGGGGAAGGGCTGGAGAATCAGTCTGATGGGACTGAGAGATGGAGATAGTTGGGACTGGTTAGTTTGAGGAAGAGGAGGCTGAGGGGAGACCTCATTGCTCTCTACAGCTCTCTGCAAGGACACTGCGGAGATGCTGGTGCTGGGCTCTGCTCACAGGTCGTCAGTGACAGAAGCAGAGGGAAGGGCTTCCAGCTCCAGCAGGGGAGGGTCAGACTGGCCATCAGGAAGAGATTCTTCCTGGAGAGAGTGGTCAGGGACTGGGCTGGTCTGCCCAGGGTGGGGGTTGAGTCCCCATCCCTGGATGAGTTTAAAAGTCTCTTAGATGTGGTGTTGGGGGGGTCTGGTTTAGGGGTGACCTTGTAGAGTGGGGTTGATGCTTGGACCTGATGATCCCGGGGGTCTTTTCCAACCTGAATGATTCTGAGATTCTATGATGCTGTAGCTGAAGCTTCTCCTGTTGCAGAAAACCCCTGAGTCCATCTGGTTCCACTCTGCCTTTCCCTTTTTCATGCCATAACGAGATTAATTAAAAGGAGCTGGTGCCTGGATTGCCGAGCACTTACCACTGGCCATACGAGGTGCCCCGTGTCTGCCTCCTCATCACATGATCAGACAAACCCCAGTCTGCCCAGTGCCGCAGTGGGAAGAGTGTTTGCTGGTTTTCATCGGAACGAGAACTTCTGATTTGAAGTGGCTGCTTGGAAGAGTCAGGAGAGAAAGAGGAGAGGAAAGAGAAAGAGCAAGGAGTTAGGATCATTCTGCAGGTGAGTGGGATTGTTTTGAATGCAAAGCACTTCGGCTGCTGGGAGCAGAGCTGGGACCAGTCCCTGAGCACCAGCTGAGTCACTGGCACCAGCAGCTCTAACCACAGGCACTTCCCAGTCTGGAGAGCATACAGGCTCCAGTTGATGGAGGGTGGTGATAGAGGCCCTCCCTCAGCTCTGCCAGCTCTGGGCACTGCAGCGAGGACAAGCCCATCGCTCTGCAGCCGGTCCGTCCTTATCGCTCCCTCCTCTCCACCCGCACCTGGGGCTGGCAGCGCCGGCGCCCGGCGGCTCCACCAGGGGTGGTTATTCATGGGCACTGTGCTGGAAGTTCCTGCTGTGACTCAGGTACCTACTGGGACTTTGCAGGCTTTTTGAGCAGCACCGTCTCGGAGCAGAAAGACGTCTTGGTTTTGTCGTGCCCCACGCAGGCCGGGCTGCAGCCGCAGGAGGTTCTGCCGGCTGGGCTGTGGTTGCCAGGCAGGACCGGGCTCTCAGAGTGGCTTTGTGCCCTTTCCTCTCCCATTCCCGTGTCTTCCTCCAGCTGAGCAGGAGGGTTCAGGGAGTCCTGCGTGGCCAGTGGCGTGTCCTTGTCTTCGCTTGGCGATGCCGGCCGGCTGCCCAGCATGGGCGGCGTGCTGGCCTCGGAGACTGGGATAACTGGGACGGAGCTCTCAGCCGCAGCGTGGCCGTTCATGTGCAGCTTCTTCATGTGGTGCACGACGGCCGCGGCGTTGAAGGCTTGCTGGGGGAGGAGACAGAAAGCCCACAGTGAGCACGCGGGGATGGGTGCTGTGGGCACTGAGGGGATGCTGCTGGCCTGGTTTGCACAGGGTTGGAAACGGGGACGTGCTTGTTGCTGGACTAAACACCACCATGTCCACTGGGTGCTAACTGCTGGTGCTTCTCAAGATTCCAACCACCTGTGTGCAAGGAATTTGGGGGAACAGCTGAAAATTACCCCATGATGTGAGACTAGAGGTGAACTTTGAATCACAGAGCATTAGGGATTGGAAAGGACCTCCAAAGATCATCCAGTCCCATCTCCCTGACACAGCAAGATCCCCTACATCCAATTGCACGAGAACATGTCCAGGTGGGTTTGAAATGTCTCCACAACCCCCCTGGGCAGCCC
>VXBP01008831.1:264751-319147 GCA_013400115.1 Rhinopomastus cyanomelas
CTTTCTCCTCTGCTGCTCTCCAACAGGTCAGTCCCCACCTTATCCTGGTCCCTGGGGTTGTTCTTGCCCAGATGCCAGACTCTACACTGCCCTGGTTAGAATTCATTCAGTGTCTCCCTGCCCAGCTCTCCAGCCTGTCCAGGTCCCCCACAATGGCAGCCCAGCCCACTGGTGTTGGCCACTCCTCCCAGCTCTGTGTCATCAGCAGATTTGCTGGCAGTGCTCTCTGTTCCCTCATCCCAGTCATTAATTAATTGATTGAATAGCACTGGTCCCCATTCTGTCAACATGTGGTTCCTGTGACCCCTCCCCTCCACCTAGATTCTTGTTAATACTTCTGATATAGAATCGTTCTGGTTGGGAAAGACTGTCCAGCTCATGATCCTCAAGGAAAAATGAGAGTGTTCAGGGACTGGAATGGGCTGCCCAGGGGGGTGGTTTTGTGCCCATCCCTGGATGAGTTCAAAAGGTGCTTAGATGTAGTGTTGGGTACTCTAGTTGATCTAGGGGTGATCTTGTAGAGTTGGGTTGATGGTTGGACTTGATGATCTTGGGGATCTTTTCCAACCTGAATGACTCTGTGTTTCTAAGGAGGAGAAGCTGGATTGGGCTCTCAAGCAGCTCTGCAGATGGAGCAGGAACTTCCCCTCTCCTCCTCCATCCCCTTTCCTTTCTCGGCGAGGCCGCTCTGGTGCAGTGTCTGTGGTGGATCTCCCGCTCTGCATTGCAGCAGGGAGTGACTATCGGCCCATCCTGGCTATGAGCAGCTTCCCCCAACAGTCTTTGGGGGATCTCAGCCCCACGCAGCTCAGCCTTTGCTGATTGCTCGACGGCAGCGCCCGGCGTTCGTCGGCCGCTCTGGGGGCTCCAGCCAGCAGAGCACTTACCCTCCACTTGCTCTTTGCAAAGTTCTTCTGGATCTGAGCGCTGACAGATGGGTAGATGTCACGGTGAAGGGCTGTGTTGCCATTAATCCTGCAGATGGGGAGAGAAGAAAACGGGCTCGTGGGCAGATGGCATTTGGAAGGCAGTTCCTCCACAGTCTGGAGGCACCCGAACCGCTTTGTGCGTTCAATCAGTGGTAATTAAACCCCGAGGAGAAGAAACAACCCGCCGACAAGACGGAACACAAACACGAGCTTCAAAGCCTGGGGAAGCTCAGGGTGGGATTTCTCCTGTTTGTGGAGGCAAATGTGCACAAATTGCAGCTTTAATTATTCATCAGGTTCTGTCTTTGTACTCGGGAGCCAAACGAAAGGGAAGAAACCCCCAGGGCCAGGCGGAGGCAGACGGTGACGTTAATGCTGTGGGCTGGGGAGAACCCCCTCTTCCCTGCTGCCACGTGGAGGGCTGGTGAATCCCCACGAACCACCAGGCAGGGCTATGAGATGCCCAGGAGTCTCCTCTGGAGACATTTAAAACCCCCCTGGCTGTGTTCCTGTGCGACTGGATCTAGGGGATCCTGCTGTGGCAGGGGGATGGGCTGGATGACCTTTGGAGGTCCCTTCCCACCCCTAATGCTCAGTGATTCTGTGACATGTTCCCTGCTCTGGCAGGGGGTTTGGACTGGATGATCTTTGGAGGTTCCTTCCAATCCCTAATGTTCTGGGATTATCTTGTGTTCAGTTGTGGGTCCTTCAGCTCCAGAAGGACACAGAGCTGCTGCAGAGAGCCCAGGGCAGAGCCACAGGGGTGATGGAGGGAGGGGAGCATCTCCCTGCTGAGGAGAGGCTGAGGGAGCTGGGAAAACAGGAGCCTGAGGGGTGACCCCATGGATGTTGATCAAGATGTGAAGGGTGGGTGTGAGAAGGATGGAGCCAGGCTCTGCTCAGGGGCACCCAGGGACAGGACAAGGGGCAGCGGGTGTGAGCTGGAGCAGAGGAGGTTCCCCATCAGTGTGAGAAGGACCTTGTTCCCAGGGAGGGTGGCAGAGCCCTGGCAGGGGCTGCCCAGGGGGGTTGTGGAGTCTCCTTCTCTGGAGACATTTCAAAGCCACCTGAACATGTTCCTGTGTGACTGGACCTGTGGGATCCTGCTGTGTCAGGGGGATTGGACTAGGTGATCATTCAAGTTCCCTTCCAACCCCTAGTGTTCTGTGATTCTGTGGTCCTCTCACCATGGGTGTCGCAGGGCTTCTTCACAGGTGAACCTCGTGCTTGGGTTTTTCTCCAGTAGATGCCGGATGAAATCCTTGGCTGTTTGGGAGGGGACGAGAAGAAGAGAGGTGGGGACAACAGGTTATTTTCTCCTTGTGCCAAGATCTGATTCTAATAGGACACAGCACATGTCAGCCTTGAGAAGGAGGTGCCCGTGAAGCTTCGTCAGTCACAGAACCACAGAGAATTAGGGATTGGAAGGGACCTCCAAAGTCATCCAGCTCAATCCCCCTGCCACAGCAGGATCACCTTTCTTAAAGGGAGAGGTTTGCATTAAAATAATGAACTAGGGATGTCCCAGATTCAAAGTTCCATAATTCTATGAATTTGAGTTGAATTGTTCAGCTAAAATTTAGGTAAAACCCATTAAAATTGAAAACTCAGAAGATTTCGGTGCTGCCCTGGACAGCATTTGTATCCTCCCCCTTGCTTTGGGGTTTTTTGCAGGGAGGATGGTGGATGATTAAGTCCTAGAGAACCTCCTGCTAGTTGTGTTTGGTTGTGTAGAAGATTGATGCTGTGAATAAGCTGTGGATTGTTGCACTGGGAACCCCTGCAGCCAGTCCTTATGGCTGGGGTTTGCTGCTGGGGGACACAGTTCAACACTTGATCTGCTCCCATCCCTGCTGAGGTGAGCAAAAGGGGTTCAGGCAGTGCTGAGGATGCAGGAGGGCTCAGCTGGGGCTGGATTGTGCCCATGGAGCTTTACCTGACTCTGAGATATCGTCCCAAAACGGAGACTCAAACTCATAGTAGCCTTCCTTAATCTTTTCAAACAGCTTGGATTCGGTCTCTTCGTAGAAAGGAGGATACCCACAGAGCCTGGAAGAGAGCACAAAGCCAGTGATCCCTCAGCCCTCATGTCTGCACAGGCTCCTCTACAGCCCAGCCAGGTGTGGGCAACATGGTGAGGACATGAGAAATACAGGAGAGTCATCTATCTATCCATCCATCTATCTACCCATATCCATTCCATCCATCCCTCCATATCCATCCATCTCCATCCATTTCCATATCCATGCATCTATCTCCATGTCCATCCAACTGCCTCCATTCCATTCATCCATCCATCCCCATCTATCCATCTATCCATCTCCATATCCACTCATCTATCTCCATATCCATCCAACCACCTCCATTCTATTCTTCCATCCGTCCCCACCCATCCATCCATCCATCCATCTATCCATCATCCCATCTCCATGTCCATCCATCTATCTCCATGTCCATCCAACTACTTCCATGCTATTCTATCGACCCCATCCATCCATCTGTCCATCCATCCATCCCATCCATCCATCCATCTCCATGTCCATCCATCTGTCTCCATGTCCATCCAACCACCTCCACTCTATTCTATTGATCCCATCTATCATCCATCCATATCCACTCATCCATGTCCATCCAACCACCTCCACTCTATTCTATTGATCCCATCCATCCACCCATCCATCTATCCATCCATCCATCTCCATATCCACCCATCTATCTCCACATCCATCCAACCATTCTATTCTATTGACCCCATCCATCCATCTGTCCATCCATCCATCCCTCCATTTATCCATCCATCCCCACCCATCCCCATCATCCATTCCCATCCACCCTCGTATCCATCCATCCCCATCCATCCCCACCCATCCCCATCATCCGTCCCCATCCATCCCTGTATCCATCCATCCCCCTATCTCTCCGTCCACCCATCCATCCACGCATCCATCCATTCATCTACCAATCCCCATCCATCCCCACCCCTCCGTCCCACAGCTCGGAGTCATCAGTGAACCCGCAGAGCAGTTCAACCCTTCCCTGCAGCAGCAGCAGCAGCAGCAGCACAAGGACGGAGCCACAGCTGGCGCAGAGCTGTGCCTGGTGTGGGAGGAAATGAGCCACCAAGCACCCAGGCAGAGCAGCAGCCGAAGGAAAACAAAGCCTGGGATGAGGCACTTAATGGAGAAAATGGGGCTCCTTTCATCTCCTGATTCCTCACACCCCTGCGCTCTCCGTGGGCTGCTGGAGCTGTGCAAAGGCAGAACACGGGGCGTGTGAAGCGACGGGACGGGAGTGGAAAAAGAAGTGGGAAGGTGTTTTGTTCCGACTCACAGGATGTAGGTGATGACTCCAATGGACCAGCAGTCGACGGCTTTGCTGTAGGGCTTCTGGGCAAGGACTTCAGGGGCTGCAGAACAGCAGAAGCAAATGGGAGCTCTAGGCAATAATAAACTCCCTGCTACTGGGGAGAGCCATGGGATCCTGTAGGTCTGAGGGACTCAACCAGTAACGGCCCCATTTACCTGCTGGATCACTCTGTTCCACTGAAATGAACCACCAGTGGCTCCTGCCTGCGTCCCCAGGTCCTAGCACTGAACATTAGACCAAACCCCACGGAATTCAAATGATTGCTGCACTCATTTTTCAACATGCTCTTAAAACTCCCCTTTTCTTTGTGCTGCAGAACTCGGGGGGATTCTGCAGTCTCCACTCAGCCCTCACGCAGCCCACGTGGTGCCTTTGGTTATGGCTGTGGTGACGTGGCTTCTCCTTCCCTGCCAGGCAGCGCGCTCTACGTGCACGACCTTCTCTCCAGCCCAAGCCCACCCCCTGCTCCCTGGCTCACCGACGTATCCCGGCGTCCCGCAGGCGGTGGACATGATGCCGTTCTGCTCCATCTTGGACAGGCCAAAGTCTGTGATCATGATCTTGGAGTTGTCCTCGGGTGTCAGGTACAGGAGGTTTTCAGGCTGCAGACACAGAGGAGAATCACAGAACATTAGGGATTGGAAGGGACCTTGAAAGATCATCCAGTCCAATCTCCCCAACAGAGCAGGATCCCCTACATCCAGTCACACAGGAACAGCCCAGGTGGGTTTGAAACATCTCCAGAGAAGGAGACTCCACAACCCCCCTGGGCAGACCCTGCCAGGGCTCTGGCACCCTCACTGGGAACAAGGTCCTTCTCACATTGATGTGGAACCTCCTCTGCTCCAGCTCACACTCGCTGCCCCTTGTCCTGTCACTGGGTGCCCCTGAGCAGAGCCTGGCTCCATCCTCCTTCATATATTTCTCAACATCCATGGGGTCACATCTCAGTCTCCTTTTTCCCAGCTCCCTCAGCCTTTCCTCAGCAGGGAGATGCTCCCCTCCCTCCATCACCCCTGTGGCTCTGCACTGGGCTCTCTCCAGCAGCTCTGTCTCCTTCTGGACCTGAGGAGCCCACAACTGGACACGAGATTCCAGCTGTGGTGTCAGCAGGGCAGAGTAGATGGGGAGGAGAACCTCTGTTGATCTGCTGACCACAGCGCTCAGAGGCTGAAGGTTGTGGTAGAACAGTGGGGGCAGAGGTGATGGGGTAGAGCAGGGTGGTCCCAGCATCTCCTGAGGTGAGGGACGAGCTCTCACCTTGAGGTCGCGGTGAACGATCCCGTTTTCATGCAGGTACTTCACCGCCGTCAGGACCTGGTGGATCACCCCGCTGGCGTCTTTCTCGGTGTAGACTCCACGCTCCAAAATCCGGTCAAAGAGCTCTCCCCCAGACACCCTGTGGGAAGGACAGCTCAGCGAGGAGAAGACTGTTGGAAAGAACTAAACAAAGGTAATGATGGTGTCCTGGGGGGGGTCCTGCTGACCTCCTGCTCTGCCACCAGCACAACAATCCCCTGGGCAGCAGTTTTGCGGGGCCGCCGGGGCTGGGAAACCTGGGGACGTCGGGGTGTGAGGTGCAGGATGCAGCACCCCTCATGCCCCGCTGCAGAAGCAGAGAGCTGGACTTGGGGCTCTGCTTCCTCAGCTACGTTAGCAGGTTGTCAGCAGCAGCAGCAGCAGCCGGGCGCGCGGAGCCGCTGCCCACAGCGAGCTGCTTCCTCTGCAGCTGACACGTTGCCCGTTCTCCTCTCTAGAAACCCCACATGGCACAGCTTTAATTAGCCCGGCTTCTGCCTCTGCCCTGCTCGGCTGTGATGAATCCATTTGCATAAGCAGCTCCCAATTTGGGTTGAGGAACTTTCTGCTGAAACAAGCAGAGGGGCCAAGGCAGCCTGAGGGGTGGCCCAGGCTGGTGCCACCCTGCAGCTCTCACTGGGGAGCTCAGTGACTCCTGGTCGTGCAGCTTGTGAGGGGCTGCGGAGTGTCGGTGCTTCACCCCCGGTCCGGCCACTCTTCTTCCTCTGTGGCCCCACAGCGACAGGCTCTGCTGGTACTTACAGCTGCATGACCAGGTAGAAGTGGGTTGTGCTCTCGTAAATGTCCTCCAGAGTCACGATGTTCTCGTGTTTGATTCTGCAAAGAGAATCACAGAACGTTAGGGATGGGAAGGGACCTCAGAAGATCATCCAGTCCAATCCCCCCACCACAGCAGGAAGGTGGGTCAGAAACAGACCTGGTGGGGACTAAAGGTCCAAAGATGGGGGCAGTCTGGCTGTGTTGGGGTTACAAACCCAGTTGAGAAGGAACTTCACTAATTCAAAGAATCACAGAACATTAGGGGCTGGAAGGGACCTCCAAAGATCATCCAGTCCAACCCCCCCACCACAGCAGGACCACCNCAATCCCCCCACCACAGCAGGATCCACAGGAGCACATCCAGGGGGGTTTTGTTCCACTTTCCATCGTGAGGTGCCTGCACTCACTTTTTCAAGACTGCTATTTCATTCTCCAAGCTGCTGTCCCTTGTGAGAGGAGACTTCTTGATGCACTTGAGAGCAAAGAGCTGGCCGGTGCTTCTTTGCTTCACGAGGAAGACTTCTGAGAAGGCCCCTCTGCAGGGAGGAGGAGAAGTTGTATGTCAGTAGCTGCTGCTGCAGACTGGGAGGATGATTACAGAGAGGAAAAGGAAAGAGCAAGAAAGAAACAAGAGGATGGGATTTTAATTCTGAGTGGGTGCTGACTGTGAAGCCAGGACTGCATCTCCAGCAGCCACTAACTTGGGATATTAAATGCAGGACTGCAGTCCCCGTGATTTTCTCTGCCTGCAGAGAACACAGAATCACAGAAGATTGGAGATTGGAAGGGATCTTGAAAGATCACCCAGTCCCATCCCCCTGACAGACCAGGATCCCACAGATCCAGTCACACAGGAACATGCCCAGGTGGGTTTGAAACATCTTCAGAGATGGAGACTCCACAACCCCGCTGGGCAGCCCCTGCCAGGGCTCTGGCACCCTCCCTGGGAACAAGGTCCTTCTCACACTGATGGGGAACCTCCTCTGCTCCAGCTCACACCCACTGCCCCTTGTCCTGTCACTGGGTGCCCCTGAGCAGAGCCTGGCTCCATCCTCCTGACACAACCCCCCCCCGCAAGGAAACTGAATCTCATTCCCGCACAGCCAGTGGAGAGTTTCCCTCCTGCAGGTGCCAGGCTCTGGGTGAACTTCAGCAGCCCCAGGTTCAGAGCTCGATCTGTGCAGGCAGATGCCCAGCACAGTGCTCAGCACGTGTTTGCTTCAGCATCAGATGATGCCCAGACCGTGGGCGCTGCCTACCCTTGGTGACAGTGTCTCGTACCTCCCCAGCGGCTGCTGAGCCCCGTGCCCCCCTGAGCAGGTATTTATAACTCAACTAAACCCCCTCAATCCTGTTAGAGGTTTGTCTCAGGCAGCTGGGCACATGTCTGGGGAGAGTGACAGTGCAAGCTCTGCCAGGTCAGTCCCCAGCAATCCCTCATCAACAGATTAACTGATGGCAGTGAAAGGAAACCTGCCCCTGACTCTACAAAGCCCTGTAGGGGACTGGAGGGCAGCAGGGGAAGCAGCTTCTTGGTTTGGGGGATGCTTTTTGCAGCAAACCCAGCAGCCAGCTTTTGCTGCTTCTCTCCATCTACACTTTGAAGGCTGATGATGTGGAAATGCCTTTGGTGTTTCTGAGAGCAATCGGGGTAGGCAGAGACTCTTTGCTACGGTCCCTAATCACACAATCACAGAACATTAGGGATGGGAAGGGACCTCGAGAGATCATCCAGTCCAATCCCCCTGACTCAGCAGGATCCCCTAGATCCAGTCACACAGGAACACATCCAGGTGGGTTTGAAATGTCTCCAGAGAAGGAGACTCCACACCCCCCCTGGGCAGCCCCAGCCTGGGCTCTGGCACCCTCACTAGGAACAAGGTCCTTCTCACACTGATGGGGAACCTCCTCTGCTCCAGCTCACACCCACTGCCCCTTGTCCTGTCACTGGGTGTCCCAGGGCACAGCCTGGCTCCATCCTCCTCACACCCACCCTTCCCATATTGATCAACACCCATGGGGTCACCCCTCAGGCTCCTCTTTCCCAGCTCCAGAGCCCCAGCTCCCTCAGCCTTTCCTCATCAGGGAGATGCTCCCCTCCCTCCATCACCCCTGTGGCTCTGCACTGGGCTCTCTCCAGCAGCTCTGTGTCCTCCTGGAGCTGAGGAGCCCACAACTGGACACAATCCAGGGGGTTTGGGTGCTGGGGGAAGAGGGGGGCTGTGAATTTTCAGGTAGTTCCAGTTCTCAGGTCTTCATTTCTGTTCTCCAGCCAGCTGAGAACAAAACCCAGTCCCAATTCCTAATGCAAAACAGTAGGAAATGAACAACCTACAAATCAGATGCTGGGGCATCTGTTCAATCTCTCTGTCCCAAACAGTTGATAATAATTACAGCCTGTATTAAAAAATGACAAATCAACAAGTTGGCTGTGAGAGAACGAAGCCCTGATCTAACCTCGCTCCTGCAGAGAGAGCTGCTGGGTGATTGAACTGGTTTTGAGGCTGACCAGGAGCCCGACAAGCTCTCGAGTGGCTGGTTTTAGGGAGCTTTGCTGTGGGTTCTGAAGGCACAGCCCATCTGGCTGTGATGGAGGTAATTCAATTCCTCCTTCACTACCTTGGGAATGTCTTCTCGTCTCATTTGCATGAATTAAGCTGCTAACCCGGGATCAAACAGCTCCAACACCCTTGTTCTGAGTCAGGGTTTAGGAGCTAAATACCCGACTTAGTGTCTTGATACCTCTCTCAGAGCCATCCCTTGACCTTGCTTCACCTTGCAGCAGCAGCCCAGTGCTCAGGAGGGGGAGCAAAGACCTCACTGAGCTGCTGTGGAGACTCAGAGGGAGGGGAGGAGAGAGCAGAGCTCCCCCTGAGCAGTGTTGGGGGTCTGGGGGGAAGGAGCTGCCCCGGTGCTGCTTGGCAGGTGCCAGCCACGACTCAGGCACAAACCCCTCACCTGGAGAAGGGTCCCTGTCTTGGAGGAAGCCGTTTCCTCGTGTCATTGGCCAGCACCAGGAAGGGAGCCACTGCCCTGGGCTGGGCAGGAGGCACCTGGAGGTGTGTGGGGAGCAGCTGTGGTACTTACGATCCCAAGGCCTCCATGAAGATGAACGTTTTGCGGATGTTACTCGTCTGTTTCTTCCAGGAGCTGCTTTCATCCTCTTCCATGCGACCCATCTCCTCCAGAGTGGAAGCAGGAGAAGCTATGAGGAAGACAAGGAGAAGAAGTGACTGATGCGCTAAAGATAACAGGTCTACCCCAGAATTGGCAGCACTGGATGCTGTGAGGAAGGTGATGGGTGCAGCAGAGATAACAGGTCTGCCAAGGAGTTAGCAGCATGGGATGCTGTGAGGAAGAGAAGAGCTGACTGGCAGCAGGGATAATAGATCTACTCAGGAATTACCAGGATGAGAGGACGACTAATACAGCAGAGATAACAGGTCTACCAAGGAATTAGCTGGACTGGGATAACAGGTCTACCAAGGGTTAGCGGGACTGGGATAACAGGTCTACCAAGGGTTAGCTGAACTGGGATAACAGGTTTACCAAGGACTTAGCTGGACTAGCTGTACCAAGGCGTTGGCTGGACTGGGATAACAGGTCTACCAAGGACTTCGCTGGACTAGCTGTACCAAGGAGTTTGCTGGACTGGGGATGCTGTGAGCAGCTTTTGCTTGCTCAGAGCAGTCAGACTGCTCAGACACGTCAAGCTACTCCCAACTGTTGGTGCTGACCGAGTCCCTGCCGTTAGGTCCCGCTGCAGCCGTCAGAGCAGCCAAACACCAGCTCAGAAGGCACAAGCAGTGACCAGATGGTACCACTCTCCTCTTAACCCTCGTTTAACGCCTGTTAGCAACTCCAAATATTTATCCAAGGCTTCACGTTTAGTGGTTAAAGCAGCCCTGCACCACAGTTGCTAATTTTAACCGAAGGCAGCCACAGCTTAATGGATTAAAAGTTATGGACAACGAGCGATGGAGATGGATTAGAGCTGAGCTGCTGCATCTCTCTGATAATAAATAGTTTGACGAGCTGCTGCCTGCAGGGAGGGGAATCGATACCAGACGTCTTGTTGATCTGTTGGCTGCAGTTTGTGCTGCTGTTGTCTTTAATTGCTGTTAATTGCCAGATCGTTTTTGCTCTGAGCCACAGCCTTCCCGTTGCCTTTCTCACAGGGCTGTGGGGCTCGTGGCTGGCGGGGTGACCTGCCCTGTGACCTGGCTCTGTGCTGGATGTGGAGCAAGTTGTTCCCACCTGGTCCTTCTCCTGGCTGGAGTGAGAGCAGGGCTCGTGCTGTCTGCACCACAGGATGGAACAGCCGGTCTGTCAGGAGATGCAGCAGGGAGACTCCCGACGGATCCCCGTACCTGAAATGCTGCTGCTCAGCAGCACCTTGACCTTGGTCAGGTCCCAGTCCTCCAGCTCACCCCTTGCTAAGCTCTTTGGAGGGCAGGGAGGGGGCAGCAGCTCTGCGATGCTCTGCCAGCAGCGGGGAGCTCAGCAGAGCAGTGTGAGAATTACCCAGAGCTTCCCAAGGTCTGGGAGGTGTGAAACGTTGCACAAACATCTCAGCGCTCTTAATGAGATCAGGTCTGATGGGGCAGAGCTGGAAGAACACTGGAAGGTGGGAAAGGAGCCCTAAGACTAGAAGAAAGTAGTGAAAAATGTGGTTTGGCCATCCATCCACACTCTCAGGTTGTGGAAGGAGAGCAGTGGAAATATTCCCAGGCAGCAGGGGTTTGAGTGCTGCTACCAGCACCCTTGGTATGAGGGGCATCCCCCTGGCATGGGGAGCATCCCCCTGCACAAGGAGAATCTTCCTAGTATGAGGAGCATCCCCCTGGCATGAGGAGCATCCCCCTGGCATGAGGAGCATCTTCCTAGTATGAGGAGCATCCCCCTGCACAAGGAGAATCNCAGGAGCATCCCCTGCACAAGGAGCATCCCCCTGCACAAGGAGAATCTTCCTAGTTGAGGAGCATCCCCCTGGCATGAGGAGCATCCCCCTGGCATGAGGAGCATCTTCCTAGTATGAGGAGCATCCCCCTGCACAAGGAGAATCTTCCTAGTTGAGGAGCATCCCCCTACATGAGGAGCATCCCCTTGGCATGAGGAGCATCCCTCTACACAAGGAGCATCCCCCTGGCACGAAGAGCATCCCTCTATACAAGGAGCATCCCCTTGGCATGAGGAGCATCCCCCTGCACAAGAAGCATCCCCTGCACAAGGAGCATCCCCCTGCACAAGGATGCATCTCCCTGGCACAAGAAGCATCAAACTTCTCAAGAGCAGGAACTGCTGCCCCATAGCCTGTGAGACACTGCTGAGCCTTCAGAAGCCAAAGCACAATCTTTTGTGTAAAATAAAGGAAAAGGCAGAAGTATTAAAGCAGAGAGAAAGCAGGGAAGGCCTCGTTCCATGACAGGCAGCTTAGCTATTGAATTTCCTCCTGAACCTACATTTATCTCCTTAATTAGCAGACTTGCAGGGTTTTGAGCTCCTTGACACCATTTTTTAAAGGTGAATTTAACGTCATTGGAACCAAAACCTACTCAATAAACAGCTGAAGTCTCCAGTCCTTAAACCCACCAGAGGCCAGGGGGCACTTGACCTTTATTTACCTCCTGGATGCAGGAGCAACTCCTCGAGACACAACCCTACAACAACCTGCCCAATCTTGCTGTTTAGAACCAGCAAAAACCTAAGGTTCTACAAAACCACTCCATCTGCTGCTGCTTTGAGCCTCACAGTGAACTTTCCTCCCTCAGTCACTTGCCCAGCTCACATCTCTACAGAGCCAGGATGTCACACGCAGAGATTTTGGAGCAGAGTCTTTCAGCTGCTGGTGGAAGGTGAGTTTTATCCACTTCAAAGGAAAACTGACTGCCTGAGGTGGGGCTGAGTGACAGCTACAATCCTGGTGACCTCTCTGTTTCTTTCCCAGCCTAATGTCAAACACAAAACATGAAGTGAAAAAAAAGCCACCCCCAAAAAAGTAGGTCGGGCTGGCCCTGGGGAGCAGCAGTATTTTAGTCTCTGTTCTTGTGCAGTCCCTGGGCTTCAGCACAGCCCAGTTGGCACGAGTTCTTTGGGGGCAGCCCGAGAGCAGAGGAACACCCCCTGCCCAAGGAGGCTGGACCCTGCACCAGGGCAGAGGTGACTGGAGCCCACGGCCACGAAGTTCACTGAATTGGACCCCAATTTCACAGAGTCACAGAGTCATGAAGGGTGGAAGAGCCCTCCAAGCTCATCCAGTCCAACCATCACCCTAACCCCATCCTACCCACTAAACCCTGTTCCCCAGGACCACAGCTACTCGGTGTTTGACCCTCTCCAGGGATGGTGACTCCCCCCCCAACCTCGGCAGCCTGTTCCACAGAATCACAGCACATTAGGGATTGGAAGGGACCTCAAAAGATCATCCAGTCCAATCCCCCCAACACAGCAGGATCCCACAGATCCAGTCACTCAGGAACAGCCCAGGTGGGTTTGAAATGTCTCCAGAGAAGGAGACTCCACAACCCCCTGGGCAGCCCCTGCCAGGGCTCTGCCACCCTCCCTGGGAACAAGGTCCTTCTCACACTGATGGGGAACCTCCTCTGCTCCAGCTCACACCTGCTGCCCCTTGTCCTGTCACTGGGTGCCCCTGAGCAGAGCCTGGCTCCATCCTCCTCACACCCACCCTTCACATCTTGATCAACATCCATGGGGTCACCCCTCAGGCTCCTGTTTTCCCAGCTCCAGAGCCCCAGCTCCTCATTAGGGGGATGCTCCCCTCCCTCCATCATCCCTGTGGCTCTGTGCTGGGCTCTCTCCAGCAGCTCCGTGTCCTTCAGGGACTGAGGGGCCCACAGCTGGACCCAAGATTCCAGATTCCAACCCCTGACCACTCTGTCAGGGAAGAGATTTCCCCAACATCTGCTCCTTGAAGCTCAATTTCCCTCAGTGCTCTCGCGTTTGATTCCTCGTGAGCTCAACAGGTTCCCTTCCAAAATGGATTCTGCTTCCAAAGGAAGGTGGTACCGTGTTCTCTCTGGTGAATCACCCTCTCCTCTTCCCCCTCCTGTCACCCAGTGTTTGGTGCTGTCTGCCTGTGTGACTCGCTCCCAGTCTCCACACGTGGATCTGCTTTCCTGCTGGCTCAGTGCTCCTTTGCCATCACCAGCAAAGTCATTTCCTGCCTCCCCACGCGGAATCGCTGCTATTTTGGGAGGAAAACAATGAAGTGCCGACCGTGGAGAGCTCTGTGTGCTCGAGACTCCCCACCTTCCTCCCTCCTCATGTCAGATCACTCTCTGCTGCACTGGGGAGGATTGGCAGGGGGCTTTCACAGAATCATAGAACCATAGAATCACTCAAGTTGGAGAAGACCCTTGAGATCATCGAGTCCAACCATCAATCCTACTCCACGAGTTCACCCCTAAACCTCCTTTAGTGCAGGATGCAGTGACCTGTAGTGATTAGGGTCCCCTAGTGATTACAGGATTGGGAGACCTGTGACTCTCCTGGCCCTGGGTTTTGTCCTTCCATCGTCTCAGCCTGCTGAAGCCACTTGTTGCTCCTGGCAGCAGTCTGTGAGACCCCGACAAGCCATCGATTCTGATGACAGGACAAGGGGCAGTGGGTGTCAGCTGGAACAGAGGAGGTTCCACATCAATCTGAGAAGGACCTTGTTCCCAATGAGGGTGACAGAGCCCTGGCAGGGGCTGCCCAGGGAGTTTGTGGAGTCTCCTTCTCTGGAGACATTTCAAACCCACCTGGATGTGTTTCTGTGTGACTGAATCTAGGGGATCCTGCTCTGGCAGCAGGACTGGACTAGATGATCTTTCAAGGTCCTTTCCAATCCCTAATGTTCTCTGATCCTGTGATTCAGGCTTTGGCCCAACAACCCCCTGAGCTCTGGGTGCTGGGTAACTGATGCTAAAGGGATGTGCTGGATCAGCTGGAGAAGCTTTGACTCTAACACATCCTAACTAACGTTGGGCAAACACCTTCTGCCTGGACTGCTGGGTTTTCCAGCCACACAATGGACTGTGAACCCCCATCCCATGTGGAAAGGGTCCAGAGGAGAGCAACTCAAATGCTCAGAGGGCTGGAGCACCTCCCCAATAAGGACAGTTGGGGTTGTTCAGCCTGGAGAAGAGGAGGCTCCCAGGTGACCTTCAAGCAGCTTTCCAGTCTGTGAAGGGGGCTACAAGAAAGCTGGGGGTGGCTTTTGACAAGGGTGGTAGTGAGAGGACAGGGAGTAAAGGGTCTAGACTTGAAGAGGGGAGCTTGAGGTTGGACATGAGAACCAATTCTTTGCTGTGAGGGTGGGGAGATGCTGGGACAGGCTGCCCGAGGCAGTTGTGCCTGTGCACTGGCAGTGCTGAAGGGCAGGTTGTCTGGAGCCCTGAGTAACCTCTAGTGAAGATGTCCCTGCCTGTGCAGAGGGGTTGGAACTGGATGATCTTTGAGGTTCCTTCCAACTCTGGCCGTGCTGTGATCTCACTCCTGGCACATTTGGCTTGTGAGCTCCATCCTGACACCGCTGTGCATCGCTCCTGGCTGCGGGGCAGATCTTCCAGCCACAGCAGTGGACTGCTCAGACACAGGACACCCACTATGACTGTGAAAAACACCCTTGAACCCCCAAATACAGAGCAGGATCCCCGCTCACCCTTCTGCCTTTCAGCAGAGCAGAGCAGTCGTGTGCTGACTGCGCTCTGCTGCGAGCAATAATGAATTGAAATCATTTGGGTACCACACGGAATCACAGCACATTAGGGATTGGAAGGGACCTTGAAAGATCATCCAGTCCAATCCCCCTGGATCACCAGTCGCACAGGAACATCACACAGGAACGTCTCCAGAGAAGGAGACTCCACAACCCCCCTGGGCAGACCCTGCCAGGGCTCTGGCACCCTCAATGGGAAGAAGGTCCTTCTCACACTGATGTGGAACCTCCTCTGCTCCAGCTCACACCCGCTGCCCCTCATCCTATCATTGGGTGCCCCTGAGCAGAGCCTGGCTGACCTTGGTTCAATGTTTCCCGGAGAAACTGGTTCTGCTTTGATGTTTCCCAGGAACAAACCCATCCGCAGCCAGACGCGGCTCCTGAATGGCTGGTGCTGCATTAGCCCAGCGACCGTGGGGCATGATTAATGGTCTCGTGACAAAGTTCCATGTGCAGGGGAGGGGGTGACATGCTGGCTACTGGCATGATCTTGCCTTTGGAACCAGAGCGAAGTTTACAGGGGAAAAAAAAAATACAGAGAGGATGCAAAGTCGAAGGGCTTCGCTGCTCCAGATCCCCCCCACCGGCGATCTGCCTTGTGAATGAATGAACCGCCAGCCCTGCCTCCCCGCTCAGCGACCAGACAACAAGGACTTGCCACCAGCTCGCCATTAACAAGCCTCAGACCCCCTGCGCTCAGCGCAGCCCTACAAAGCCGGAGCCTTAACTTCGCCTCCCGGTGCCGGGCACCTGCTAACATCGCAACCTGCCCGATCGGCACCTCCGGTTGCTCCCGGTGCTCGGGGAGTGAAGATGTCAGCGAGCAGCTGTCTGTGGACTTGCCGAGTGCTGGAGGGCACCCGACTCGCCGCCTGCACCGGGCAGTCCTCCAGTGTTTGCCTCGCAGTTGATGAAATTAATAGGAAAATGGAAAGATGGAGATAATGAGGTGATGTGGGAGCCCCGCTGCTTCCCGGCGTGGAGCAGGCAGGAGCAGCAAATGGCTAGTGAATAAGGAAATCGGCTTTTGCTTACCCGAGTCAGCACAAACAAAGCAACTCCTGTTGGCTCGGCGGCTCCGGCTCGGCGCTCTGTGGGGATTAGAGGCTGCCCGGGCGCTCACCGGCGGCGGGGAGGAGGAGGAGGAGGAGGAGGAGGAGATGGATCTGCCGCGATGGTAACCAGGCAGCGCTCACGGCGAGTAAACTGCCACGAGCTGCCCGTGGGTGTGCGGTGCTGCGCGGTGCGTGAGCGGCGGCAGCGGGACCCGGCGGCGCGGGAGCCCCGGCGCTGCGCTGGGCTCGGCGGCTGCTGCTGCTGCGGGGAGCGACCCCGGGAATGAGACGCTCCTGGGTGGACTGCAGGTGTGATTTGCTTTAATCGAGGGGATGACCTCTCGGTATTAAAGTGATGCCCCAATTGCTGCTGTAGGGCATCAGGAGTTCTGCAGGGAGACACAGCCAGAACGGGGACTGGACTGTCCCCTAGCGTGTCCCCTCGGATGCTCCGGTACCCCCAAGCCCTCTCATCTCTCACCTCCATGCCCTCCACCATTTTCAGACCCTGGAGAAAACTCACTGCACAGAGATCACAGAATCACACTGACTCACAGAGCACCAGGGATTGGAAGGGACCCTGAAAGATCACCCAGTCCAATCCACCTGCCTCAGCAGGATCCCACAGATCCAGTCCCACAGGAACATGCCCAGGTGGGTTTGAAATGTCTCCAGAGAAGGAGACTCCACAACCCCCCTGGGCAGCCCCTGCCAGGGCTCTGCCACCCTCCCTGGGAACAAGGTCCTTCTCACACTGATGGGGAACCTCCTCTGCTCCAGCTCACACCTGCTGCCCCTTGTCCTGTCACTGGGTGCCCCTGAGCAGAGCCTGGCTCCATCTTCCTCACACCCACCCTTCACACATTGATCAACATCCATGGGGTCACCCCTCAGGCTCCTTTTTCCCAGCTCCAGAGCCCCAGCTCCCTCAGCCTCTCCTCAGCAGGGAGATGCTCCCCTCCCTCCATCACCCCTGTGGCTCTGCCCTGGACTCTCAACAGCAGCTCTGTGTCCTCCTGGAGCAGAGGGGCCCACATCTGGCCACAAGATTCCAGCTGTGGTCTCCCCAGGGCAGAGTAGAGTAGGAGGAGAACCTCTCTCAATCTGCTGACCACCCCCCTAAACACTGGAGAAAAATCACTGCACTGAGATCAGTCTCCATCAGCAGAGTTTGGGTTTATTTTAACCCTTAGAACAGCTCTGTTTTCACTTCTAAAACCTCCACGTGTGTGTGTTTGCCATCCTGAGACACCCTACATGTGGGAATAGAGGAAACACTAGTAATCCTTTGACTCTTCTCCACTGTGTAGGATTCTCTGGAGACACTGAAAACCCACCTGGGTTTGTTCCTGTGCGACTGGATCTAGGGGATCCTGCTGTGGCAGGGGGATGGGTCTGGGTGATCCTTCAAGATCCCTTCCAATCCTTGATGCTCTGTGATTCTGTGATTCCAGAGCTGGCAATAACAACTGTGCTGGCTGCACCCTCAGCTGAGGGTTCTCTTGTGTTCCTCACAGTGGCCAGACTCCATCCCTCTGATCTCCACAGTGCTGGGGATCCTGGGCAGAATTTCCAGATGTGGATTTGAACCCTCAGGTTTTATTTAGTGTCAAGATTTGGTGGAATTTCATAGAATCACTCAGGTTGGAAAAGACCCCCGGGATCATTGAGTCCAACCATCAACCTGACTCTACAAGGTCACCCCTAAACCAGATCCCTCAACATCACATCTAAGCAACTTTTAAACTCATCCAGGGATGGGGACTCACCCCCCACCCTGGGCAGCCCAGCCCAGTCCCTGACCACTCTCTCCGTCAAGAATCTCTTCCTGATGGCCAGTCTGACCCTCCCCTGCTGGAGCTGGAAGCCCTTCCCTCTGCTTCTGTCACTGATGACCTGTGAGAAGAGCCCAGCACCAGCATCTCTGCAGGGTCCTTGCAGATAGTTGTAGAGAGTGATGAGGTCTCCCCTCAGCCCCTTATTCCTCAAACTAAGCAGCTCCAACTCAATCTCTCCCCATCAGATTGATTCTCCAGGCCCTTCACCAGCTTCACTGCCCTCCTCTGCCCTCGCTCCAGCCCCTTGATGTCTCCCTTTTCCTGAGGTGCCCAAAATCAGACACAGTACTCAAAGAATTTGCTTCAATCTGAGCTTCAAACTCTTGTAGAGCTTCATCTGCTCCTTCCTTTAATGTCATCTGCTGGACCCCATCTGTAGGGTCTCTGGAGAGAGAGGGTGATGTCCTGTGTTAGTCACCAGGGCAACCTCAGGTCATTTATTAGTGCCTATATTTACACTTGAAGTTCTAGATATTGATGTGGGACCTGTTGGTTTGTAGGTCAAGGGCATGGAGGTCACCCCTGAGGCCAGGCTGGATCAGCTGTAGGGTGAAGAAAGGGGAATGCAAGTGACACCCAAATGCATTTGCTGAGGGAGAAGTTTAATATAGAGATAAGGAGAACAAAAGGGAATGGATTTGTGGTGCTCTGGGCAGTTTGCATGAAGTTAATTTGTTGTGTGGAGTAACTGCAGGGAAAGTGCAGAGGAGGTGGCTATGATGAGCTGGAGTGAGTGCTGCACCCTGTCCTGCTCTTGCAGCCCTTGTCAGTGGCTCATAAGTCCTTCAGGAGGAGTGTGGCAGCAGCGCCTGGGGTGATGCTGGGGGTGAGCATCAGAATCCCAGAGCATTGGGGACTGGAAGGGACCTCGAAAGATCATCCAGTCCAATCCCCCCAACACAGCAGGATCCCACAGACCCAGTCACACAGGAACATGGCCAGGTGGGTTTGAAATGTCTCCAGAGAAGGAGACTCCACAACACCCCTGGGCAGCCCCTGCCAGAGCTCTGCCACCCTCCCTGGGAACAAGGTCCTTCTCACACTGATGGGGAACCTCCTCTGCTCCAGCTCACACCCGCTGCCCCTTGTTCTGTCACTGGGTGCCCCTGAGCAGAGCCCGGCTCCATCCTCCTCACACCCACCCTTCACACATTGATCAACATCCATGGGGTCACCCCTCAGGCTCCTCTTTCCCAGCTCCAGAGCCCCAGCTCCCTCAGCCTTTCCTCAGCAGGGAGATGCTCCCCTCCCTCCATCACCCCTGTGGCTCTGCGCTGGGCTCCCTCCAGCAGCTCTGTGTCCTTCTGGAGCTGAAGGGCCCACATCTGGCCACAAGATTCCAGATGTGGTCTCACCAGGGCAGAGTAGAGGTGGAGGAGAACCTGTCTTGATCTGCTAACCACCCCCTTCTGATCCTCAGGCTGCCAGTGTCCTTCTTGGCCAGTAGGGCCCATTGCTGGCTCGTGGCCATCCTGCTGGCAACCAGCACCCCCAGGCCCCTTTCTCCTCCACTGCTCTCCAACAGGTCAGTCCCCACTGTATCCTGGTCCCTGGGGTTGTCCTTGCCCAGATGCCAGACTTGTCAGCAGAAGGAGCAAGAGACTTGCCTGAGGAGAAGGAGAGCAGCACCGCTCCCAACAAACCCGAGCGAGCGTGAGGGAGAAGCTCTCTTGTGCACGAAGAACCAACCAAGCTGGTGGCTCTCGACCTTGCTGGTGGGAATCTGGGCCAGCAAGTGATCCAGTTCAGGGACTGGTGCTGAGCTCTCCACAGGCTCGAGCTGCAGCAAAGGCGTGAGCAGCGAGCAGCGGTCTAGTTTGCGGCTGCATGAATCACGAGGAGGAGGCGGGATGGGAGCAGCTGCACATCCCAGTGCCCACTGGCAGAGGTGGTGGCCAGGCACTGGGAGCTTAGGTGCTGCAGAATGAGGTGGGAAAGGGGGTTTGGGAGACAGATCAGCCCTGAGCTTTGATCCTGGTCCCGGGTGCTGTTCACGGGGTGATGCCACAGACCCTTCCCTTGGGAAGGAAATGGTGGGAGTTAGCTCAGGTGAGAGGAGAGCTGGGGGGTTCCTCTGTCTGTTTGCAAGGACGTGAGAAGAGGAATTGCCTCGTGAAGGTGATCACAGAATCACTGGATGGTTGAGGCTGGAGAAGCCCTCTGAGCTCAGCCAGTCCAGCCCAACACCTGACATCACCCCAGTGGCCAGACCAGGGCACTAAGAGCAGTCCTTCAACACCTCCACAGATGAAGAGTCCACCACTGCCCTGGGCAGTCCAGTCCAGCCTCTGATCACCCTCTCCATGAGGAAGGGCTTCCTAACATCCAACCTATCCCTCCTCTGGCAGCCTCAAGCTTTGCCCTCTTGTTCTGGCGCTGGTTGCCCGGGAGAAGAGCCCGACTCATGGCTTGGAGTTTGACTCATGGCTTGGAAATCCTTGGAGCTGGCAGCCCCCGCGGTGCAGAGGAACCTGGATGGGCACCAGGGGCTCCGGAGAGTCTCCTGGCTGCCTTTGCTATTAGCCAGAGCATCCCCCGAGCTCCCAGGCCGGTGCCAGCAGAGAGCAGTGCAGCACAGCCCATGAGATCACCCGGACCTGGGAGCTCAGAGAGAGCAACTGGGGCTTCTCTGAGTGATGCAGCTGGGATTCCTGAGCGGCTGCGAGGGCGAAGGGGTTGTTCTAGGTGAGCTCCTCGAAAAGACACTATCTCATCCCTCTCCTGTAGTTTCGGGGAGCAAATAATTGCTTCCCTTTGCTGTCTGAAAATACAGACACACAGCATGAAGGAGGTGGTGGAACAGGCTGCCCAGGGAGGTGGTGGAGTCCCCATCCCTGGAGGGAGTTAAAAACTGAGTAGCTTGAGCACTTGAGGCTGTGGTCTGGGGGTTAGGGAGCTGTTGGGCTGAGGGCTGGGCTGGACTTGCTGATCCTGGAGGTCCTTGCCAGCCAGGATGATCCTATGATTCCTTCATTTACAGCATGAAGCTGGATGCTGCTGCTCTGAACCCATCCTGCCCCTGTTGGGAAGTGTTGCTCCATCCTGTGGGGTTTGTTTTTATCACTAAAGTGGTTGAACATTGTCTCAAGACGCCCAGAGAACTTGGCTGCAGATTTTGCTCATCTTTCTTTGCCTGACAGTCCTGGTCCTGGGCACTCAGCGACTCCCCTTCATTTTAAAGTGCTAACGAGTCATCGGTAGCTCCTGATGATGCTGGTGATGAAGCTGCTCCCTGGCTCCCCGTCATTCCCAGTATAAATACAGCTGCTTCCTTTTGTCTTTTCAGTTGAATGCGAAACCTTTCAGGCTCCTGATATCTGCCTGGAAGGCTTTAAGTCGGAGCTGTTTTCCTTTGTCTGTTCATTACATCCTGCAGTAAATAATCGAGGAGATAACAGCCTTGTCGAGTTTAGCTTAAGAAAGAATCCACTTAGGTTCTCCTGGGCTCCTCTCCTACAGGTTTTGTTTCCTCTTCGGGCAGAGAGCAGCCTCGCATCATCTCTTCTCTCTTTTGTCTGTGGCTACAGGGTGTGAACAAGGAGAGCCCCCTCCTGTGTATGATGCTCCCACCCCAGCTCCCGATCCGCTCAGCGGTCCGAGGGCTACTTTCCGCAGGAGCCCGAGTGTTTGTTTTGCTTTCGGAGTGATGACAAGTGAGCCAACAGGAGCTGAGTCTCACATCTGCTCCGAGGACTCCTCTGACTCTCTGTAAGTAGCCAAGACATATCAGGAGCTGGTAAGACAACGTGTCTGGTGGATTCGTGCTCTTTTTTCTCGTCAGCTTGCTGGAAGTGGAAGCGAGATGACAAAACACGTCATCGGCAGCCCCAGGGTCTGTCCCTCAGCCGTGGGAGTCTGGCAGCACCTCCGTGCCCTAGTCTGGGCTCTGACATGGAACCATTGGGGCTGGAAAGGAGCTGCAGGAGCATCAAGCCCAGCCTTCATCCCATCATCTCCCTAACCCCTAGACCTCAAGTGCTGGAGTAGTTTTTAAACACCTCGAGGGATGGGGACTCCACCACCTCCCTGGGCAGCCTGTGCCAGTGCCCAACCACTCTCTCAGCAAAGAACTTCTTCCTAAGATCCAATCTAAACCTCCCCTGATGCAACTTGAGGCCGTTTCCCTCATCCTATCATTAGTGATTTGGGAGAGGAGACCAGCAGCAGCCTCACTCCAACCTCCTTGGAGGTAGCTGCAGAGAGCAAGAAGGTCTCCTCTCAGCCTCCTCTTCTCTAGACTCAATAACCCCAGTTCCCTCAGCTGCTCTCCACAGGCCCTGCTCTCCAGCCCTTCTCTGGCCCCTCTCCATCCCCTCTATGTCCTTCCTATCCAGTGGTGCCCAAACAGGACCCAGTACTCAAGGTGCTGTCTCAGCACATAAAATCCCATCATATCACAGAATCGTTGAGGTTGGATGAGACCTCCAAGCTCATCCAGTCCAACCATCCACCTGACCCTGCCCTGCCCACTAAACCCTGTTCTCCAGGGCCACAGCTACATGCTTCCTGCACATGTAGACCTCCAAGCTCATCCAGTCCAACCATCCACCCAACCCTACCCTGCCCACTGTTCTCCAGGGCCACAGCTATGTGTTTCCTGAGCACAACTGACCCATCCCACGTCCCACCAGTGACCCCAGCGCTGTGGTTTAATAGATCAAAGCTGAATAGTCCTCCTGCCAGTGAGAAGCTGGGCAGATCNACTGTGGTTTAACAGATCGAAGCCGGTTTGTTCTGGAAGACCTCCGAGTAGAGCCATGAAGAGGGAATAGTCCTCCTGCCAGTGAGAAGCTGGGCAGATCCTGCTGGAGCACCTCTGCAAATCCATTAGTACGTTCTGGAAACCATCTGCCTTTTGACACCCCCCCAGGAGCTGGCACCCAGCATCCTCCAGGATACTCATTGTTTGGCTCCTGACGCTGGCAGCCATCAGTGCATCATCCGTGGCTGGGTGGGTATTTTTAAGCAGTGTAGGAAGGCAACAGAAAATAAGAAGGAGGAAGCTTTGCTGGGAAAGACACAGGAGACTGGTCCTGGCTCTTCATCATCTCCTCTATTTTTGTGATTCCCCCCACGTCCCTGTGAGTGACGCTCAGAGCTGCTGCCGCCACTCGAGCTGTGAGATGGGGATGGACCAGGAGCTTGAAATGGAAGTTGAGGATGTGCAATGACAAGGAGGTGACACACTGAGGGAAGCAGACCAGCTGTTTAAGCTCAGGAGGACCTCCCAGACGAGGCGAGTGGAGCTGAATCCTCTTGGAGGCCCGTCAGCAGTGGTGGCCCCCAGGGCTCGGTGCTGGGACCACTCCTGCTCAATGGTCTCCATGAAGGGACTGAGTGCACCCTCAGGAGGTCTGCAGGTGGGAGGGGGTGTTGATGGGCTGGAGGGCAGTGAGGCTGCACAGAGGGACTCTGGCTGACTCTATGAGGATGATTGTGGGGGTTTCAAAGAGCCAAGTGTGGGGTCCTGCACTTTGGTCACAGCAGTCCCCTGCAGGCTACAGGCTGAGGGCAGGGTGGCTGGGGAGCAGGCTGGTACAGAGGGACCTGGGAGAGAGGACAGGGGGCTAAATAGGAGCCAGCAAGGTGCCCAGGTGGCCAAGAAGGCCAGTGGCATCCTGGCCTGGATTAGAAACTGGGTGTCCAGCAGGAGTAGGGAGGGGATTGTCCCCCTGCACTCAGCACTGGGGGGGGCTGCACCTTGAGTCTAGTTTTGGGCACCTCAGCACAAGAGAGACGTCGAGGGGCTGCAGCGAGAGCAGAGGAGGGCAACAGAGCTGGGGAAGGGCCTGGAGAATCAGTCTGATGGGACTGAGAGATGGAGAGAGTTGGGGCTGGTTAGTTGGAGGAAGAGGAGGCTGAGGGGAGACCTCATCTACAACTATCTGAAAGGACCCTGCAGAGATGCTGGTGCTGGGCTCTTCTCACAGGTCATCAGTGACAGAAGCAGAGGGAAGGGCTTCCAGCTCCAGCAGGGGAGGGTCAGACTGGCCATCAGGAAGGGATTCTTGATGGAGAGACTGGTCAGGGACTGGGCTGGGCTGCCTAGGGTTGGGGTTGAGTCCCTGTCCCTGGATGAGTTTAGAAGTCGCTTAGATGTGGTGTTGGGTGCTCTGGTTTAGGGGTGACCTTGTAGAGTGGGGCGATGGTTGAACTCACTGATCCTGGGGGTCTTTTCCAACTCTGAATGATTCTGTGATTCTATGATTCAGGTGTCTTTGAGCCCAAGGAGTACAAAGTCCTCTCCATGCTCTGTGGAGCTGTTGCTGAGCCGTGGAAGGTGGTGAGCAGGGCGTGAATCTCCCCTCAACAGACCTGAGCAGCACCTCACAGCAGGAGTAAACATCTTCATCCCTCCTTCTTCTCCTCCCACAGTGGCCTCAGGGCTGTTCCCCTTTCACACCTCACATGTGGGTAGCGATGCAGGGACAGCCTGTGCCCTGCTCTGCTGGTGCCAACCCCAAACCAGACACCTGCAATATAAATAATGAAGGGGGTTCAGACTGGGAGGACTCAAATGGCACCAGATGACTCTGGTAATAAATCAGGAGAAAGGCAGGAGGTCTCCTGTTGGGCAGCTTCACGAGGAGGGAGGTGGCTCCAGTACAAAACCCATGAACGTAAATCTTACACATTAGGAGCTGCAGCCCCCCTCGTGCTGGGTGTAAATCAGGGCTGGTGTCCTGAGAGCTGGGGCTGGGGAGCACCCCCTAACCTTGGGGTCTGCTGCTCTACCCTAAATCACCGCCCTTCATGGGGGGACAACTCTCTCGCTGACAATTACGTGTTAAAAATGGGGTGTCTGTGAGGTGGGAAAAGTTGCCCTAAACCTGACCGTGTCCCACAGGGCCACTGGAGTAGCCTGAGTGGCTGTTAGACCCTGACAACAAACAGTCCTTGTCAGCACGTTGGTATCTGAGCACCTCTTCCATCACTGCTGGGCTGACCACGGTGTCTGTAGGGGGTGAGGTCACCTGTGGGGTGCTGGAGAGGGGCTGCCCAGGTCCCTTTCTCCTACCCTGCTCTCCAACAGGTCTGTTCCCACCCTATACTGGTACCAGGGGGTACCCCCACCCCCCCCAGGGTAGCTGAAGGGCTGTTGGGGTCATTGAGGAGCAGAGGGTTTTCACAGACTCACAGAACATGGGGGACTGGAAGGGACCTAGAAAGACCATCCAGTTGGACACAGCAGGATCCCCTAGATCCAGTCGCACGGGATCATGTCCAGGCAGGAAGGTTTAGCTAAGTCAAGACCCCGAGGACTCACTTGTCTGTCTGCAGCCCCCCTCAGCACGTCAGCTCCTTTCCCTCAGCACCTTGCAGGATCCCAGGGGTGCTCAGCACAGTGGTTCATCCCTTCCTTCACTCAGCTCTCCCAACCTCGTTCTCCGTGGAGATTTTACTTCTGGGGTGGGAAGACAAAGAGACCAGAGCCTGTGTCACCATCTCAATTACCCACAGAGACTGGGGTGAGCGGGGCAGGGGGTGACCTGGGCAGGAACCCATGATCTGCCTTGTACACTGTCAGCTCCAGAGCAGGGAGGTGGGGAGGGAGGTTCCTCCTGACAAGAAGTGGTTTTGTCTAACGAGCTGCGTCCAGAGATGACAGAGGATGTGCAAGGGGGTCTATTTCCAGGGAGATGCCAGCAGCCATCCCTCAGGTACTTTGCAGTGGTTAGAAGACACAAGTGGTGAAGGATGACACCGAGCAGGATCCTGGCAGATAACAAACGCTCTCCAAATGTCACCAGCCCGAAATGATGGCCCCTTGTGAGCAAAAATCAGGCTGAGCCCTGTCTGTGAGCTTCTCGTGTAGGGGTGAGCACATGGAGCACTTGAGGGGCTCGTGGTCAGCCAGGTCTCGTGGGGGCAACTTGGTCCAGGAGATCCTGCTCTGGCAGGGGGGGTTGGACTGGATGATGTTTGGAGGTCTCTTCCAATCCCTCATGATTCTGTGATTCTGTGATTCCTTCAAGGTCCCTTCCAACCCCTCATGATTCTGTGATTCCTTCAAGGTCCCTTCCAACCCCTCATGATTCTGTGATTCCTTCAAGGTCCCTTCCAACCCCTCATGATTCTATGATCTCTCGAGGTGCCTTCCAATCCCTAATGCTCTGTGATTCTGTGAAACCCTAGGAGGTTGTACTGAGGCTGCTGCTGGTCTCTTCTCCCAAATTCCTAATGATAGGACGAGGGGAAATGGCCTCAAGTTGCATCGGGGGGTTGAATTTGCATCTTAGGAAGAAGCCCTTTGCTGAGAGAGTGGTTGGGCACTGGAACAGGCTGCCCAGGGAGGTGGTGGAGTCCTCATCACTGGAGAGGTTTAAAAACTGAGTAGCTGGAGCACTTGAGGCCGTGGTGTAGGGGTTAGGGAGCTGTTGGGCTGAGGGCTGGGCTTGATGATTTTCACAGAATCATAGAATCATTAGGGATTGGAAGGGACCTCGTAAGATCATCTAGTCCAATCCCTCCACCACATCAGGATCCCCTAGACCATGATTGTATCATTTTCACCAAGTGTTTGACCCTGCTGTTGGTGGGACGTCACAGTTCACTTTAGCTGATCTTTAATTGCTGCCTTCTCCTCTTTGTTTCTCTTTTAATGCATTTTGAATGCACCTTCAGCAGCCACTGCTGATGCTCCACAAACTGCTTCTTGCTGATGTAAAAGCTAAGGTTGATCAGTATGTGAAGGGTGGGTGTGAGGAGGATGGAGCCAGGCTCTGCTCAGGGGCACCCAGTGACAGGACAAGGGGCTGAGCTGGAGCAGAGGAGGTTCCCCACCAGTGTGAGAAGGACCTTGTTCCCAGGGAGGGTGGCAGAGCCCTGGCAGGGGCTGCCCAGGGGGGTTGTGGAGTCTCCTTCTGTGGAGATATTTCAAACCCCCCTGGGCTGTTCCTGTGCAACTGGATCTGTGGGATCCTGCTGTGTCAGGGGGAGTGGACTGGATGATCAGTTGAGGTCCCTTCCAGTCCCTGATGTCCTGTGATTCTGCAATTCCTTTACTTCTCTGCTAAAGTTATCCTCAGAGTCACAGAGAACTCTTGTAGTCCCCTCCTTCTGGTTCCCCCCACCCCACAAATGGCTTTTAATAATTAAGCATAATGGCAAAGCTTTGATTGGATTCCTCCCTCAGATGTTTAATTAGGTCCCTCTAACCAACTCACAGAGTGTTTTCCTTCGGATTCCCTTCCTGCCTCGTTATCCAAACTGAGACTCACCGCTCTCCAGGGACTTTGTGTTTGAGAATGGACTGAAGTAATTATTGCAGATAATTAAGATCTCTAACCAAAGTAATTTAATTTGCTTCCCTGCCTCCTCCTCCCTCCAAGAAATGTAAATTGTCTGTGTGACACCCGGTCGATCGGGAAAACCTTCTCAGAGGTGAAGTTGGCCCAGGGACGACGTTAGGTTGGGAGAAGCTGGCATGAAGTTGAACCAAGGAAGGTTTAGGTTGGATCTTAGGAAGAAGCTCTTTGCTGAGGGAGTGGTTGGGCTCTGGAACAGGCTGCCCAGGGAGGTGGTGGTGGAGTTCCCATCCCTGGAGGGGTTTAAAAACTGAGTAGCTGGAGCACCTGAGGCCATGGTCTAGGGGTTAGAGAGCTGTTGGGCTGAGCCTGATGATCCTGGAGCTCCTTTCCAACCAGGATGATTCCATGATTAGGAAACATGTTTCTCCCACAAAGAGCAGACTGGAACCTGCTGCCCAGGGAGGGATTGAGTCTCCATCCCTGGAGGGGTTTGAAGGTTGTTTAGATGTGGTGCTGAGAGATCTGGGCTCGTGGTGACCCTGGTAGAGTTGAGTCATTGGCTGGACCTGATCCCAAAGGTCTTTTCCATCCTCAGCATTTCCATGACTCGAAGCTCTGCTTCGTGTCCCACAAGGTCAGTGCAGTGGGGTGTGGAGGTGGTGGAAGACCCAGCACCCAAACCTCTTCCCTGAGAGAATGGTTGGGCACTGGAACAGGCTGCCCAAGGAGGTTGTGGAGTCCCCATCATAGAATCATTAGGCATTGGAAGGGACCTCGAAAGATCATCCAGTCCAATCTCCCTGACACAGCACCCTGGAGGTGTTTAAAAACCAGGTAGCTCAAGCACTTGAGGCGATGGTCTAGGGGTTAGGGAGATGTTGGGATGAGGGCTGGACCTGATGTTGGAAGTCCTTGCCAGCCATGATGATCCTATGAAGCAAAACCCCATTGAGATGGGTAGAAAAAGAACAAAGTTCCCCACTGAATGGTTGGGTTTCCCCCCAAGAATGGATCTAGGGGATCCTACTCTGGCAGAGGGATTGGACTAGATGATCTTTTGAGGTCCCTTCCAATCCCTGATGACTGGATCTAGGGGATCCTACTCTGGCAGAGGGATTGGACTACATGATCTTTTGAGGTCACTTCCAATCCCTGATGACTGGATCTAGGGGATCCTGCTCTGGCAGGGAGATCAGACTAGATGATCTTTCGAGGTCCCTTCCAATCCCTCTTGTCCTGTGACTCTGATCAGTCCTCCATCTTTCCCCAGGACAGGGCCACCAGGCACCAAGTCAGGACCCTCTGAGGCCTGATGAGCTCTACTGGAGGCAGCTGTCCTGGGGCAGGGCCGCCCTGGCTGGGCTGCAGCAGCTGAAGGAGATGCAGGATAATGAGGCAGAGGTGACCCGTGTTGACATAACGAAGCTCCAGGCAGAGCCTTGTGCTGCAGACCCTCTCCAGCAAGGACCTTGGTGGAGCAGCAGAGGAGAGGAAGGAGTTCCTGGCCTTGGAAGACTGGGAAAGCTGGACCAGACAAGGTATTTGAGATGTTTTTGCTTCTTTTCTTGCTGTTCTGGTCGTGTTTGGTCGCTGGAGAAGCTGGCTGCAGCGTGTGGTTGGGGAAGGCTGGAGGAGAGGTGCTCCCACCCTTCTGCTGGAGGAAGGGAGGAGTGTTTTGCTTGAGTCACTGTGTTTTTCATGTCTACTGGTTTCTCTGCTTAAAGGGCTGAAGCTGGCAGCTCTTTCCCTTAGTGCTTGGTCTTGGGGCTGTGAGACAGGGACCTGTTTACTCAATGTGTTTCGTGTAACCGGAGAAACTGTGGAGCATTGAGGCTCCTCTTTGCTCGCTGAGCTCCTGAGTCATCCCAGTTCCTGCCAGTCCAACTCACTTGTTGTTCATCTTGTTTCTTGACCAAGTTCTTGTCTTGGCTGCATCTCTCCTGCCCCATCTGCTTGTGCAGAGCTGGGGGTGTTTCTGCTCTAACCCTCTTCCCTGTAGCCCTGTGGTGTCTCCAACTGGAGGTTCAGCAAGTGCTCAGTCTCTGGAGGAGCAAAAAATAGCAGCACTTAGTCCTAAGCAGCTTTTGGGATTTCAACTTCGTTCAATCCTGTGTCCCGTGCTGTGCCTTAAGCTCAGCCCTCATCTCCAGCTGGGTCAAACCCTCCTGACCTGGTTAGAGTTGCCTTGGGGAGCTCTGGAGGATTTCAGCTCCTGCCTGGTCCTAGTTGTGTGGGGCGAGGGTGGTCACTGGTGGAGGAGATGAGCTGTGACCTTGTTGGAGAGGAGAAGTCTCTGTGCTGCCCAAGTCTGGGCTTGGACTTGCTAAGAGATGAGGAAGGGCTGGGGTTGGGTCTGTCTGGCTGATGCTCTTGTGACAATCACTTCAGCTGGGAGGAGATGGCCTGACTGCCTGCTCCTGTGTCTGGCTCAAACAGCTTCAGCCTCTCTCTTCAGAGTCTGCTGGAAGCTGTCGCAGCTCTTAAGGTCATTTGTAATGTGAGGTGTCACTTTGGGAGAGGAAAAGGTCTGGTGGGGACAGGGGGTCACTTAAATGTGGCTGTAGAAGGACAGACCCTGGATGGAGTCTGGCATCTGGGCAAGGACAACCCCAGGGACCAGTATAGGCTGAGGACTGAACTGTGAGAGAGCACTGGAGGGGGAAGGGACCTGGGGGTTCTGCTGGCCAGCAGGATGGCCAGGAGCCAGTAATGGGAACTGGTGGCTGAGAAGGACAATGGCATTCTGGAGTGGATCAGAGTGGGGGTGGTTAGTGTCTTTAGAGAGGTTCTCCTCCCCCTCTACTCTGCCCTGATGAGACCACAGCTGGAATCTTGTGTCCAGTTGTGGCCCCTCAGTTCCAGAAGGACACAGAGCTGCTGGANAGTGTCCTGTGTCTCTGTGGAGAACCCTGGGTGGCTCCTCTCCACAGCCCCCCTTCCCTCCAGGCATTGGCAGAGCTCAGCTGAGGGTGGTTTGAGTTCCAGCTGCTCTGTGATGACTGAGCTCTCGTCCTTGAGCTCCCCATGGGCTGTTCATCACAACTTCTGTTCCACAAGGGCTGCTCACTGCGGTGCAGGACGCTCGAGCACCCTCTCAGCTCTGGGCTGCGGGGGTGACCACCAGCCATCTGCTGCTGCAATTAGCCCAAGAGATTGGTGGGATGTTAATGCCTGGTCTTGCAGGGCTGGCAGTGAGGTTTAAGGGTTGTGGAACCAGCTGCCTGCAGAACAGAGGGTTCTGGGGCTGCTGCCCATCCTGAGCTCAGGTTCACAGTTGTTGGGGCTCATCCTGCTGGGGCGAATGTGCTGAACCTGAGCTGGAGTCCCCATCCCTGGATGAGTCTGAAGGACACTTAGATGTGGTGTTGGGGGATCTAGTTTAGGGGTGGCCTTGTAGAGTAGGGCTGATGGTTGGACTCAATGATCCTGGGGTCTTTTCCAACCTGAATGACTGTGTGTGAAGCTCTTGGGTTCCACTCTTCTGTTGGCTGCTGGAGCCCATTGGCCTCATTTGTTTCCAGAGTCCTCACCCCAAACCCCACAGAGCTTCAGGCCCTGCTTGTGCAACGAGATGCTTCAAGCAGAGTCTTTGAGTCTCTCTGTGACGAGGAGTGGTGCTCAGGCTGTCTAAAGGTGGTAAAAACCTCTCTGTCAGTAATTAATTAGCCCAGTGCCTTTGATGATGCTTGCTGAGCCTCCCTGGCACCCGGAGGACCTCAGGGCTTTGATCCCAGGGTGTGATTTATGGGGCAGTTACGTGTCCCCACGGCATCGCTCCGGCTGGGAAGAGGCACCGTGATCTCATCTGTCTGGGGCAGTGGGAGGACCCCTATCAAATGAGAGGGGGGGAGCTGATGGATGGAGAAGTTGGGGAGGTATCAGTTGGAGCCAAGATGTTGTTTTGTGCAGACAGTGGCGAACAGAGACCTGGTACCACTGTTCCTGTGTTTTGCTGTGATGAAGAGTTGCCCTCCCGTGAAGTTCCATCTCGATGGGGAATGGTGGGTCCTGGGCACTAAATGATTCCTTATGGAAATGTTAGTCCTTTCCTTATGAAAAGGAAGAGACAACAGGCACCACTATTCCACTTGTGCTCTCAGGAGGAAGTGGATTGAGGTGACTTCTCGTGTAGTAGAAGGGTGTCTGGGTCTGTAGGTGCCTTCAGAGGAGCTGTGGGACAGGCCACCCTCTTGTAGATGGACTTTGCTGCCTGGGCATGTTCCTGTGTGACTTGGTCTAGGTGATCCTGCTGCAGCAGGGGGATTGGACTGGATGGTCTTTGGAGGTCCCTTCCAATCCCTAAAGTTCTGTGACTCTGTGGCTCCTGAGTTTGGGCCAGAAAATCCATCACTTGATGCAGGTTTTACTCTTCTGACCCTGCTTCTTCTTAATTTGAAGGTCATTGCTTGCAGTTGAGCAGAGGGTTTTCTGCGGATGACTGATGGGTTCCCCCTGCTATCTGCTCCACCTCGTAACACAGGATTTATTAACGTATCAGCAGAGTTTTTCTCATATTCATCAGGGCCAGGTGGTGATAAGGACTTGTGCCTTGAGAATCACCTTCCTCCCTTTCTTCTCTGACCCCCAGCAACAAAAGAAATGGGAGGAGATTAATCTTGGATGAAAAGGTGGTTCAGGTGATGCCTCCAGAAGCCATTAGTAAGATAACCTAGGCAATGAGGCTGATGCAAGAGGTGGTGATGGGAGGGAGGGAGGGTGGACCACTGGGCAGCCCTGTTGTTTGCTTTGGGATCAGGCTGTGTTGCACAAGATACAGACCAGCCTTTCAACAGCAGCTGCTGGTGGGTGTGATCTGGGCTCTGCAGACCACGCAGCTCCCATAACTTGGGCACAGACCACCCGTCACTGCTGGGGAGAGGCAAGAGGTTGGCCTGTTGTGGTAGGCTCCTCATGGGCTGTAGTTCTTGAGACCACAGAACATTAGGGATTGGAAGGGACCTCCAAAGATCACCCAGTTCCATCCCCCTGCCACAGCAGGATCCCCTAGATCCAGTCACACAGGAACATGGCCAGGTAGGTTTGAAATGTCTCCAGAGGAGGAGACTCCACAACCCCCCTGTGCTTCATCACCCTCATAGGATCATTAGGGATTGGAAGGAACCTCCAGAGGTCATCCAGTCCAACCCCCCTGCCACAGCAGGATCACCTAGACCAAGTAGCACAGGAACAGATCCAGGCACTGGGAAGAAGATCCTTTTCGCACTGGAGCAGAGGAGGTTCCACATCAGCTCGTAGCAGCCCCTTCCAGGAGCCCTTGGCCGGAGCCTTCTCAGACCATAAACCCGGGCAGGCTCTGCAGGGACATCGTAGCCCGAGTGTCCCTGCTGCAGGTCCGGGGAGCAGCGAGCTCTGCTGCGGCAGGCGGAGGGTGGCTGTATTTTCCACTGGTCCCCACTGGAGGTCACTGGAACATTGGCTACCATTGTCCCTGGCAACAAAGCCACGGCGAAGCCCGCATTTCGTCAAGTGAAGGTTTGGCATTCCCCGAGGTTTTCACACCCATTTCGCAATGAAAATCCATCTCCAGATTGCTCACGATCCTCCCCGTGGACGAGGGGTGTTTCTGAGCCACTCCTCATGCCCCGAGGAGCCGTCACGGAGCCTTTGTTGCGTGAGTCAGGGGGTAGGAATCTGCAGGGAGGCTCCTCTGATGGGCTCCCAGTGCCTCAGCTCTGTCAGACCCCGAGAGCAGAACCTCCCAGTGTCCATCAGCAGGAGCTCTGCCAGCCCAGGACCTAACATCATCATCCCATCAGCCAGACCAAGGGCACTGAGGGCCACAGCCGGGCTGCCCTTCAGCACCTCCAGGGATGAGGACTGGCCATCTTCCCAGAGACAGTGGTCAGGCACTGGGAATGGGCTGCCCAGGGTGGTGGTTGAGTCCCTGTTGCTGGATGAGTTTAAAAGTCGCTTAGATGTGGTGGTGTTGGGGGACCTGGTTTAGGGGTGACCTTGTAGAGTAGGGTTGATGGTTGGACTTGATGATCTGGGGGTCTTTTCCAACATGAATCATAGAATCATTAGGGATTGGAAGGCACCTTGAAAGATCATCCAGTCCAACCCCCCTGCCACATCAGGATCCCCTGGACCAAGTCACACAGGAACACATCCAGGCTGGTTCTAAACGTCTCCAGAGAAGGAGACTCCACAACCCCCTGGGCAGCCCCTGCCAGGGCTCTGCCACCCTCCCTGGGAAGAAGGCCCTTCTCACACTGATGGGGAACCTCCTCTGCTCCAGCTCACACCCGCTGCCCCTTGTCCTGTCACTGGGTGCCCCTGAGCAGAGCCTGGCTCCATCCTCCTCACACCCACCCTTCACACATTGATCAACATCCATGGGGTCACCCCTCAGGCTCCTCTTCTCCAAGCTCCAGAGCCCCAGCTCCCCCAGCCTCTCCTCAGAGAAGGGCTCTCTGATTCTCTGGCTGTGGGAGGGAGCGAACGCAGCCGCCCAGCTGGAGCGGTGCTTGGGCTCCTTGGAAGGAAAACGTGTGGGAGGAGGTGGGGATTTCCATTTCAGAGGGAGGAACCTCCTTTCAATCTGTTCCCACAGACGGCTGACGGATCCCATAACCCTGCTGGAGTGTTAGTTGAACAAGCAGACATGTGAACACGTAGGATCTCGGGACGTGGTGCTTCCCACAGACATTTATGTTAGAGAAACATAATTTGCTCTTAAGATTGCTTCAGCAGAAGTTTAAACCTCTCGTAAGTCCCTGGGGAAGCTGGATGTGGGGCAGGAGGTGGCAGGGGCCAGCCTGGTGCAGCCTCCCTTGGCAGCTGCTGCATCGTGGAGTCATAGGATCGTTTTTAGGTTGGGAAAGGACTTCAAGATCGTGAAGAGCATCCAACCTTGAACCCAACTGTAGCCTTTCACTGCTGCCCTTTCCAAACCCATCAGGGCTGCCCAAGGAATTTCTCATCAGAAGCTTCATGGGGGAGGTTGGTGGTGTTTTTAAAACAGCTGGAGATGTGTTTTTCTGTCTTCTCTTGGGTGCCTCTGAGCTGGGTAGGGAAGGGATGGGTAGGGAGAAGTCCAGTGTGAGCTGTGCTGAGGCCAGGGGCAGGATCTCTGCTGCATGGGGGTGCAGAGCAGTGTGGTGGGTTGTGGGGTTTTGAAGGGGCCTCCAGCAGACAGATGATGCTCAAATAGGTCTAATAGTGCAGCTGGAGCATCTGCTTCAGATGTGCTCTCCAGGTGAAGAGCTGAGCTCACGCAGGAGAAGGCCATACTAGTGGCTCTTGAGATGCTCATCCTGTCTCCCCGGGGCTTGGGAGGACACGGCAGCAGCTGCAGGACCAGCCCCAGGGAGATGGACTTGTCAGGCTCTTAAAGCGATGAAGACACCCGTGTGATAAAGACTTCACACAAATAACCCCTGATTGTGTTTTGGTGAGGAATTTTCTTAGCCTGCATAATGGGTTCATCTCCAGTTGATGATGAATCGCAGGGACTTGGGTCCTGAACCGTGGAGATTTGATTAAGGCGTCGAGATGATGAGGAGCTGGGCTGGAATAACAATGTCCTGGGCCCTGAGCAACGTGATGCTGCTCTCTGGGGACCCACACTGGGGCTTTGTGAACACAGTGGCCTCTTAGTAGGTTCAGGTGGGGCAGGCTGTGTCCTGAAACCTTCCTGTGGGGAGCTGGAGAGGGATGTCTGTGGGACTGCCCGTGCTTGAAGCTTTGGCTGAGTAGGAAGGATGAGGTGGCTGTGTCTTGGTTTGTTGGAGAGAGCCCAGCACAGAGTCATGAACATGATGAGACCACATGCCCTAGAGAGACCACAGCTGGAATCTTGTGTCCAGTTGTGGGCCCCTCAGATCCAGAAGGACACAGAGCTGCTGGAGAGAGCCCAGCGCAGAGCCACAGGGGTGATGGAGGGAGGGGAGCATCTCCCTGCTGAGGAAAGGCCGAGGGAGCTGGGGCTCTGGAGCTGGGAAAAAGGAGCCTGAGGGGTGACCCCATGGATGTTGATCAAGATGTGAAGGGTGGGTGTGAGGAGGATGGAGCCAGGCTCTGCTCAGGGGCACCCAGTGACAGGACAAGGGGCAGCGGGTGTGAGCTGGAGCAGAGGAGGTTCCCCATCAGTGTGAGAAGGACCTTGTTCCCAGGGAGGGTGGCAGAGCCCTGGCAGGGGCTGCCCAGAGGGGTTGTGGAGTCTCCTTCTCTGGAGACATTTCAAACCCTCCTGGGCTGTTCCTGTGTGACTGGATGTAGGGGATCCTGCTGTGTTGGGGAGATTGGACTGGGTGATCTTTGGAGGTCCCTTCCAGTCCCTAATGTTCTGTGATTCTGTGTAGAGCAGCAGATTGGAAGGAACTTCAAGGATCATCTACTCTAACCTATGAAGCCAAAACCACTTCAAATTAGCTCTGCCAGCAGCTGGGTCTTAAAACAGTCCAATGCAGGGCAATCAATCACCTCCCTTGGGAGATGATACCAGTGGCTAATTTTCCTAATGGGGAAGAATTCGCTGCTGGATCCAGCCTTGACATAAGCTGCCAGTAACCTGGTCTCCAAGAACATGTCCAGGAGCCATCAAACCTCTGTTAAAGTCACAGAACCATTCAGGTTGGGGAAGACCCCCTCCTAGGATCATAGAGTCCAACCATCAACCTGACTCTACAAGGTCACCCCTAAACAATTCATCATCCTCCAAGAGGTTTGTGATGCTCAGGTACCTTCACATGCCAGCAGACTGTGCTGGAGGAGGGAGCTGGCTCTGTCTGCAGCACGTGTGAGCCCAGGCTGGCTCTGGTGCCTCTGCCTTTGCTGCATTTGAAAGCTCGTCCTTAAACGTTCTGCACCGAAGCCCTGGAGCCCTAAGAGAGAGGATGCAAATAAGTTGCCTCTGTTTTTTTTTCCCATGGAAGCAATTAAGAAGCTCTGTTAATAAGAAATCAAGTTGTTTGTAAATTTTAATGGCTTAAAAGATGCCCCAGGGAAATCACAACCGAACAGGACCCTGTTTGATGCAGCCTCTCGCCGGCCCAGCAGCTCCACCTGCACTGGGGAATGGGATCGATGAATAATGAGCGGGAGAAAATGATGTGTTCTGCTGCCCTGGTGGGTTTAGCTGGGGGGGTTTTGTAATGTGATGGCCCTTCCCTTCTGGCCTGGAAGAGACTCTTAGTTCATCCCCATTTGTCCTCTCAGCTTAATGGAAACTGCATCTCTGGGCTGGCTGGAAATACTGGCAGAGATATCGGTGGGGAAGTGGGGTTGGTGCTGTCTGTTGTGACTGAGAATCACAGAACAACAGGGGTTGGAAGGGACCCTGAAAGATCATCCAATTCCCCTGCCACAGAAGGAGCCACTAGATCCAGTCACACAGGGACATGTCCAAGTGGGTTTGGAACCTCTCCAGAGAAGGAGACTCCACAAGCCCTCTGGGCAGCCCCTTCCAGGGCTCTGTCTCCTTCACTGAGAAGAAGGTCCTTCTCACACTGATGTTGAACCTCCTCTGCTCAAGCTCACACTTGGTGTCCCTTGTCCTATCTTTAGATGACACTGAGCAGAGCCTGGCACTCAAACCTGCTGTTCCTTGAGCCCTGGGACTGTGTGTGATGTGGGTTTGCTGGTGGCACCTAGTGCTGCGGGGACAGGTGGGTCTGGGGATCTTTGCAGGATGATGGCACCAGGTCCTTGTTACCACCAGGACTTGTTTGACCTGGCTTTCTCATGTTTTGGGCTGCTCTAACTGTTACCCAGCCCCAGATCCTGAGTGGGGTGTGCGGGGGAACCCCCAAACCAGCCCACTGAAATATGGCTGAGTCCCCATCCCTGGATGTGTTTCAAAGTCATTTAGATGTAGTGTTGGGGGTTCTAGTTTAGGGGTGACCCTAAACTAGAGGGTTAGAGGAGGGTTGATGGCTGGGCTTGATGGTCCCAGTGGTCTTTTCCAACCTGAATGATCCTATGATTCTATTTGCTCCTGTTTTTAATGGCCAGCTCATGCTTCTGTGGTGTTGAGGTGTGACAGCACTAACTGCTTCTGTTGGGCTTGAGAACAGCCCTGTGAGGAGCTGCTCTTGGGTTCTACATGTGCTGGCATCAGAGATGGGAGGGGAGCATCTCCCTGCTGAGGAAAGGCTGAGGGAGCTGGGAAAAAGGAGCCTGAGGGGTGACCCCATGGATGTTGATCAATATGGGAAGGGTGGGTGTCAGGAGGATGGAGCCAGGCTCTGGTCAGGGGCACCCAGTGACAGGACAAGGGGCAGTAGGTGTGAACTGGAACCTAGTAGCTTCCCCATCAATCTGAGAAGGACCTTCTTCGTGGTGAATGTGACAGAGCCCTGGAAGGAGACTGTGGAGTCTCCTTCTCTGGAGACATTTCAAACCCACCTGGCCATGTTCCTGAGTGACTGGATCTTGGGGATCCTGCTGTGTTGAGGAGATTGGACTGGATGATCTTTGGAGGTCCCTTCTGAGCCCTAATGTCCTCTGATGCTGTGATACGTTCCTGTGCCACTGGATCTAGGTGGTCCTGCTGTGTTGGGGGGGATTGGATTGGATGATCTTTGGAGGTCCCTTCCAGACCCCTGATGTTCTGTGATGCTGTGATATGTTCCTGTGCCACTGGATCTAGGGGATCCTACTGTGGCAGGGGGCTTGGACTGGGTGACTTTTGGAGGTCCTTCCCAATCCCTCATGTCCTCTGGTGCTGTGATATGTTCCCTGCTCTGGCAGGGGGATTGGACTGGATGGTCCTTCGAGGTCCCTCCCAGTCCCTGGTGCTCTGTGAAGAGCAGGAGCTGGAGTTCTCATCCTGCCTCTGCAGCCGAGGAAGACATTGATGTGACAGGGATAGACGAGGGAGCTCGAGGCACCGAGCTTGTGTCGGGGGTGGGTGAGAAGCAGTGGAATGACAACAGAGAGAGAGAGACGTGGGCTCCGTGGGGCTGGATTATGGGGGTTTGTAAGGAGCTTGTGGAACTACAGCGGCTTTTACGTGGCGCCCGTACGCGGACATCAAGAGCGGGTCTCGTCACCGCCGCGACACCTCCCCTCCGACCCCTCCTCTCCGGTGATTATCGCAATTTGCTTCTCCCGAGGTCTCTGTGAGCCCTGACAAGACACCAGCGTTCCGGGGAGGGGGGGTTGCACAAAGGGCTCCTTTGCATGTTAAAGACCCCGCGTTGTCACCCGGCTGCGGTTGGGAAAACATCCACCACGGAGAGTGTCATCAGCGGGAGGTGCATCCCAGCCCCTCACTTCGGGGCTGCTGTGACTAGTAGGTGGAGGAAGGACTCTGGGGCTGCCTGCCTTCCCCCTCCCCTCCCCAAGCCTTGTCGGGGCTGATTTTCCTTCCCTCCCATCTCCCAGCAGTCTCAATCCCCCGATAACAAATGCAGCTCGCGTCGGAACAGCCCCCCGGACCGATGCCTTTTCGTGGCGAGGAGTGATTTAGAAGAAGACGAGGAGAGACACTGAGCGTGTTCATTATTGATAGTCTGGAAGATTTACTGCGGGCTTCCAGGAAAGCTGCTGCCTCGGAGCAAACTGCTTTTATCTCCTTTTTGTTTGCTTAGCTGGCTTTTGTGGGTTTTGTGTGGCTGCTTTTTTCCTTTCCTTGCTCGGGAGCTCGGGGAGGGAGAAGCTGGGATGTTGTGTTTTTATTTTCTCCTGAGGGGAAGATCCTCCAGCCCCTGGTAGAGTGGTGTGTGGCTGGCTCTTGATGCTGGTGGCCACTCACAGCCACTGTTGGACACCACGGTGTCACAGAACGTTAGGGATTGGAAGGGACCTCGATTGGATCCAGTCCAATCTCCCAGCATTTAAACGGTCTAGGTGGTCCTGCTGTGGCACAGGGATTGGACTGGATGATCTTTTGAGGTCCCTTCCAATCCCTAATGATTCCATGATTTAAAGACCTTCAGAAGGCAGTGAGTTCCCTCATCCTTTGGTAAGTTGTTCCCAACTAAGAAGCTGGCCTGTTGTTATAGGCTCATGACCTGTAGCTCTTGACATCAGAGAACATTAGGGATTGGAAGGGACCTCGAAAGATCATCCAGTCCAATCCCCCCAACGCAGCAGGATCCCCTAGATCCAGTCACACAGGAACATGGCCAGATGGGCTTGATGTGTCTCCAGCGAAGGAGAATCCACAACCCCCTGGGCAGCCCCTGCCAGGGCTCTGCCACCCTCCCTGGGAACAAGGTCCCTCTCAGACTGATGTGGAACCTCCTCTGCTCCAGCTCACACCCACTGCCCCTTGTCCTGTCACTGGGTGCCCCTGAGCAGAGCCTGGCTCCATCCTCCTCACACCCACCCTTCACATCTTGATCAACATCCATGGGGTCACCCCTCAGGCTCCTTTTTCCCCAGCTCCCTCAGCCTTTCACTGTGTCACAGAACATCAGGGGTTGGAAGGGACCTCTAGAGATCTAGTCCAGTCCCCCTGCCAGAGCAGTTCTTCTCCTCCATCATCTCTGTGGCTCTGTGCTGGACTCTCTCCAGCAGCTCTGTGTCCTTCTTGGTGGCAGTGCCTGATCTCTGTCCTCACTTGCCTCCCCCAGTGCTGCTTCTGAGCACCTGTCTCGGGGTTCAAACCATCTTCACGGGGTGCAGGAGGAGGTGGGAGAAGGAATCACAGATCATTAGGGACTGGAAGGGACCTCGAGAGACCATCCAGTCCAGTGCTCCTGCCACAGCAGGATCCCCTAGATCCAGTTGCACAGGAACGTGCTCAGGTGGGTCTCAAACTCCTCCAGATAAAGAGACCCCCACAACCCCCCTGGAGCTTGATTCAGATGAGTCCCCAGCTGCTCCTGCCTGCTGGTTCTGGGAAAGATGTCGACAGGGTAATTATCGCAGTGGTTTGTGTTTTGCTCTTCCTCGAGGGGAGAGGAGCAGTTGGTGCGGTGCAGGGGCCGGGGTGGCAGATGGGACTCGGGTGCCTCCTGACTAAAGCAGGAGAGTGGGAATCCATACTAAAAAGCCCGGGAAGAGGGGGTTTTTCCACTGGGTTCTGCCCTTTCTCAGTGCACATCAAAGGGCAGGGCCACTTGCCCCGTGCTGGCCGTCGTTAGCTACTAGAGATGCGTTTAAAGTACCAGGTCTCCAGCCGGGAGGGTTGGACCAGATGTGCTTGTTCACCTCTCCTGCCCTTCAGTCTCAGCAAGTTCCAGAATCTCCAATTAAAGCCCAGAATAGGTTCGGGGAGGAGCAGATGGGCATTAGGAAGCGGGAGGTGTGAAGGAGCTGCCGTGGGGATGTGAACCCGTTTCACCCGTGTAACCCCTCGGTGGTCCCTGGGAGGTGGCGGTGACGTCTGGAATCTGCTGCCCTCGTGGAGGGTCACAGACTGGAGCCAGACATGGAGGTGGTGGAGAAATTATGATGGGGAGAGCGAGTGGGTCATGAGCTTCAGCTCAGTTCTGTGATAAACCTACTCGTTATTTCAGAGTAATTAGGCTTCCTGTGTTGGCAAGCGGAGAGCACTGGCCCAAAAGTCTGTGACATTGAGAGGAGCAGCAGGAGCTGCTGAAAAATCAGGGCTTCCAGTGGAAAGTTGTTCAGCTTTCCCCACTCTGTGAGGAGATGAGCACCCCTGAGCTCCAAAGCACCTGTAAACAAACTCTATAGGGTTTAAATCCCAGAGTAAAAGGGGAGGCTCTGGGCTGAGGTGAAGGAACAAAGTCATATCTGAACCAGGATGAGCTGTGAGGGTGGTTGGTGCAGAAGCAGAGCTGGGAAGATCTTCCCTGGGTGTTAAAGCAAAGGAGTAACTTTGTCTGCGTGACTGGGGGGCTCTGGGCTTGTTATCTTTCCCTGTTGATGTTCTACTGAGAGAAGACCATTGCAAATCACAGATTGAAGGGACCTCAGGAGATCATCCAGCCCAATCCCCCTGCCACAGCAGGATCCCCGAGATCCAGTTGCACAGGACCAGCCCAGGTGGCTTTGAAACGTCCAGAGAAGGAGACTCCACAACCTTCCTGGACAGCCCCTTCAAGTGCTCTGTCACCCTCTCTGGGAAGAAGGTCTTTCTCACACGGATGTGGAACCTTCTCTGTCCCAGCTCACACCCACTGTCCCCATTAGACGACACCGAGCAGAGCCTGGCTCCATCCTCCTGACACCAGCCCTCCTCGTACCGACCACCATTCAGCGAGTGCCCCATCACCCTCACTGCGACCACCAAACCAGTGACAACTCTTCGAATGATAATTTAAACCCCTTAAAATTGAAAAAAAAAATCAATTTCCCAGTAAACAGAAGCATCAGAGAGAGGATCCTACCCCACTCGGGGCTTGTTGCTCTTCTCTGCTGCTCTCTTCCACCGGTCCCCTAATAACCGGGGATTAATGAGCAATTACAAGGCTTCGTTCTTACCCCGTGTAATTCCCAGAAAGGAAAGGGGGGGTGGAGAAAAAAAAGCATCTTTCTGGAACATTATGCTTGAAAAACAAAGGAGAGGCTTTGACTGTCAAGTCACTGATGTTCCCTCTTCACTTAAAAGCTCTCCAATTTACTTACAAATTATAGTGTTTTTAATGCAAATGAAGCACTAGAGAACATTCTCTCCTTCCCCCCAGATTAGCAGGAACCAAATTGACCAAGAAAGCCCCAAACAGGGAAGCGGGATGCAGCGAGTGTTTGAAATAATGAGCCTGTTTAATTATTCCGAGTGGTGACGGGGATGAGGTTATCAGCCGCCCCCGAAGTGATGACGGGGCTGGGGCGGGCGGCTCCGCTTTCTGAGCGCTGAGAAAACAACCCTGTCCTGATGCTCTCGCGTTCCAGCGGGCGGCTTGGTCGAGTTAAATGTGGGGGTGAAACAGCCAGGCTCTGCTCAGGGGCACCCAGAGATGGGACAAGCTGGAACAGAGGAGTAGGGGTTGGAAGGGACCTCCAAAGATCGTCCAGTTCAGTCCCCCTGCCACAGCAGGACCACCTAGACCAAGTCACACAGGAACATGGGCAGGTGGGCTTGGAAGGTCTCCGGAGAGGGGCATCCATGTGTAGAGGAACTTTGCTGCCTGGATGGGGGGCTCTGGGAAGGAGAGATCAGGGGATTTGTAATGTTTAGACCTCCTGAGCTGCCAAGGAACAAAAGGCTCCAGCGCAGAGCCACAGGGATGATGGAGGGAGGGGAGCATCTCCCTGCTGAGGAAAGGCTGAGGGAGCTGGGAAAAAGGAGCCTGAGGGGTGACCCCATGGATGTTGATCAGTGTGTGAAGGGTGGGTATGAGGAGGATGGAGCCAGGCTCTGCTCAGGGGCACCCAGTGACAGGACAAGGGGCAGTGGGTGTGAGCTGGAGCAGAGGAGGTTCCACATCAGTGTGAGAAGGACCTTGTTCCAAGGGAGGGTGGCAGAGCCCTGGCAGAGCCCTGGCAGGGGCTGCCCAGGGGGGTTGTGGAGTCTCCTTCTCTGGAGACATTTCAAACCCACCTGGGCTGTTCCTGTGGGACTGGATCTGGGGGATCCTGCTCTGTCAGGGGGAAGAACTTTCAAGGTCCCTTCAAATCCCTCGTGATTCTGTGGTGGAAGCAGGGGACGTGGGAGAAGGATGCTGTGAAGTGCAGTGAAACTTGTCCTTCTCTGTCTGTGCCAGTGCTGATCTCTTTCTGGAAGCTGATTTTATTTCTCCCTTCCATTCCTCCCAGTTGTGCAAGGCTTCCTCTTACTGGTGAGCTAATAAGCAACCACAAGATGCAGCTGCAGACTGAGGGATGAATGGCTGGAGAGCAGCCTGGCAGTACCTGTTGACAGCTGGCTGAACAGGAGCCAGCAGGATGCCCAGGTGGCCCAGAAGGGCCAGTGGCATCCTGACTTGGATCAGCAATAGTGAGGCCAGCAGGGCTAGGGATGTGATTGTCCCCCTGTACTGGGCACTGGGGAGGGCTCCCCTCTAGTACTGGGAGCAGTGGGCCCCTCACTGCAAGAAAGAGATGGAGGGGTTGGAGTGGGGCCAGAGGAGCAATGAGGCTGGGGAAGGGGCTGGAGGGACAGTCTGATGGGGAGAGGCTGAGGGAGCTGAGGGTGTTCAGCCCGGAGAAGAGAAGAGGAGACTCAGGGGAGACCTTCTCCCTCTCTACAACTCCGTGAAGGGAGGTTGTAATCAGGTGGGGGTCAGGCTCTTTTCTCAGGCAACCAGTGCCAGAGCCTGAAGCTGCCAGGGGAGGGTTAGGTTGGGTGTCAGGAAGCCCTTCCTCATGGAAAGGGTGGTCAGAGGCTGGACTGGACTGCCCAGGGCAGTGGTGGAGTCCCTATCGCTGGAGGTGCTGAAGGGCAGCCTGGCTGTGGCCCTGAGTGCTCTGGTGTGGCCACTGGGCTGATGTTAGATGNTCTGGTGTGGCCACTGGGGTGATGTTAGGTGCTGGTCTGGGCTGGCTGAGCTCAGAAGGCTTTGCCAGCCTCAGTCATCCTGTGGTTCTGTGAACTGAGATTTGTCCATAACTCCTCACTGTGGCTGAATAAGGGGGTGGGAAGTGAAATTTCTCTTGTTTTCTTACCCAACCCAAGAGGCTGCAAATGCCTCAACTGGTTTGGCTCCGACGTGCCCAGACAAACAGGATCTGTGTTCCTTCCTCTTCTGGTGGATTGGCTTGTGTGGACTTGACCTGTGGGATCCTGCTGTGGGAGGGGATTGGACTAGATGGTCTTTCAAGGTCCCTTCCACCCCTAATGTTCTGTGAAGCAAATCTTTGTCTATTCAAGATGTTGCTGCCTTGTTGCTTCCCCCCCTCCCGCCGCCCTTGATTGAGGAGGAGGAGAAGAAGGGAGTGAGAAATGCAGCAGAGAAGCTGATTTTGATGCAAATCTATTGTTGATAATTGCAGTTTTTAAAGTCTGCCCAACCTCCAGCTGAACGAGGATAAAAGAATAATGGCTTGGAATTATTAGCTGCTCCACTTACCTTCAAAATAGTTTTTACTCTGTTGTGGTACTGGAATGAATCTCTTCTTTTGCCTTTTTTTTTTCAGTGTGTGGGTAGTTTCTTTCTCTACTGAAGCTGTTTGCACAGAATCACAGAGCATCAGGGATTGGAAGGGACTTGCAAAGATCATCTGGTCCAAACCCCCCAACACAGCAGGATCCCCTAGATCCAGTTGCACAGGAACAGCCCAGGAGGGTTTGAAATGTCTCCAGAGGAGGAGACTCCACAACCCCCCTGGGCAGCCCCTGCCAGGGCTCTGCCACCCTCCCTGGGAACAAGGTCCTTCTCACACTGATGGGGAACCTCCTCTGCTCCACGGTCTCTGTGCTCTAAGTCACCCAGTTCAGTCAAGTAGAGAGAGGACAAAGAGCCTCCGTGTGTCTTGGGTTTGTCAGACCACAGGGTTGGATCAGAAGTGGGATGGTTAACAGATGGAGAGGTTCTCCTGCCCCTCTACTCTGTCCTGGGGAGACCACATCTGGAATCTTGTGTCCAGCTGTGGGCCCTTCAGCTCCAGAAGGACACAGAGCTGCTGGAGAGAGCCCAGGGTAGGAGTCACAGGGGTGATGGAGGGAGGGGAGCATCTCCCTGCTGAGGAGAGGCTGAGGGAGCTGGGGCTCTGGAGCTGGGAAAGAGGAGCCTGAGGGGTGACCCCATGGATGTTGATCAATGTGTGAAGGGTGGGTGTGAGGAGGATGNTTGATGGTTGGACTCGATGATCCCAGGGGTCTTCTCCAACCTGAATGATTCTGTGATTCCTCCCTCAAAAAGTCACTGTGGGTTTTTCTTGCTCGACACAAGTGACAGGAGAAGGTGTTTTCCTTACAGGAGACGTTTGGGGGAGGACCTGATGAGAATGGCATTAATGCCAGAGCTAATCCCAAGGCAGAGCTGCCTCCACTGCTCGTGTTTAAAATGCCTTTCACCACTTGCCAGGGTAGCAAAGAGATGTTTGATCACCATCAGGAAGGTAGGGACCAGCCTGCTAATGTAGGACGATGAATTATTAACGTGTGGAGCAGCAGCATCTTCTGAAACCCTGCAGTTCCCCTCACTAATCCCTTTAATCAGCCATCTGGACGGGGCGGGTGGGTTTGGAGAGTCAGAGAAGCCTCGTTCATCACCCAGGCTGTGCCACCCCTAGAACACCCCCAGCTTTGAAAAACACCCCCAGCTTTGAAGAGGCTGCTGGCATGTGTTTTCCGTGGCTGTTGAACACACGTTTGACTCGGAGGACAAACACAGTTGTCAAGGGTTTGATTCTTCACAGCTGCTTGAGGAGGGTCAGACCTGATTGTTCCTGACGCTGCTCCTCAATTAGAGCTTAAAAATAAACCTGGTAGCACGTTGCTCTGTGAAATCAGAGATGCTGTGGCCAGTCCCTCAGAGAACAGAGCTGCTTGATTTAGGCTTAAGGATGATGCTGCTGCACCAGGGAGTCGCCAGTCACAATAATTACATCGCTGTCTTCTCATAATATGATTTATTTAGATGTTGCCATATGAATTAATTCTCTCTAATTGCTGCTCTTCTCGTTGTAAATCAAGGTTTCTTGCTTTCTGGAGAGTAGTGAACATGATCCTACACTGAAGTAATTAGTCCAATTAGAAAGGAAAGCAGATGTGGAAAAGCAATTAGTTCCAGGAATCTGTCTGCTCCTCTCCAGCCCAAATGCTGCTCAGTCAGAATGTAGAGGTTTAATAAAACACTGGGTTGTTTGTAAACTTAGTGTTAGGGCTGCCACAGCTCTGCTGGAGGAGCTGGGTTGGGGTGGCTGGTGACTTCTGTCAGGGCCTTCTAGCAGAGCTGGGACTGGGTTGTGACTGCTGTGCCACCTGTTTTGGGGGTGGGGAGTCCCCACCTCAGGCTGCATCACTCTAATTCCATCTCTTACAGCATCACAGAGCACTAGGGATTGGAAGGGACCTCGAAAGATCACCCAGTCCAATCCCCCCAACACAGCAGGATCCCCTAGATCCACATGAATGTGCCCAGGAGGGTTTGAAATGTCTCCAGAGGAGGAGACTCCACAGCACCCCTGGGCAGCCCCTGCCAGGGCTCTGCCACCCTCCCTGGGAACAAGGTCCTTCTCACACTGATGGGGAACCTCCTCTGCTCCAGCTCACACCCGCTGCCCCTTGTCCTGTCACTGGGTGCCCCTGAGCAGAGCCTGGCTCCATCCTCCTCACACCCACCCTTCACACATTGATCAACATCCATGGGGTCACCCCTCAGGCTAATCAATATGTGGAGGGTGGGTGTGAGGAGGATGGAGCCAGGCTCTGCTCAGGGGCATCTAATGATAGGACAAGGGGCAACAGATGTGAGATGGAACAGAGGAGGTTCCCCATGAATCTGAGAAGGACCTTGTTCCCAGTGAGGGTGGCAGAGCTCTGGAAGGGTCTGCTCAGGGGGGTTGTGGAATCTCCTTCTCTGGAGACATTTCCAACCCTCCTGGCCATGTCCCTGTGGAACTGGATCTAGGGGATCCTGCTGTGGGAGGGGGATTCGATTTGATGATCTTTGGAGGTCACTTCCAATCCTTCATGTTCTATGATTCTGTGACCAAACCTTCCCATCAGGCAGGAGCTTGTGTAGCTGGAAGAGGTGGCACCATGGGCACCGAGCCTCTCCCAGCTCGGACACAGGATTTATTGTGCCAAGAGAGCACTTAGTTTTGCTCACAGGAAGAATCGATAACACATCAGGTGCAAGAAATAGAGGGAGGCCAGTGCTCAGCACTTTCCCCTGCAATTAATTTCAGCTCTTGGGGGCGGCTGTCACGGCCCCTCTCTCCAGGAGAAGCAGCACCAGGGAGCAGAGCAAGCCCACAGCTCATCTCCTGGCGGTGAGAGCCGAGTGGAGTCGCAGCAGCCGCCTCTCTGGGGGCTGGTTTTGAAGCTCTTCATTAAAGTACCTGCAGAGGAGGGTTGCACCGGGACCTTCACCCATCTATTTTCTTCTATCCGCTGCGCTCGAGACAAGTGCTCTCATAATTGGGCCATTAAGGGAGGTGTTGGAATGTTACTAATTGTCAAAGGCAATTAAGTGCAGCAACATGTCACAGGTAAATTAACAAGACTCCAGGTGTTTGGGGCAAATTGCCTTCTGTGGGGGTGAGACAGTCCTGGCTGGCTCTGCGGTCCCGATGTGCTCTGGGGTTTGGGGATCTCTAGAGGAGTGTGGCCGTGCAGCAGCACCTGAGCTGGCTGGAGGGTCCCTGGTGGTGCTGTGGTACTGTGTGTAGTAGGGTCTCCATGTGCTACCTACCGTGTGCAGTAGGGTCTCTGAGTGCTACGTCTTGTGTGCAGTGGGGTCTCCCTGTGCTACATGTTGTGTGCAGTGGGGTCTCCCTGTACTACCTGCTGTGTGCAGTGGGGTCTCCCTGTGCTACCTGCTGTGTGCAGTGGGGTCTCCCTGTGCTACCTGCTGTGTGCAGTGGGGTCTCCCTGTGCTACGCCCTGTTTACATCTCTACAGTGTCCTTACAGATTGTTGTAGATAGAGATGAAGTCTCCCCTCAGCCTCCTCTTCCTCAAACTATCCAGCCCCAACTCTCTCCATCTCTCAGTCCCATCAGACTGATTCTCCAGGCCCTTCCCCAGCTCTGTTGCCCTCGCTCCAGCTCCTCAATGTCTCTCTTGTCCTGAGGTGACCCAAACTGGACCCAGTACTCAAGGTGCAGCCTCCCCAGTGCTGAGGGGGGTTGTGGAGTCTCCTTCTCTGGAGACATTTCAAATCTGCCCGGGTATGTTCCTGTGTGACTTGGTCTAGGTGATCCTGCTGTGGCAGGGGGATTGGACTGGGTGGTCTTTCGAGGTCCCTTCCAATCCCTGATGCTCTGTTCTGAGCACGGGGGGGACAATGGTCTGGGGGATCCTGCTCTGCCAGAGGGATTGGACTGGTTGTTCTTTCGAGGTCCCTTCCAACCCCCAACGTTCTGTGATTCTGTGACAATCGCCTCCCAACAATCTGTTCGCTCTGCTCCATCAGGGCTATTTTCAGTGACCTGAAATCACTGCTGAGAACATTGAGGGGTTCGAACCTCCAAACAAGCCCCGTGGCTTTTGTTGCCGCCGACGCGCCCAACATACCAACCGCAGCGCTGCTAAATCACGGGTGGCCAGCGGCAGCTGCCTGGCTCCTGCCAGAGCCCGTGGCCAAGCGCCCTCCCCTGCCGCTCGCAGCGCCGGGGGGATGTTGTTGGGGACCACGAGAGGCTGGAACTGTCCCGGGGGCCGTGATTAGCGGCTCTTTGTTTCCTTTTCTCCTCCTGGTGCGATGGATGCCCGAGGCGTGTGTGTGGGGCTGGGTGACGCCCCGATTGTGTGGGGCCCTCATTGTCTTGTCCCACTTGCTTCTCCCTCCCCTTCCAAGCTGAAGCGACCCCCAGCCACCCTCCCCGGTGCCTGTCTGGTGCAGCTGGGCTGCCCCTGGCACGCGCGGGGTTGTCCTCCCAGGTGCTGCAGCAGAAGTCTTTTGACACTGTGTCAGTAATTAAGTGCTCAATTAAGAGGACGCCTGCAATTAAGTTCAATCAGTCAGTCAATCAAACCCACGTTTGTAAAGGGCCCCTCATGCAGCCTCCCCTCGGCGGCAGCAGAGCTCTGGCAGAGTTAACACCAGCAACGGCCGCCTTGTCCATCTGGGGATGGTTGGGGGTTTAGCTGGAGAAATCACGACTTGAGGTGAGGAACTGCAGTCAAACACCAAGGTGTAGCTTGATGGAGCTGGAAACACCGAGCTCTTCTAGCTGGCTGTCTCGCTGGGCATCAGGTTGTGGAGTCTCCTTCTCTGGCAGTGGGTGTGAGCTGGAGCAGAGGAGGTTCCACACCAGTGTGAGAAGGACCTTGTTCCCAGGGAGGGTGGCAGAGCCCTGGTAGGGGCTGCCCAGGGGGGTTGTGGAGTCTCCTTCTCTGGAGACATTTCAAACCCTCCTGGGCTGTTCCTGTGCAACTGGATCTAGGGAATCCTGCTGTGTTGGGGGGACTGGACTGGGGGGACAGTCTTTATTGGGGTCCCTCCCAATCCCTAATGTTCTGTGATTAATAACCAACTGAGCTCCACTAGTGAAGGTCTCAGCTGTTCTGGGATGTCTTGAGGAAAAGGCATCCCAGATGTTTCCTTCAGGAAAAATCTAGAGCTATTTTTGGCTGTTGGGTGTTTCAGGATGGATTTCCTCTCTGGCAGTTCCAGGTGGAGCATTAAATGGATAAGAAACTGTGGAGAGCTGCAGCAGGAGAGAGCTGTTTAGATTCTGGCTTGAAGGTGCCTTGTGGTCCATGGTCTGCAGTGAGGTGGGACTTCAATGTGAAGCAGAGAACTGGGGGTTTTGTGAGATGACCCTATACAGGGGTGTGTTTGTGACTGATCTAGGGGATCCTGCTGTGGCGGGGGGATTGGACTAGATGATCTCTCAAGGTCCCTTCCAATCCCTGATGTTCTGTTCTGAGTACAGGGGGACAATGGTCTAGATGATCCTGCTCTGGTAGGGGGATTGAGCTGGTTGATCTTTCGAGGTCCCTCCCAATCCCTCATGCTCTTTGATTCTGTAGACAAGCTCCTGTGCAACTGGATCTGGGGGACCCCGCTGTAGGAGGGTGGGTAGGACTGGATGGTCTTTTGAGGTCTCTTCCACTCCCCAAAGTTCAGTGATTAAGACTGAGCATGGAAATGAGTGTCAGGAGCTGTGAGGACTCTCCCTGCTGCCTGGGACAGCTGAGCACTGCTGCCTGTTTGCTTTCCACAGAGCAGACCCTTCCGTGGGCTGCAAGAAAAGCCACCGGCGAGTGGCTTTGGGATTCTCTTAGTCATTTAAAAGAGGGAGGGAGGAACGAAGGACTAAGCAGGCAGCAGGACAATAAATTATTGAAATCTGGTGCTAAATCCACCAGAGCAAATAATGGGCCCTGATGGTAGGAGCCCACAGCCTGGGTTTTCAGTGTGAAACTTGCCAGCCCTCATTTCTTCAGCGATTAGTCTCAGGGAGGCGAGTGCTCTGAACAGGCAATTGCCAGTGGTGAGTGATTAGCAGGGAGGTGACACTTCTATGCATCAGGTGTGCTTAATGGTGCTGACCTTTGAGGGAAGATCTGCCTCCTGCTCAGTCTGGGCAATCGGGCTTCTCCCTCCACTGGCATCTTGTTTAGGGTCGTTTTATTGCAGAGTGCCAGATCCTGAAGGTGTTGGGGCAGGAGACTTGGAATGGTGTGGCCAGTGGGACTAGGGAAGGGATTCCCCCCAGTACTGGGCTCCTTACTGTGAGAAAGAGGTGGAGGGGCTGCAACAGGTCCAGAGGAGCTATGAGGCTGGGGAAGGGACAGGAGGGGCAGGCTGATGGAAAGAGGCTGAAGGGAGCTGGGGGTGTTGAGCCTGGAGGAGACTTAGGGGGAACCTTCTCCCTCTCTCTGACTGCCTGAAGGGAGGTTGCAGTCAGGTGAGGGTCAGGCTCTTTTGGGCAACCAGCACCAGGACCTGAAGCTGCCAGGGGAGGGTTTGGTTGGATGTTAGGAAGCCCTTCCTCAGGGAAAGGGTGATCAGAGGCTGGACAGGACAGCCCAGGGCAGTGGTGGAGTCCCCATCCATCCCTGAAGGTGTTGAAGGTCAGCCTGGCTGTGGCCCCGAGTGCCTGGTGTGGCCACTGGAGTGATGTTAGGTGCCGGGCTGGGCTGGCTGAGCTCAGAGGGCTTCTCCAGCCTCAGTCATTCAGCCAAGCAGAAGATGCTGGTGTTGCTCTGTAGAGAGAACATTCAAGGGAAGGTGGAGCAGTGTTTCCTCACTGGATGTCCCATCCTAGAGGGAGGATGGCTGAAAGCCATGAGATTATGCATCTAGTTTATCCCCATTAGGGTTTAATTTCCTGCCAGCGAGGTACTTAACCTCCCAGAAAGCAGCTTGTGGTCTTGGTAGACTTTTTAATCTTAACCATGTTATGCAAAAATAAGTGGCCTCTCCTCACAGGCTCCTGCTGGAGGCTCCCAGCTTAATAAAACACTCGTAGTTCTCCTCCTCTCCAGGGTCCTGGAGCTGCTCTGGCTGCCTGTTGTGTCCAGATCTCCCCGCGGCTCCCCTTCCCCGTCGGCAGGATGGGGACCAGCTCCTCTTGTTGCTGATTCATTGCAATGTCTCTTGTGCTTCACTCCACTGAAATCTGGTTAGGTATGAGACAGACTCCGGTGGAATGAAGGACAACAGAACCCATGGACGGTCCTTACTTCCCTCGGGGAAAACGCAGGCGGGTTTATCGCGCGTGAACGTACCTCTGGGGACGGCTGCGGGGCTGGACCGTGGGCAGGAGGTGTGGGACTAGAGTCCGTGCTCGTGGGGAGCTGAGGCTTGGCTTTCCCTTCAGGTGCTCCCCCCCAATATCCCTGTTTTTCCTGTTTCAAGGTGCCCAGCCTAACTGTGGGAACAACTTACCAGAGGATGGGGGAACTCGCTGCCTCTTGAAGGTCTTTAATGCAGGGGGATTGGACTGGATGATCTTTTGAGGTCTCTTCCAACCCCTAATGTTCTATGAAAGTACTAGGAGCTTCTTCAAACTGAACATTTAGGGCTTTGACCTTGATGGCTTCTACAGGAGAGGTCCAACAAGATAATCCACAGTCCCCTGTGGTCATAAACCCCTGAACTGGCAGAACCCAAAAGACTGCCAGCAGGCAGCTTTCTCCTGGGCTCTGATCTTTGGCAGTAATGGGGATGGGTGAAGCCCTCTCCCTTTAGCTGAGGGAAGGGAGACTTGGTCTGGGGCATCCTGCACTGGCAGAGGGATTGGACTAGGTGATCCTCCAAGGTCCCTTCCAATCCCTAATGTTCTGTGAAGGGCTGAGGGAGCTGGGTCTCTCGAGCTTGGATTGAGGGGTGACCCCATGGATGTTGATCAATATGTGAAGGGTGGGTGTCAGGAGGATGGAGCCAGGCTCTGCTCAGGGGCACCCTGTGATGGGACAAGGGCCAGTGGGAGAATCCTTAATGTTCTGTGACTCTGTGAGATGATCTGATTTAGTCACAGCCCCCCCTCTGTGACACTGCAATTGGAATCTACTTGCTTCAGGCTCCTAAAGAAGGACAACAGCCAAGCAAGGAGCATCTCCCATGCCCTGACATGGCACCCACCAGCTGCTGCTGTCCCTACACCCCACAAACTGCACCTCAAGTGCATCATTAACCTTGTGGGGTTGCCCTAAGGCGTTGGGGAGGATGCATAGCTGTGCTAAACGCTGCCCACACTCCTTAAACCGATGTGTAGACACTTCCAATCTGTGAAAGAGACAAAAGCAAAGGAGATTGAAGATAGTTAGGAGCATCCCCTCCACACAAACCCACCCTGGACAACCCCAGCCCTTCTCCACTGCAAAGAATCTGGCTGTAGGCTGAAGTATTTTACCCTTTTCATAGAGGTCCTGTAAAATTAAACCTGAAGTCTGACGTAATCCAGGACATTAGGGATTGGAAGGGACCTGGAATGATCCAATCCCACCCCCTGCCACAGCAGGATCCCCTAGATCCAGGCAGGTGGCCAGGTGGGTTTTAAGCATCTCCAGAGAAAACACCGTGGAACTGGAAGTATTTGAAGCAAACAGCACATCACAAGGATGTGAAGCTGTTTGAAGGGGACCTTAATAACCTGGGGAGACTGGGAAGGATGAAGGAACAAAGTTCTGAGCAGCAACAGGTCTTGGCCCCTCTCCTGCGCATTTGGGCGACTTTAAATATTTAAACTTGAGATTTGCTTGCTCTAGGCGGCTTGGGGAAGGCTGGGATGCAAACACTTGCCTTGAGGATGAAGGGAAATGATTGCCTGGGCTTAGAGGGGGCGGGGGAGAACAGCCCAACCCACAAAAGCCTCCGCTGGGGAAGGTGCTGAGAGAGGGTTTAAGAGAACAAATAGCTCAGGGTGTTTCTTGCTCGCTCTTGCTTTCAAGCACGAAGCTGCCGGCTGAAGCCTCTCCCTCGGCTTTGTCGAGACTTGTTAAAAGCATCTGGGTAAGTCCTGAGAAAGGGTGGCCTAGGCAGGAACCCATCAACTGGAATTCCTCTGTGCAGCCCTGGCTTATTTGAAATGCCTTTCAAGAGGCAAGTTACGACGGGCTTTTAGCAGCCCAAGTGCCTCACGCACCCCTCGCAGCCATTAACCGCTTCGTGCCTGCGGTTCTCACACAGCCAGAGTGCCCAGGAGAGGAAATTCCCAGCTCCAAGGCTGCTCTGGCCTCTGGCTGCTGTCAGGAGCAGCTCAGCCCGAGCAAAGCTGCCTTTATCAGCCAGAAACCTCACGTTAAAACAGTGGGAATCAAGGCTTGGAATACAAGCTCTGGGGACCCACCCTCAGCTAACTCCCCCCCACCCAAACCCTGCTCCACTCTTGATCAAGCAATTTAGATGAGAAGTTACCAACATGGAGTAGTTTTGGGGTTGGTTTTGGTTCCCCCCCCCCAAACCTTTTAATCAGAGACCAGTTGGGTTTTGCTTTTCCTTGGGGAGAAGCTTTGGGAGCCAGTAGCCTGCTGCATCTACCTGAGCAATTGGGGTCCCTGAGGAGAAGCTTTGGGAGCCAGGCTGCAGAGCCTGCTGCATCTACCTGAGCAATTGGGGTCCCTGAGGAGAAGCTTTGGGAGCCAGGCTGCAGAGCCTGCTGCATCTACCTGAGCAATTGGGGTCCCTGAGGAGAAGCTTTGGGAGCCAGGCTGCAGAGATCTGCTGCCTCCCCCGAAGTGGCCAAACCTTTCACTTGAAAGGTCAGATGAAATTGTACTGGACTTGTCTGAACTTTGAAGCGAGCAAGTGTTTCTGTGTCTAGAGGGGGGAGCTACAAGGGAAAGGTGGATGCTCCGAGCCAAAGCTCATTGCTTTTGGTCAATGAAATGGACTTTGCATCAGGCCTGGTGACTGCAGACCCTTCAGGTTCTCGGTGCTGGGCCCAGAAGGGCCAGCATCTCTCAGTCCTGCTTGGAAAAGGGAGGTGACAATGTCTTTTTTCAGTTGAACTTTAATATTAAAGCCTAAACAAACAGCTCAGATCAGACCCCACAAGGCAACACTTCTGCAGCCCCTACCTGATCCAGATGTTGTGTCTGAAGTGACCTTTGCCTGGACCCGTCCTTCGAGTCAGAACCCTTTTGTAGAATCATCCAGGTTGGAAAAGACCCTTGTGATCATCAAGTCCAACCATCAGCCTTGCCCTACAAGTTCAGCCCTAAACCTTTGCTCTACTCAGAGCAGGTTCTGCTGCTCGTTTGGGGGGGGGGGGGGGG
>VXBP01008831.1:319181-359525 GCA_013400115.1 Rhinopomastus cyanomelas
TTCTGCCTGGCTCTGCTCTGGGAGGGTAGACTGGTTGTACCACCAGAGCTGCAGCTACTTAACACTCACGATTCTATTTTAAGAGGAAGGGAGGCCTCTGGACTCTTCTATCCCTGGTTCACAACATCCACAGAAGCAGGGGGAGAAGCAGCCTGAGTCTGCTGGCTCCTCTGATCTCAGAGAGAGAGAGACACTCTGTCCATTTAACCTAAAGCTTCAGCATCCCCAGAGCCACCCAGCAGCACCCAGCTCTGGGCAAACCAATGCAAGTCACAACAGTCTCCATTAGGTAAAAACCAGTTTCATCATCATTTCACTCTCTCTTCAAGTAGGTAAAAAAGATTTTGCTTAAGAAAGAAGGGGAAAAAAAAAAAAAATCAGCTGATTGAAACAAAGTCAAAGCCTTAGGGAGTTGGATGGCTGCTCAGATCTGGTGTTGACTGCACTGGTGTGAACCCAGAGCAACTGCTGGGGTTCTAATTGAGCTACTTGGTTCTTAGAGACCAGCCCGGGTGCTTTAGGAAATGGATTTTAATAGGGAATCTCTCCACATTCCCTCAGCTGACAGCAAACTGACTCCAAGTGGTGACTCTGACCTACGGTCCCCCTAGGAAGAATCACACAGGGTGGTTGAGGCTGGAAAGACCTCGAAGGCCACCAAGTCCAGCCTAAAAAGGTCAGGGTGTTGGCATTCAAAGCCTTTCCCGGCCTGTGAAGGGCATCGGTGGGGTGGGATGAGCAGTGAGGGGTGCTTGGAGCCCTCCTCCCTCCGATGCCACCTCCACGCCCAGCGATGCTCCCCGGGCACGGAGGGCTCCACACGACGCACGAGAACACGTGGCAGCAGCGCTCACTCACCTGTCCCAGTTAACCAGGTACCAAATCCCAGCTGGTGGGGGCTTGGAAAATACTAAAAACAAATAAAAATTAACTGAAGGAGGCAGGAAACCGCTGGTTAAAGGAAAGCGAACGCGGGGGGGCTTCTCTTCGCTCTCATCCTGCCTTTGACCAGAATCCCAGGGGAGGGGTCCTTCGGGCTCCTTCCAGCGGGCGGGGGTCGGGCTGCTCTGCGCACAAAATCCGCGCAGAGGCGCTTTAAAACGCGCAGGGGCGGGGCCGGGCGGCCCCAGGTGCCTCCGCAGGTGCGGGAGAGGTGCGGGGCGGGGCCGGCTCCGCCCTGGGTTAGGGGGGACGGGCCACAGGTCCCCGACCCTCTCCTGCCTCTAACCGCCCTCCTCCTGTCCCTTATCGCCCCCCCTCTTCTAACCCTCGTCCCCTCCTGCTGCCCCCGCGGCCGGTAGAGAAGGACCCGGCGACGGAGCCGCTGCCCCGCATCCCCGGCGGTGCCCTGGGGAGGGCTCGTTGTGGTGACACTGACGCCGTCACTCGGAACGAGATCGCTTGGGGTGGTGCCTGCCCGTGTTCCTGAACTGGGAAACTTTGCTCTCCCACCTCATTTTGTGTTCGCAGAGCAACGGGACACACGTTTGGGGGGTGACTTGTGAGCGGTGAGGTTGGGGTTGGAGTGGAACCCCCTAAACTACTCGTTCAAGCAGTGAGAACCTGCCAGGGGGGTGTTTCCTTGTAGGGTTTGACTACAAATCTGTGTCAGGATGAGTCTCCTTCTCTGGAGGCATTTAAAACCCGCCTGGATGTGTTCCTGTGTGACTTGGTCTAGGTGATCCTGCTGTGGCAGGGGGGTTGGACTGGATGATCTTTGGAGGTCCCTTCCAATCCCTCATGTCCTGGGATTCTGTGATGCTCTGTCAAGTGCTTCCATGCAGCGGTCTGAATTCCATCCTGGAAGGGTCTGGGTGTGGAGGGAGAGCTGTAGAGTTGTGGGGTGTGTGGGTGTCTTCAAGCCTGTCATCTTTTTTATTAATATCTGCCCTCCTTCTCCTGGGGTGGAAGGTGCCCACCCACCTGCCTGGTACTGCTGGTGCCAGGCTGGAGGGGGTACAGTGCTTCTAGAGCAGGCTCCTGAAGCTTTGCTGTGGGACAGCTCTGCAGGCCAGGCTGAGCAAAAATCATCTGCAAGGCAGGTTTTACTCTGGATCTTTTGGGTCTGTTAATCACAGAATGACTGAGGGTGGAGAAGCCCTCTGAGCCAGCCCAGGACTTAACAGCACCCCAGTGGCCAGACCAGGGCACTCATGGCCACAGCCAGGCTGCCCTTCAGCACCTCCAGGGATGGATGGAGACTCCACCACTGCCCTGGGCAGTCCAGTCCAGCCTCTGATCACCCTTTCCTTGAGGAAGGGCTTCCTCACATCCAACCTAACCCTCCCCTGGCAGCTTCAGGCAAACGAGTGATGTTGAATTCTATTTCTTTCTGTGGTACAAACAACCCACTGCTGTTCTTCCACATGATTTTCCACATAAGCAGCACATGGCAATCCTGCTTTTCCACTCATTCACTGGGTAAACTGGAGGGTCTAAACTGGGGCTGGTTGGTTATGACTCTGGCTATTCTGTGATCTTTTGGCTACGTGTTTTAAACAGGGTAGTGAACATCTCAGCCTGCAGATAGTTCTGCTGGAACACTTTGAGACCAGAGGCAGCGGCTCTTTTGGATCCAAATCAGTTCTGTTTGCTGCTGCAAAATCACCAACAACTTTGGACTTGATCTAGGTGCTCCTGCTCTGGCAGGTGGGTTGGACTGGGTGATCTTTGGAGGCCCCTTCCAATCCCTAGTGTTCTGTGATTCTGTGAGTTTCCAGCTGCTCCTGTCAAGGAAGGGTTTGCTGGGACTGGCTGTGGTGTGGGTTTTGCTGGTTGGGAAAGTCCTGTTGTTCTGTTGTTCCCAGTCATGTTCCATAATTCCCAGTATGTTCCATAATTCCCAGGCACGTTCCATAATTTCCAGTCATGGTCCATAATTCCCAGGCACATTCCATAATTCCCAGTTATTGCAGACTCACAGAACATTAGGGATTGGAAGTTCATCCAGTCCAATCCCCCTGCCAGAGCAGGGTCCCCTGGACCAAGTCACACAGGAACTTGGCCATCTGCTCCCTCAAGCTTTCAGCACCCTCCCCGTGAGGTGGAAAAAGCTGTTAACACCTCGTGAACCTGCTGCTTGCAGCCTCTCAGACCCCGCTGATGGAAATGTGTCAGGGATGAAGGCTCTTCCCTGCAGTCTCACATTCTACCCTTGGGCTACTGAGGATGGAACCTGTGTGGTCTTGAAGGTTTGTCAGCCTTGACCTCGAAATTTGTCCAATAAATGGGAACACGAGGTGCAGCAGGGGGCAAGCTCAGGGCCACAGTTCCTGGGACTACCCACTGTAAATTCAGTGCAGGAGCAGGTGGAGAGTGATTCCTGGAGGGTTTTCTCCTGTTTGCCCCTGAAGTTTGTTTGTGAGAGTGAAAAGCATCTCTGCCAGGGCAGTGCCTGCATAGGAGTGAGGATTAAGCGTAGCCCTCAGCCCGTGCATGCCTGATCCTTCCCAGCAGAGGAGAGGGAACCGCACAGGACGCCGGCTTTCGCTGCTGCCCCGCGTGGTTTCCTCGCCTCTGCTCTGCCCAGCCTGCCCTGGGCAGCTCCTCTCCCACATGAATAAAAGCAAAACCACCCGTGCACCCTTCTGAAGTGAAGCCAAGAAGCCTCGTTTGATCGCAGGGAATCATCCTCCTCCCCGCTCGCTTCTCCTGCAGCCTCCTCAAACCAGAGCTGTGGTGGGACCCGCAGCGTCTGCGCATCACCTGTGGGGTGGGGTGGTCAGTCAGTCCATCCCTCCTGCTGCTCCTGTCTCCCATGTGCTGAAGCCTCTTGCTGGGGACAAAATACTCACAGCAAGATTGAAGCTTGTGGGAAAGTCTCGTTGTGCTTGGAACAGTAGAGAAAAGGAGAAGGAGATTTGGAAGAGGCTGCCCCGGGGAGGTTGTGGAGTCTCCATCCCTGGAGGTGTTTGAAAACCAAGTAGCTAGAGCACTCGAGGCCATGGTCTAGGGGTTAGGGAGCTGTCTGCACTGAGGGGTGGGCTTGGTGGTCCTTGGGGTGTCCCTGCTGATGGTAGGGCAGTTGGAACTGGATGATCCTGTGGTCTCTTCGAACCCTGAGTAACTGTATGACTTGGTCTAGGTGATCCTGCTGCGGCAGGGGGATTGGGCTGGATGATCTTTTGAGGTCCCTTCCAATCCCTTATGATTCTATGAGGTCCTTTCCAGCCAGGATGATTCTAGGAGATTTGCTTAGGTGACTCTGAGTTTGGGACAAGGGGTCTGTGATTGGAATCACTCATAGGTTCCACATCAGTCTGAGAAGGACCTTCTTCCTGGTGAGGTGATGGAGCCTTGAAAGGGGCTGCCCAGGGGGCTTGTGGAGTCTCCTTCTCTGGAGAGATTTCAAATCTACATGGACATGTTCCTGTGTGACTGGATCTAGGGGATCCTGCTGTGCTGGGGGGATTGGACTGGATGATCTTTGGAGATCCCTTCCAATCCCTAATGCTCTGTGATTCATCACTGTTACTACTTTTGAAAAGCTGTTCACGGGTGCCCGTAGCTGCTCAGAGATGTTGCCTCTCATTTCCATCACAGCATCGGGGGAAACACGTGGCGCTGAGATGGATCCTGCTCACTGCTGACAAGCAGATGTCTGAGGTGGCACAGGGCACCTGCAGCAGGGCTCTGTCGATGAGGAAGGTATTTCCCTGCAAGGAAAAAGGCAGAGAGTGCCAAAATGTTTGCAGGGTGCTTGTCCTGATGAATTCACGTCGACACTAACTGGCGTCAGATCCTTGATGACTTGGTGCAGCCCAGAGTGTAGTTGTGCTCCTCATTCAACGAGATGTCACTGTGGAGGTCAGTCAGGTGGTGACAGGACCCAGTGATTTCATTTCAGACTTTCTCAGCCATAATTACAGAACCACAGGACATGAGGGATTGGAAGGGACCTTGAAAGATCATCCAGTCCAGTCCCTCTGCCACAGCAGATCCAGTCAGACAGGGACATGGCCAGGTGGGTTTGAAACATCTCCAGAGAAGGAGCCTCTGCAGCCCCTTCCAGGGCTCACTGGGAAGAAGGTCCTTCTTTACACTGATGTGGAACCTCCTCTGATCCCAGAGAGACTCTGCCCATTTAACCTAAAGCTTCAGCATCTCCAGAGCCACCCAGCAGCACCCAGGACTTTCTCTCTTTCACTTCCAAGCGCAAAAGCAGGCGCTGCCTCTGTTCTGCTCCCGTTGCCCCCCGGCCATGGGAGCTGGGGTGAGCCGCCAGCACACCTGGTTCTGCAGCCTGGTTCAGTATCTGGCTCTGCCACATTTGGCTCCTCTTCCTTTAGAGACACCTGACTGAACTGCAGCATGTGCAGCCCTGGCAGTCCTGGGCATCCTTCCCGCTGTGAAGGAGCTTGCGGCAGCGCCCGGCTTCTCCTCGCCGCGATGCCTGGGCGCAGGGCTCCTTCCGTGCTCAGTCCTGCAGCCTCTGCTTGGGGGGCAAAGCCAGCTGGGGTGGGCAGGGTTGGGGGTGCTCAGCGTGCAGCAGACAGCGTTTCCAAAGTGGGGAAGTTGTGGAGAGGGTGCCTGTGGGTGCTGGAGCAGGGGAACTCGTGGAGTTTGTGCTCCTTGTGGAGCTCCTGCCCTGTTCTCAAGCTGAACCCCTGCTCTAGTAACTCCATGGAGCATGAACAGAGCCTTCAGCTTCTCACAGAACATCAGGGACTTGAAGGGACCTTGAAAGATCATCCAGTCCAATCCCCCTGAGACAGCAGGATCCCTGAGATCCAGTCACACAGGGACATGGCCAGGACAGTTTGAAATGTCTCCAGAGAAGGAGACTCCACAACCCCCCTGGGCAGCCCCTGCCAGGGCTCTGCCACCCTCCCTGGGAACAAGGTCCTTCTCACACTGATGGGGAATCTCCTCTGCTCCAGCTCACACCCACTGCCCCTTGTCCTGTCACTGGGTGCCCCTGAGCAGAGCCTGGCTCCATCCTCCTCACACCCACCCTTCACATCTTGATCAACATCCATGGGGTCACCCCTCAGGCTCCTTTTTCCCAGCTCCCTCAGCCTTTCCTCATCAGGGAGATGCTCCCCTCCCTTCAGCATCTTCATGGCTCTGCATTGGCCTCTTTCCTCCTGTTCTGACTTCTGAAAGAGTGATATGATGGCCAGGGTTGGAGGGGACCTTGAAGACCATCTAGTTCCAGCCCTTGGAATCTTTCAGGACACGTTTGGTTTTGCTGTTTCCCCCCAGCTCACCTCTTCCATCTCTAAAGCAGTGAAAAAAGAAGAAGGAGAAAAAGAGGCCAGGGAGGTTGGACTGGATGATCTTTTGAGGTCCCTTCCAGTCCCTAATGTTTTGTGAATCTCTGTGAGGGTGGAAAATAGAGGAGGAACAAAGCTATTTCCCAGGAGATTCAGTTCTCTCAGGGAACGCTTCCATGAAGATATTTGCTGCTTTAGAAGAAGGAAGTTTCTGAGGGAAGACTTTCTGTCTATTTATTTGTTCTCTGCTGCTTTAGGAGGTTCCTCACAGCTCTGCAGTAAAGGACCAACAAGCTGTAACCTGCTCCCCTGCCTTCTTACTGGTAGTAGGTGCCACGTCCGTGTTTCAACACAGTGCCTCGGGCTTGTAAAAGGGCTCTGGTGACCTCATGGCAGTTGCCAATGTCCCAGTGCTATGGTTGATGGGGCTGAGATGAGGAGCTGAGGGTGCTGAGACACTGGGAAGTATCTTGGTGCCTTCCTGGTAGAGAATCAGGGCTTGGAGAGTGGCTGAGGGAGTTGGGGTTATGTAGTCTAGAGAAGAGGAGGCTGAGAGGAGACCTTCTTGCTCTCTGCAGCTACCTCCAAGGAGGTTGGTGACACTGGGAATGATGTTGGTGCCTTTCTGGTGAAGTGGAGAACTGGAAGCTTGGCTGTTTGTTCTGTGTTTCTCACTTTGCTGCTCCAGCCTCACACGTTCTGAGGAATTAACCTGCTGAGTCTGGATGATGGATCTGTGACTGGAATCACCCATTGCAGTTACTGTGATCCTGAAGGTCCTTTCCAGCCAGGATAAGTCTATGACTCAAAGATGCTCTTGTATCTGGGAAAAGAACAGCCCTCAAACTGTGTTGAGGTCATAGAATCATTAGGGATTGGAAGGGACCTCGAAAGATCACCCAGTCCAACCCCCCTGCCACGGCAGGATCCCCCAGACCCAGAGGTGGTGTGGAAACAGTGACCTTTGGCAGGAGCAGCCACGAGATCCCTGGGTGGGAGCAGGAGCACGATACCAAGCCTGGAGCTGTTGATGCAGCGGCGTCAGGGTGCAGTTGTGCTGCTGAGGGAGCTGGCACGGAGCTCCTCGAGGAGACAATGAGGCGCCCCAGTGCCAACACAACAGCTCCTGCTGGGAGCTGTGCTGGGGTTTATTAACCTGAGTGCAAACCCCACATCCTCTGCCAACAGCACGGCACCAGGACCTGCTGTGGTGCCGCAGCGGGGCCGTGTCGGCTCGTGCCGCCCTTCCAGCTCGCACCTTCGGTGGGGAGGAGGAGACTTGGCAGCTGCTGGACCCTCTCTGAAGGGGCTGGTGTGAGGGAAGGGCTGAAAGAACCTTCACGTGCAGCCATTAAAGACTGATTGTGCCTGGATGGTGGAACAGTACCCCAAGGCTCCCAAGGCAGCAGCACTCTCTGCTCTGCCTTTGAAGATAAGACCCAGTGGCCGTGTTTTAATTACTGGGAGGTGACCAGCAGGTTCTGTGTCTGCAAGAGGTCAGGAGCTGGAATTTAGAGGGATTCTTGAGTTTCTACTGGAGCAACTTAACAATTTGCTGTAGAATTGTAGCTGGGGTTTAGATCCAGGTTTGAAACCAGCAGCTTTAGAAAGGGGATGAAATTCCAGCTTTGGCTCTCAGTTCCAGCAGGAGCAGGGAGGGGATTGTCCCCCTGCACTCAGCACTGGGGTGGCTGCACCTTGAGTATGGGGTCCAGTTCTGGGCACAAGAGAGACATCAAGGGGCTGGAGTGAGGGCAGAGAAGGGCAACAAAGCTGGGGAAGGGGCTGGAGAATCCATCTGATGGAGAGAGACTGAAAATTTGGGCTGGTTAGGTTGAGGAAGTGGAGGCTAAGGAAGTTCTCCACAACTATCTGAAAGGACCCTGCAGAGATGCTGGTGCTGGGCTCTTCTCACAGGTCATTAGTGACAGAAGCAGAGGGAAGGGCTTCCAGCTCCAACAGGAGAGGGTCGGACTGGCCATCAGGAAGAGATTCTTCCTGGAGAGAGTGGTCAGGGACTGGGCTGGGCTGCCCAGGGTGGGGGTTGAGTCCCCATCCCTGGATGAGTTTAAAAGCCTCTTAGATGTGGAGCTGGGTGCTCCGGTTTAGAAGCAACCTTGTAAAGTGAAGTTGGTAGTTGGACTTGATGGTCCTAGGGGTCTTTCCCAACCTGAATGATTCTATTTTTCACCTCTTGATGCAGTTTTTAAGGGCTCTGCAACACCCTACCCCTCCCTGGCTGGGATTGGCGTTGACCTCCAAGGCTTTGTGCAGAGTGCAAAGGACTAGTGAGTGTGAGACAGCATCCACGAGCCACACGAGAGCAGTGGATGGACCAGCAAACCATCTCAACGTGGTGCTTTGGCTGGAGGAGCTCAGGGTGGATGCTCTTGGAGTGTAAAGCCTGTTCAGACCTTGTTGAGATCCCGTCTTGGTGCTGGGGTGGGTGTTGCAGACCCGCAGAGTCACCAGGCAGAGGAGGTTCTGCAGTGTGAGGGCATTTTAGAATGAAAACTCGTGTGTCCACGTCTGCATGTTCAGCTTGACAGCAAGAGAGCGGGATGGATGGTCCTGCTGACAGGGGTGATGCAGCAGCCATGGAAAAATAAAGCTCTTAAGCTGATGTACTGGCCTGGAGCCACTAAAGTGCTGCTGAGGAGGGGGCTCTTCAGTGTTCTGTTTGAAAAAAACAGCAGAGAAAAGGGTGACAAAGAAATCTTGGCACCTGCAGTCAAAACAGAAGGGACATCCTGGGGTGGATTAGAAGGGGGTGGCTAGCAGATGGAAAGAGGTTCTCCTCCCTATCTGCTGTGCCCTGGGGAGACCACAGCTGGAAGGTTGTGTCCAGCTGTGGGCCCCTCAGTTCCAGAAGGACACAGAGCTGCTGGAGAGAGCCCAGCGCAGAGCCACAGGGATGATGGAGGGAGGGGAGCATCTCCCTGCTGAGGAGAGGCTGAGGGAGCTGGGGCTCTGGAGCTGGGAAAGAGGAGCCTGAGGGGTGACCCCATGGGTGTTGATCAAGATGGGAAGGGTGGGTGTGAGGAGGATGGAGCCAGGCTCTGCTCAGGGGCACCCAGTGACAGGACAAGGGGCAGCAGGTGTGAGCTGGAGCAGAGGAGGTTCCCCATCAGTGTGAGAAGGACCTTGTTCCCAGTGAGGGTGACAGAGCCCTGGCAGGGGCTGCCCAGGAGGGTTATGGAGTCTCCTCCTCTGGAGACATTTCAAACCCACCTGGCCATGTTCCTGTGAGACTGGATCTCAGGGATCCTGCTGTGTCAGGGGCTTAGACTGGGTCATCTTTCAGTCCCTAATGTCCTGTGATTCAGTGCAATGTCTGTCCCTCAGCTGGCGTCTCCTTGTCCACGGGCTGCACTTGATGGTCTCAGAGGTCTTTTCCAGCCTCCATAACCCTGTGATCCTGGTTTCTGGGAAACTTCAGGCTTCTTGTGGAGGGCACTGCTGCTCCAGGGTTGCACAATCACTACTCAGAGTGTGTGTGTGTGAGCTCAGAGATCAAAATGCCAGCAGCAGCTCTGGTCTCTTCCTTGTAGAGCTGCAAGTGCTGGCAACTGCTGAAAGCTCTGAATTCCTTAGCCTGGGCCTCTGGAGGCTCTTCCTGGTGTCCTGGCCTTTTCTGACAGAGCTTCTAAATCCATTTGCTGATAAATATGAAGAGGTCAGGATGTGTTTTATGTGTTTCATGACTTGAGTGGAGCTGGAAATAGTGAGAAGTGGGGTTTCTGTGCTTTTACTGACTGGGAGTAGGAAGAGCCCCCTGAGGTTCTGCCTGTGCTGGGGCAAAAGTCTTCTTGAGTGGTTGATGTGAATGAGAAGGGAGACACTTGGGGAAGTGGCTGCGGTGAGGACTGTCAGCTCAGTCCCTCTTCAGCCCCTTTGCATGACCCTGGTGCCCATCCTCAGCATCTGCTCCTTGCCAGGCTGTGGGTGCTGCTCCCCAGTGGGTCAAGGACACAGGCTGTGGGTGCTGCTCCCCGGTGGGTCAAGGACACAGACTGTGGGTGCTGCTCCCCAGTGGGTCAAGGACACAGGCTGTGGGTGCTGCTCCCCGGTGGGTCAAGGACACAGACTGTGGGTGCTGCTCCCCAGTGGGTCAAGGACACAGGCTGTGGGTGCTGCTCCCCGGTGGGTCAAGGACACAGACTGTGGGTGCTGCTCCCCAGTGGGTCAAGGACACAGGCTGTGGGTGCTGCTGTCAGGGACAGCCCTTCCAAGGAGCGGGTTCCTCAGAGCTGTTCCAGCACGCCGAGCTTTGCCAGCTCCTTCCCGGCCCTTTGTCTGCGGCTCAGAGAGCAGCCCGTGAGTAAGGAGAGCCCTCCCTCGCCCCGACATGAAGGCACACGCTGGTTCAGCCGAGCAGCGCCTCCAGGGACACGCCTTTGGGATCGCTCCCTTCTCCAGCCGCGTTCAGCGCTGCCTTGTCCCGACTTGTTCCGCGATGCTCCCCAGGCTGACGGCACCGGGAGCCTCCCGCACCCGGCAGCGCCCGTCCAGCGCCCGAGACACCCTCTCGGGGGCAGCCACTGTGTGGCCACTCTGTCCTGCGGCTTCCGCAGCCACTGCCGTGGGCAACTGGAGGTGTGCTTGGGTTGTGCTCGAGCAGCACCCAACTTTTGCTCTTCAGACCAAGCTGAGTGCTGGCAGCCTTAGGGATGGGAACGTGGAGCCCACTGGCTGTTTGACAGGTGTGAAATGTGAATCCCAGACTGGTGGCGTTGGAAGGGACCTCTGATGATCATCAGTGATGATCAATATGTGGAGAGTGGGCGTCAGGGAGGGAGCTGGGGCATCTTGGAGGGATGGAGCCTGAGGGGTGACCCCATGGATGGTGATCAATATGGGAAGTGTGGGTGTGAGGAGGATGGAGCCAGGCTCTGCTCAGGGGCACCCAGTGACAGGACAAGGGGCAGTGGGTGTGAGCTGGAGCAGAGGAGGTTCCACATCAGTGTGAGAAGGACCTTGTTCCCAGGGAGGGTGGCAGAGCCCTGGCAGGGGCTGCCCAGGGTTGTTGTGGAGTCTCCTTCTCTGGAGACATTTCAAACCACCTGGGCTGTTACTGTGCGATGTAGGGGATCCTGCTGTCTCAGGGGGATAGGACTGGATGATCTTTTGAGGTCTCTTCCAATCCCTAATGTTCTGTGATCTAGACCCTGCTGCGAGAGCAGGATCCCCTGGAGAAGAAGGTCTGCTGTGTGGAAGGGAAGAGGCGATGGTTTCCTTCCCCAGGTCTTTGAACAGCACTTCCAGAGGCAAAACCACCTTCTTTGGGGGTCTTTGAAGCTCCAGTGGAAGGGGGAGGCCCCATGCAAACCCTGCACCCTATCCCACCTGAAAACGTGAGGCAGGTGGAGCAGAGCCCGGGGCTGCCCTGCAGGGTCAGGGGGTGCTGCCAAGGGCCCCCCCAGCTCCTTCCTGCTGTGGGAACGCTCGCACCCTTTGGTTCAGAGCCGTAGATGAAAATAAGAGCTGGGTAATTTTAATCATTCTGCATAATAGCTCATGTTCTGATCTCGATGGAGATTTGGGGGGAACAGAGGAGGCTTCGTGTACGTGTGGCTTCGGCGGGGCAGGAGATGAAAGGGCTCCGACAGGTATTTAAAGTACAAGCCTCGGTTTTGCTGGAAGTCACAGGGGCTGAGCCTCAGCCAACACTCGTCATGCTAATCTAATTACTCTGGTTACACCGTGGGGTTTTTAGCAGGGCAGTTACTCAGGCTCATCCCCACGGGGGTGAGGTGTGAGGCTGCTGCTCTCCAGGGAGCTCGGGGCTGGTAAAACCGAGGTGCGTTAGAAATAGCATCACAGCACCATCCAGGTGGGCAAAGAGCTTGAAGGTAGAGTCCAACCATGAGCCCAGCTGTTCCAACCCACCCTAAATGACGTGTGACTTGGTCTAAGTGGTCCTGCTGGGGCAGGGGGATTGGACTGGATGATGTCTTGAGGTCTCTCCCTAATGTTCTGTGATTCTGTAGACATGATCCTGTGTGACTTGATCTAGGTGATCCTGCTGTGGCAGGGGGATTGGACTGGATGATGTCTTGAGGTCTCTCCCTAATGTTCTGTGATTCTGTAGACATGATCCTGTGTGACTTGATCTAGGTGATCCTGCTGTGGCAGGGGGATTGGACTGGATGATGTCTTGAGGTCTCTCCCTAATGTTCTGTGATTCTGTAGACATGATCCTGTGTGACTTGATCTAGGGGATCCTGCTCTGGCAGGAGGATTGGACTGGATGATCTCTCAAGGTCCCTCCCAGTCCCTAATGTTCTGTGATTCTATGAAACCCTGTCCCCGAGTTCCAGGTCTCCATGGCTAGGGATGGCAATTCAACCCCCTCCCTGGGCAGCCTGTTCCAAGGGCTGAGGACCCTTTGCAGGAGGAAGTTTTTCCTGATGTCCAACCTAAACTTCCCCTGGGCAGCTTCAGGCCATTTCCTCTTGTCCTGTAGTGTGGTACCAGACCTGCACCTGCTCTGCACGGGTGTCACTGATGTTCTCCTGTGACTGGATGTAGGGGATCCTGCTGTGGCAGGGGGATTGGACTGGATGGTGTCTTGAGGTCCCTTCCAATCCCTAATGTTCTGTGATTCTGTTTCAGCTGAGGTGATGCAGATGCTGTTGTTCTGAAGTGTTGGCTTCAGTTCCAAACATCCCTGAGCACTGTGATGAATCAGGAGTGGGATCACACAATCCCAGAACATTAGGGGTTAGAAGGGACCTGGAAAGACCATCTAGTCCAATCCCCCTGCCACAGCAGGATGCCCTAGATCCAGTCACACAGGAACATGGCCAGGAGGGATGGCCCCTGTGGGTTCAGGGCAGCCACCGTGCCGAGGTGCTGGCTGCCACTCTGCGGGCTTGTGGCTGTTCCCTGCGTCCTCCACCTCTCCCAGTGTGGGATGTGGAGCTGCAGGGCAGGTTCACTCGATGAGCAGTGTCAACCTCAGGAACTTTGGCCACACCTTGGGTAGAAGATAAATAAACCATGAAGAGCAAGGTGCTGCTCTCGCCGGTGACGGGCTGCTGGCACCTTGCAGCCTCACCTGAGCCCAAGCCGTGAAGCAGGTGCGATGCTCCAGCCCTGGCCTCTTGCACTGTTCACTGTCACAGTGTGACTTCACCCTCTCCCCTGTCTGAGGTGACATCTTGGCTCTGGGTTGTTGGTGATTACCATTTAAATGAGACAAAGGGAGAGCAGCAGCTGAGGGTTGGATCTGAATCCCTTTGCCTGTTTAACAATTGAAGGCTTCTAGCTCTCAGCAAGATCCCCACCAGGTGACACTGTGTTTTATGTTCGGCCTGGTCACAGCCCTGGTAGAGGGGGGCTTTGAGCAGAGTCCTGGGGTGTCCTCACTCCATTAATGACTTAGTCAGGCATGAATGTCCCTTTCTTGATGCTGTCTTGTATCCTCCAGTTCCGAGATCTGTAAGGAACCAGTTAAATACCAACACAGGAGCAGGATCACACAATCCCAGAGCATTAGGGGTTAGAAGGGACCTGCAAAGATCATCCAGTCCAATCCCCTGCCACAGCAGGATCCCCTAGATCGAGTCACACAGGAACAGATCCAGAACTCCCTCCTTGTTAGTGATGATGGCTCTTGTGAGGGCAGTGTAGGCAACACTCTGGTTGGGGAGACTCCACTATAAATCAAGTGTCTTATGTACTTTGCCTCCTTTTCCTGTGTGAGGTTACCCACAGAATCATTCAGGATGGAAAAGCCCCCCGGGATCAGCAGGTCCAACCACCAACCCCACTCTACAAGGTCACTTCTAAACCAGACCCCCCAGCACCACATCTAAGCGACTTTTAAACTCATCCAGGGATGGGGACTCAACCCCCACCCTGGGCAGCCCATCCCAGTCCCTGGCCACCCCCTCCATCAAGAATCTCTTCCTGATGGCCAGTCTGACCCTCCCCTGGTGGAGCTGGAAGCCCTTCCCTCTGCTTCTGTCACTGATGACCTGTGAGAAGAGCCCAGCACCAGCATCTCTGCAGGGTCCTTGCAGAGAGCTGTAGAGAGCAATGAGGTCTCCCCTCAGCCTTCACTTCCTAACCTAACCAGCCCAAATTCTCAATCTCTCCCCATCAGATTGATTCTCCAGCCCCTTCCCCAGCTTTGTTGCCCTCCTCTTCTCTCTCTCCATCACCTCGATGTCTCTCTTGTCCTGAGGTGCCCAGAACTGGACCCAGTACTCAAGGTGCAGCCTCCCCAGTGCTGAGTGCAGGGGGACAATCCCCTCTCTTGTCTTATGTGCTTTGCCTCCTTTTCCTGCCTAGGGTTGCCCACATGGCTCCTAAAGACTAATGTGGGGCTTAGCAAGGTTTGCTCCTGCTCCATCCCATCTCTGGGCTGGGACTGCTGTGGGCCAGGACCAAGGTTGCTGTGGTTGTGTCTGACACCACTCTGCCCTGATTAGGCTCCTGATGGGAAGGCTTTTTGAGAGAGTTTTCCCAGATCTCCACCAGAACAAGGAAGTGCAAAGTTAAGCTGAAACTCTGCAAGTATTTCCATGCCCTGCCTCTGCCTGAGGCTCTTCAGGGCTGGCTCTGCTCTTGGCTGGGAGGGTGCCCCAGAATCATGGAGCAACATCTTCTACCGACATTGGAGAGCATCGATGTGTGCTCAGGATGGGATGTGGCCCCTGCTTGGGGCCAGCAGGCTCTTGGTGAGGGCTTAGACCTGATCAAGGAGGTGTTTGCAGTGGGACCTGACCCTGTGCCCTCTGTGGGTCACACTGTGTCACCCACGAGCTCCTGGGTGGAGCAGCGGCTGCACTGCTGATCATCTCACCTGCCCGGCACAAGCGAGGCTCTGGCGTTGGGAGGTGTCTGTCTGTCTTCTCAGGTGCCAACACAAACCCTCCCCAGTGCCGTGTCAGCACCCTGGCACCACAGGGTGTTGGGGATTGGAAGGGACCTCGAAGGATCATCCAGTCCCATCCCCCTGACACAGCAGGATCCCCTAGATCCAGTCACACAGGAACAGCCCAGGAGGGATTGAAATGTCTCCAGAGAAGGAGACTCCACAACCACCTGGGCAGCCCCTGCCAGGGCTCTGCCACCCTCCCTGGGAACAAGGTCCTTCTCACACTGATGGGGAACCTCCTCTGCTCCAGCTCACACCCGCTGCCCCTTGTCCTGTCACTGGGTGCCCCTGAGCCAGAGCCTGGCTCCATCCTCCTCATACCCACCCTTCACACACTGATCAACATCCATGGGGTCACCCCTCAGGCTCCTTTTCCCATCTCCAGAGCCCCAGCTCCCTCAGCAGGGAGATGCTCCCCTCCCTCCATCACCCCTGTGGCTCTGCCCTGGGCTCTCTCCAGCAGCTCTGTGTCCTCCTGGAGCTGAGGGGCAGTGACCTGCAGCCCTGCTGCACAAGCCTATCTGCAGGTGACATGATGAGGTGCTTGGCTGGTCCTTGGCTACGTCTAGATCATCCTCAGCAGCTCTCACAGGCTCTCCCCCAGTTGCAAGTGCTGCAGCCCCACAGCTCACACTTTGCCGCGGCTGTTCTCCCCCGGGCAGCCGGCAGCGCTCGATACCGGAGCCGAGTTCTCCGGCGCCTCGAGTTAATTTCTGTTTTATCTGGGCAGCAGACATGAAGCAACTTGCTGCATCGCTGTGTTGCTCGGGAATTGCTGTAGCTGAGGCACCAGGCAGCTGCGGGGAGCCTGACATCAGTCACGGTCTTACAGGTAGATTGGGTTTCTCAATCACATGCAAACCCTGCTCTGCCTGTACTTGCCGAAGCCGCCGGCTTTGAGAAAGGAGCTGCTGTTCCCTCCGCTGCAGAGCTCGAGTAAATGAGACTCACTGGGTGCCCCGTTGGTTGACTCCACTTCCATCCCTGTTCCTGCTCTTCTGCAGGGGGAGCAGAGCTCAGCCCCTGCTCTCGGGTCTCCTCGGCATCGCAGGAAGGGGGGTTATGTGTTGTGTAGGTGACACTGCAGCTCTTGCTTTGCCTCTGGCTGCCCTTGTTTACTGTCTGCTAATCCTCTTGGGAGTATCCTGTGAGTTGTTGTGGAGCAGCCTCACCTCTGCTCTGTGCTCTGAGAGAAGAGCTGCTAAGGGAGTAAGAAGCGCAGAGGTTCATTTGTGTCTCTGCTGTTCAGTGACTCCCAGAGCTACGGGGGACAACCTACCTACTCAGCCTGTGGATATCTGAGGGGTAGTCAGGTGGCTTCCTAAGGTTAGGGTGGTCCAGCTGTGGTAGAGGGATTGGACTAGATCACAGAATCACAGAGCACTAGGGATTGGGAGGGACCTAGAAAGATCATCCAGTCCAACCCACTGCTGCAGCAGCATCCCCTGGACCAAGTCACACAGGATGACCTTTCCAGACCCTAAAGTGCTGTGATGCTGCGACCAAGCGCAGAGGCCTGAGGGAAACATCTCCTTTGAGGTTCTACACAGACCCAAAGCCATCAATAAAACATCAGGTGCTAGTGAAGGAGGGAAGAATCAATATCAACCCCCCACCAGCCCCAACCAACCCAGCCAGCAGCTCCATTGCTGGATGTGGGGGAAGTACTTGTTGATGGGCAGTGTCACCCTGAAGGCAGCACAGTCTGCGTGGGGTGGTGGGAGCTGCTGTGGGAGCTCTGCTTTTCCTCCTGAGCTCTGCTTTTCCTGGACTTGATCCTGAGGAGGGTGGTGGGGGGTGTTTGTACTCATCAGTATCTTAAAGCTGAAGCGCCAGACCAGGGGCGACATCTTCAGCCGCCGTAAATCTGCCCGGCTGGGGGAGAGGGAACCTGATTTACAGCCCTGGCCCTGGATGCAAGAAGCAGATGTAATTTCTCGACCATTTCCACTCGAGCTGCTCCCGCCCGGAGCACCAGGAGCACTTTTCCCTAAGAGTGAGACAGTTATTAGCTTCATATTTGTGTTAGTGCTTCAGTGCCCTCCCTCTCGACTCCGACCGTGGCTCGTAGCCATGGGGCTGTCTCCGGCAACGGCTCTGTCTCCCCAGTAAAATTAAAAATCACTTGTGTTTCATCTCTTTTTAATAAGACATGTCCTTTTTAATAAAGGGCTCTGCTTTTTAAGGGGGTGATGGGCTGATGAGCAGCCGGCTCCGAGGTTATTGCTTTTCTTCCCCCTGATCTGAATTTCTCTCTCTGCGTTTTGGGGGTGACGATGCAGCAGAGGGAAAAGCCCCACAGAGTCAGCAAGTGCAGCACAGAGAGGGTTTCGCTGCCACCCCTGGGTTGGGATTGATGCCCGGTGCGTCTGGAAGATGCAGCTCTGACCCCAGTGCTGTGGAATGTTCTGGGCTGGCATCTAGTTTGCAGAATCATAGAACTTGAGGGATTGGAAGGGACCTTGAAAGATCATCCAGTCCCATCCCCCCGACACAGCTGGATCCCCTAGACCCAGTCGCACAGGAACATACCCAGGGGGGTTTGAAATGTCTCCAGAGAAGGAGACTCCACAACCCCCCTGAGCAGCCTGTTCCAGTGATGTTCTAGGCTGGCATCTAGTTCCAATGGTCAAAGCTGGTGGAGCTGCTGGGGCTGCCTCAAGGAAAGAGAGGTTCTTGTCCCACTCTACTCTGCCCTGAGGAGACCACATGTGGGGTCTTGTGTCCAACTCTGGGCTGCTGTGATCCAGAGGGACAGAGAGCTGCTGGAGAGAGCCCAGGGCAGAGCCATGGAGATGGTGGAGGGAGGGGAGCATCTCCCTGCTGAGGAGAGGCTGAGGGAGCTGGGGCTCTTGAGCTGGGAAAGAGGAACCTGAGGGGTGACCCCATGGATGTTGATCAAGATGGGAAGGGTGGGTGTGAGGAGGATGGAGCCAGGCTCTGCTCAGGGGCACCCAGTGACAGGACAGGGGGCAGCGGGTGTGAGCTGGAGCAGAGGAGGTTCCCCATCAGTGTGAGAAGGACCTTGTTCCCAGGGAGGGTGGCAGAGCCCTGGCAGGGGCTGCCCAGGGGAGTTGTAGAGTCTCCTTCTGTGGAGATTATCAAAATCCACCTGGATATGTTCCTGTGTGACTGGATGTAGGGGATCCTGCTGTGTCAGGGGGATTGGACTGGATGATCCTTCGAGGTCCCTTCCAATCCCTAATGCTCTGTGACTCTTCGTCGTGCAGTCAGGTGGAAGGAGGAGGTTTTATTCCTTAAGATACAACATTGGGAAGACGAGAGGCACAGGAGCTGCATCCACAGCTTCCCCTGCAGCCAGTGGTGATCTGAGAGCTGAGGATCTGCCCCAGGCTTTGGGTCAGGAAGTTGCCTGACCCCTTGCAGACAATGAGCTCTGTGGCCTCCCCACTGCTCCTGCAGCCTGGAGGAGTCTGCGAGTGATAAAACCCTTCCTTTAATTAACGCTGCACCTCCAGCTCCGCTGCTGCTCGTGTGCTGTGGTTTCTGGGGTTTTCCAGCGCAGGCAGCGTGGCTGTGGGCTATGTTTTCCAGGGCTGGCAGCACACGGGCGATGCTCCCGCAGCCCCTTTGCATACTTCTCATCCTCCAGCTTCTCTCAGCTGCTTCGCTGCGGCACAAGTTACAGCAGCACCCGGCTCTCCCCTGCCCAGAGCGGCTGCGTTCGAGGGACGGGGCTGGGGCAGGTTTTGTTTGACCCTCAGCCCTTCGTGGCAGCCTGGCAGTGCTCTGTGACCCACAGAGTCAGAACATTTGGGATCAGAAGGGATCTTGAAAGATCAAACCCCCTGCCTGCTACGTGTACTGGGATCGATCTGATGGGACTGAGAGATGGAGAGAGTTGGGGCTGGTTAGTTGGAGGAAGAGGAGGCTGAGGGGAGATCTCATCGCTCTCTACAACCATCTGAAAGGACCCTGCAGAGATGCTGGTGCTGGGCTCTGCTCACAGGTCATCAGTGACAGAAGCAGAGGGAAGGGCTTCCAGCTCCAGCAGGAGAGGGTCAGACTGGGCATCAGGAAGAGATTCTTCCTGGAGAGAGTGGTCAGGGACTGGGCTGGGCTGCCCAGGGTGGGGGTTGAGTCCCCATCCCTGGGTGAGTTTCAAAGTCGCTTGGATGTGGTGCTGGGTGCTCTGTTTTAAGGGTGATCTTGTAGAGTAGGGTTGATGGTTGGACTTGATCCTGAGGGTGTTTTCCAACCTGAATGATTCTGTGAGCAACCCAGGCTCTGCAGCACTCACTACTCCCTGGTTCTGGGCACATTCATTGAGCTTTAATTGATGAAGGACCTGAGCAACAGGATCTGTTGAGTTGGAGACGTTTCAAACCCACCTGTTCACGTTCCTGTGTGACTGGATCTGGGGGATCCTGCTGTGGCAGGGGGATGGGACTGGGTGATCTTTCGAGGTCCCTTCCAATCCCTAATGCTCTGTGATGCTGTGAACTGTGCAAACCAGCCCCTGTTTGTATCTTGCAAGAACTGAAACAGGTCGGCCATGGGGAGCCTGAAGGTTGTTTTACATCTTGTCTTACCCAGGTGAAAACTCCTTGTTACTCAGCTCATCCCAGCAGAGTCCTGCTTAAGCCACATGGACCTGGCCAGCCAGAGCTATGGGCAGGACTTGCTGCCAGAGTCAGCAGGACCCCTGGGGTGCAGGAGCTCCCAGTGAGCAGCACTTGCTGGGAGAGCTGGGGACTCAAATCTCACATGGACTAGATGGTCTTTTGAGGTTCCCGTCCAATCCCTTATGATTCTATGATCCCTCGTGCTCTGTGATTCTGTGTTACAGAGCATCACCAGATCACATCTCCAGCTGCCACCACCCCTGGTGCTGCTGAAGCCTCTGGTGCTTTTTGGAAGAGGGAGGTAATCTGTCTCCATCACCAACTAAAGCAACTAAATAGGAAGAGGAGTTACCATGAATTTTTAAATTTCAATGTGAGTTTGAAATATTAGAGCCATTCATCTTGTGGAGCAGCCGATGGCCTTTGTCTCCTGGCTCTTCATGTTCTCCCTCCGTCTGGTTCGCGGTGATGGAGAGCCCTGGGTTCCAGGTGTGCGAGAGCCCTGCGCAGCGCCGAGCTGGTCGGGGTTCAGAAATTCCTACCCTGGGGTGGAGGGGGAAGTGAAGAGGGAGGGAGAAGGAGAAGAAGAGAAATGAGAGAATGAAGTCGGCTCCACCACCTGCCGTGTAATGATGGCTTCTGGAGATAAAGCTGCTTTAAGGTGCATTCCAGACATAGGGGTCCTGTCCAGGCAAAGCACCAGCCAGCGCCTCCTCCCCTGGCCCCGGATCAGGTGCGCACACACACCAGAGAATAGGTAGCCCTCGTAAAAGCCCTCTCTCCTGGCCCCTGTTTTCTTATGGTTTGAATTCAAAGCCCCCTTTGAGCACGTAGGGCCCCTCGAGTCAAGTCGACGCCTGTCCTTGGTGGGGGTTAAACGCAGGGGATCCACAGCCAGCCCCAATGGCAGCCTGGAGGAGCTGCTGGTGGGTGCTGGGAGAGCTCTGGGGAATGCCCCGTGGCCTTCTGTGGGTGCTGCGAGGAGGCATCATCGTGGCGGGGGGATTGGAGTGGGTGATCTTTCGAGGTCCCTTCCAACCCCTGATGTTCTAGGATTCTGTGGATTTAGGGGATCCTGCTGTGTTGGGGGTATTGGACTGGATGATCTTTTGAGGTTCCTTCCAATCCCTGATGCTCTAGGATTCTGTGGATCTAGGGGATCTGTCTGTGTTGGGGGGATTGAACTGGATGATCCTTTGAGGTTCCTTCCAATCCCTGATGTTCTGTGATTCTGTGGTTCACAGACACCATTAGAAGCAGTCGTATGATTCCCCCTTGGAAGGGAAAGATCCCTACAGCCACCCTGGGCGTGCTGTGCGTGTGCCTCAAAATTGAGGTGGGATTAGACATTAATGTTCCTCCTCTTTATGGAAATGTGGGGTCTGATCCTGCTCCCTGCTGCTGGTGGGGCTCTGTGGTGCTTGGCTGAGGTGGTGCTGGAGCATTGAGAGCCCAGTAGAGCATCACAGGGCAGAGTAACCCCACTGCCCTCAGCCTTCCCCGTGGTCTCTCTGTGCTCCCGTGGCCATGAGCTGCTCAGGGTGGAAACAGGGATGAACCCTTTATGTTTTGTGTTGCATTGAGAGAGCCCAGCACAGAGCCAGGGGGTGATGGAGGAAGGGGAGCATCTCCTTGCTGAGGAAAGGCTGAGGGGTGACCCCATGGATGTTGATCAATATGGGAAGGGTGGGTGTGAGGAGGATGGAGCCAGGCTCTGCTCAGGGGCACCCAGTGACAGGACAGGGGGCAGCGGGTGTGAGCTGGAGCAGAGGAGGTTCCCGATCAATGGGAGAAGGACCTTGTTCATGGTGAATGTGACAGAGCCCTGGAAGGAGACTGTGGAGTCTCCTTCTCTGGAGACATTTCAAACCCACCTGCAGATGTTCCTGTGTGACTGGGTCTGTGGGATCCTGCTGTGTCAGTGGGATTGGACTGGCTGATCTTTTGATGTCCCTTCCAACCCCTAATGTTCTCTGATTCTGTGAGATGCTGCTGCTGGATCTATAAATCCCCATCTCGGGGCCGGATGCCACCATCTCTCTTGGTGTCACAGTGATGGAAAGTTGCTAATTCCTTGGGATTTACCCCAGTGAAACCAGAGTGACAGCAACGGGGGACTGTGAGAGCATCTCAGCCCAAGTGATAAAAGCAGAATCACCCAGTAAAACGCCCTCGTAAAGCTCCCGTGCTGCAGCCTCTCTCTTCAGGCTGTTTCTAAGCAAATCTGCTCTCTGTTGGACTGTAAAAATCAAGTGGCTGGCGGTTGATGCAGAAATAGGATCGTAACTCTGCGAGACAGGAGGGTTATCTTGAGTCCTGGAGATGGTTTCTTCCTTTGCAGGGGGTGGATGCTTTGGGGAGGTGCTTTTATTTACAGCAAGTTAGAGAATTGCTGCTCTCATCTCCTGCCATCCTCTCTAAATGGGGCAATAAGAACAACCTCGTGCACTGGGGGCTTGCAGAGCTGAGGGGGGAATGTCACCTCGGTGGAAGCATCGTCTCACTGGAGCTCTGGCCAGTGGGCTCTGGTTAAATAGCCAAAGACCCTGAATTGTATTCACAGAGTGATTGAGGCTGGAGAAGCCCTCTGAGCTCAGCCAGCCCAGCACCTAGCATCACCCCAGTGGCCACACCAGGGCACTCAGGGGCACAATCAGACTGCTCTTCAACACCTCCAGGGATGGGGGCTCCCCCACTGCCCTGGGCAGCCCAGTCCAGAGATGGACACTCCACAGGCTCTGCCAGGGCACAGCTGCTGCCTCTCTTCAAATGAGGAAGTGGAAAAGGAAATGTTCTGGTAGTTAACAGATTTGAAAGCTAATAGATGCTCGTGTGACCTGCTGAAGGCAGCTCTCTTCACAGGTGAAGACTTTCCAGGTGGTTGAATTCATAAGGTTTTTAGATTGATTTCCCTCACCTCCTAGAGCTGATGGTTCTTCTAGATGTGGGGGTTTCTCCACTTTCTTCTCAGTCTCTTTTCTCTGCCAGTGCTCTGTGGGCAGCACTAGTTGTGATCCTCAGTTTCCCTCTGGAAACTTCATCCTCAGAGCTGCTACCTTGGGCTTCTGGTGGATCCAGGTGCTTGACCCTGACGGAATGATTTTGCCCCACGAAGCCAGAACTCCCTTCCCAGTCCCAACTCTTCTCTCAGTATTGGCTGCTGCCACTATTTCAGGAGGTTTGAACGAGAGGGGAGACGCTGGAATTTCATTTGAATGTGAAATTCAAGTTCAGGTCAAAGCAGGAAAGATCTGTCTATAAATATTTGAAAAGATCGGCGCTGCAGCAGGTCCCTTCCCCTCTGGGTCAGAGGCAGGGTTGGTGCACAAAGGTGTCCTGGCTCTTTCAGGAGCTTTTCAGAAGAGATATTCAAATCAATGCAGAGCAGGCTGAAGCTCACTGAAGGGTTAGACTGTCTGTCTTGGTGTGTCCCCGAATTTCAGCTCCCAGTCTAGTTCCCCGAGGTCCCCAGAGGCAAAACAATTCTTCCCAAGGCAGTGTTTCCTTTTTACAAGGTTTAAAAGGAGGCAGGGGGGTCGAAAAGGGGTGTTAAAGTGGTGTGATCTAAGGTATAGTGTTGGTGCTGAGCTTTTTGGTACCAGACTTCATTTAGCAGGTGGCAGGTACCCTGTGCTTGTCCCCAAAGGAGAGGGTCTGGGTCTGTCCTTGTGTCTGTCAGTGGGGACAAGCCCCTGAGAAGAGCCTGGCTCCATCCTCCTGACACCCACCTTTTCCATGTTGATCAACATTCATGGGGTCACCTCTCAGTCTCCTCTTCTCCCAGCTCCAGAGCCCCAGCTCCCTCAGCCTTTCCTCAGCAGGGAGATGCTCCCCTCCCTCCATCATCTCTGTGGCCCTGCACTGGGCTCTCTCCAGCAGCTCTGTGTCCTTCTGGAACTGAGGAGCCCACAGCTGGACACAACCATCCAGATGTGGTCTCCGCAGGGCAGAGTAGAGAGTCAGGAGAACCTCTCTCCATCTACTGACCACCTCCCTCTGATCCACCCCAGGGTGCCATTGGCCTTTTTGCACACAAGGGCACTCCAAAGGAGCTGTGGGGTGCTCTGAGGGTGCCACATTGTCTTGACTCACACAGGGCTCATCTCCATCTCCCTCCAGCACTGTGAGAACCTTCATTTGTCACTATGGAAAAGGAGTCTCAATATTTTATGAACAAAGCATTTACCACAGGACTTTGGTGAATATCAACATCATTTAACTGTGATTTAACAGAACCTTTCATTGACTTGTAAAATTGCACCTCTCCATCACCTGCCCTATGGGTTTCCTTGCTTTTTCATCTCACAAATCCCATTACTTATTAATTTCCTCATAATATGTAATAGAGGCAGAAAAGCACACAGCACCCCGTTCAGCCGTGATTTACAAGGCTCTTAGTTCTGAAGCAACACAGGAATCACAGAACATTGGGGATTGGAGGGGACCTCCAAAAATCACCCAGTCCAATCCCACTGACATAGCAGGATCACCTAGATCCAGTTGCACAGGAACATGGTCAGGTGGGATTTAAATGTCTCCAGAGGAGGAGACTCCACAACCCCCCTGGGCAGCCCCTGCCAGGGCTCTGCCACCCTCCCTGGGAACAAGGTCCTTCTCACACTGATGGGGAACCTCCTTTGCTCCAGCTCACACCCGCTGCCCCTTGTCCTGTCCCTGGGTGCCCCTGAGCAGAGCCTGGCTCCATCCTCCTCACACCCACCCTTCACATACTGATCAGCTTCCATGAGGTCACCCCTCAGGCTCTTTTTTTTCCAAGTTCAAGACATCCACCTCCTTCAGCTTGTTCTCATCAGGGAGATGCTCCCCTCCCTCCATCATCTCTGGGCTCTGCCCTGGGCTCTCTCCAGCAGCTCTGAGTCCTTCTGGAACTGAGGGGCCCCCAACAGGACACGAGATTCCAGCTGTGGTCTCCACAGGGCAGAGTAGGGGAGCAGAAGAACCTCTCTTAATCTACTAACCACTCCCCTTCTGATCCACCCCCGGATGACTTCTTGGCCACTAGGGCCCAATGCTGGCTCCTGGCCATCCTGCTGGCCACCAGAACCCCCAGGTCCCTTTCTCCTCCACTTCTCTCCAACAGGTCAGTCCCCACCCTGTAGAGCAGACAGACATTTTCTGAGTCTCCTCCGTGCTTGTTTCCTCTGGAAAGAGAAACCAGAGCGATGCATCCGAGCTCTTCGGTGAGATGCAGCCTGCTGCAGGCAGGGGCAGGGCTAGCAAGGAGAGGGTGAGCAAAGACCCCCCTCACCCTCGTTATGATAACGGCTGCAACACCCGTGGAGGTGCTGCTGGGCTCTGCTCAGAGAGGAACCCCTGCAGGCGAAGGACAAGCAGACAACCCAGCGTTAGTGCCGCACACTCGGGCTGTGGCTGCGCGTTCAGCCTTCCACACGGGGCTCAGGAGCAGCTTCGATTCCCTGGGTGCTGGGAGAAAAGGAGGAGCTCATCCCGTGAATCAGAGGGAACAGGGAAACGATTACTCATCCTGCTCTGGCATGAACGAGCATCTGGCAGCGTGTTGCTGACATCCTGTGAAGACAACAGGAGGCAAGGGGGGGAAAGCCCTCTAGCTCCACTACACCTCTTGTCAGCTCAGCAGGCAGCAGATGAGGGTTGGAGGGAGGCAGCACAAAGGCAGATCTGCTGAACTGAGCCTTTCTGCTCCTGCTTTCTGTTGCCATCCATCTCTGCTTCCCAGCTCCTCTCTTTTTCTGCTCAGGGGATCCGAACAGAGTGTGGGGAGGTCAGTTCCCTTGGTGAGCTCTGCACTGTTCTGGGTTTGGGCCCCTCAGGACAAGGGAGACATTGAGGGGCTGCAGCGAGAGCAGAGGAGGGCAACAGAGCTGGGGAAGGACCTGGAGAACCAAAGTGATGGGACTGAGAGATGGAGAGAGTTGGGGCTGGTTAGTCTGAGGAAGAGGAGGCTGAGGGGAGACCTCATCGCTCTCTACAACTGTCTGAAAGGACCCTGCAGAGATGCTGGTGCTGGGCTCTTCTCACAGGTCATTAGAGACAGAAGCAGAGGGAAGAGCTTCCAGCTCCACCAGGGGAGGGTCAGACTGGCCATCAGGAAGAGATTCTTCCTGGAGAGAGTGGTCAGGATCTGGGCTGGGCTGCCCAGGGTGGGAGTTGAGTCCCCATCCCTGGATGAGTTTCAAAGTCGCTCAGATGTGGTGCTGGGGGATGTGATTTAGTTGTGACCTTGTAGAGTCGGGTTGGTGGTTGGACTGGATGATCTCAGGGGTCTTTTCCAGTCTGAGTGATTCTGTGATTCTGCACCAGGTTGGTCCTGGAAGTTGTATTTGCAGCCTGCAGGAGCTGGGCTCCTGGGTGGTGCTGTGGTCCCACTGAACTGGTGCTGGTGGAGTCCTGGGATAGATCAGCTTGGCCTTCCATGCCCTCAGACCTCTTATGGTGCAGGTAATGTAGCAGAGGGTGCCCATGCAGCATTCCCAGGAGCAGACAGTGAGCAGTGAGCACCAGGGTGATGAAGTGCTGACTAACTTGGCTTTTTTGAGGTGTGACCCACGTGAGGGTCACGTTGAGCAAAGTCTCTCCTGGTCGAGAAGCACAGGGGCTGTAGAACACGGGGCAGGAAATAAAGGCTCATTTTTAGAGGTGAACTTGTAGAGTAGGGTTGATGGTTGGACTTGATGATAGAATCAAAGACTCATAGAATCATTAGGGATTGGAAGGGACCTCGAAAGATGATCTCAAGGGTCTGAACGTGATGATAGAATCAAAGACTCATGGAATCGTTAGGGATTGGAAGGGACCTTGAAAGATGATCTCAAGGGTCTGAACGTGATGACAGAATCAAAGACTCATGGAATCGTTAGGGATTGGAAGGGACCTTGAAAGATGATCCCAAGGGTCTGAATGATTCTGTGATTCTGTCTGTCAGGGGTTGCATGGGTCATTTATAGCTGCTGCTTCACCACCTCTGCTCCCTTAACCCTGCGCAGAGGTGAAGCTGAGCCTGAGCAAACTGCTGCACGTGCAGCTGCTGCGACGAACACCCGGGCTCAGCGTGAGCCCTGGGGGGCAGCTGGGGCTCCTCCGGGGTCCAGGGCACTAGCCCACCTGCAAGGCTCCGTCTTGCTCCTCCAACAGCTTCCCCTTTCCCTGGAGACCAGAAGCAGCTGTGCTGCTGCCCCAGGTTTCCCAAGGACTGGCTGCACGGAGGGCCAGGGGGCTGGCCAGGAATGCAGCCGGGGCTGCAGGGACTTGCCGCGGCCGCAGGAATGTTCGCAAGACGCTGCACGCTGCCCTGGCCGCCGTCTGCCTGCCGTCGCCCTCGGGCTGCAGGCAGCTGCCGCTGCTGCTCTCACAACTTAACGTGACATTCTCCTCACTATTATTATTTCTCACTGGCCCTCTTTCTTCTCTCGACCGCTCCCCCACCCCAGCCCTCCTCCTCTCCTCCAGCCACTCGCCTCGGTCGCAGCCGTCAGCTTTTCCTGCAGGCACAGGCACGTCGGCAGAGCAGCCCCGTGTTTGTCTCTCTCTCTCATTGTTTCCTCGACGTGGCAAACCCGTCCTTCTTACAAAGGAGCCCTTTTTTTCCTCCTGATCTCTCTTCCCCCAGGTATTGTGTTGGATTGATTTCTCCTCTCATTTTACAGATGAGAGATTTCAGGAGCAATCAAACTGATATTAGTTCTGTCAAACTTAATCTGGGAGACATTAATCTGGGATATAAGGGGGGGACGACCAGAAAACCTTCACTTCCTGTCTTGTCAGAGAGCTAACGAAGTCTGGGGGGTGATGGCTGGCTACAGAGATTGAAGCCACCAAGGGCAGGACAGAGATCAAATTCAACAGTTCACAAAAGCACAGAACATTAGGGGTTGGAAGAGACCTCCAAAGATCACCCAGTCTAATCCCCCTGCCACAGGAGGGTCTCTGATCCTACCAGAGCAAGATCCCCTAGACCAAGTCGGGATCACCTAAATGATTCTGTGATTTAGATGAGGAAACACATAGGTTTTAGCCTGTGCTAAGTCCTGAGATAGCCTAAAAAACACCTCAGATCTGTTAATTTACTTCTGAAAAAGAAGATCAGTTGCTCCTGGTTCATCTTCCCTGTTTGATTGTGTTCCTTGATCTCTGGAAAGTCAAATTTCATCCCAAAGCTGCCTGGCCACTTTCCTCTGTGACTTGGTCCAGGTCTGCAACTACCTGAGAGGACACTGCAGAGATGCTGGTGCTGGTCTTTTCTCACAGGTCGTTATCTCCTTCTCTGGAGACATTGAAAACCCACCTGGATGTGTTCCTGTGTGACTGGATCTAGGTGATCCTGCTGTGGCAGGGGGATTGGACTGGATGATCTTTCCAGGTCCCTTCCAATCCCTATGTTCTGTGATTCAGGTTGGAAAAGGCCCCTGGGATCATTGAGTCCAACCATCAACCCCACTCTACAAGGTCACTCCTAAACCACATCCCCCAGCACCACGTCTAAGTGGCTTTTCAACACATCCAGGAATGGGGACTCATCACCCTGGGCAGCCCATCCCAGTCCCTGACCACTCTCTTCAGGAAGAATCTCTTCCTGATGGCCAGTCTGACCCTCCCCTGTTGAAGCTTAAAGCCCTTCCCTCTGTTTCTGTCACTAATGACCTGTGAGAAGAGCCCAGCACCAGCATCTCTGCAGGGTCCTTTGAAGTCAGGACAAGCCTGACTCCTTCTAATGTCTGAAGTGAAATCTCATCACTGAGCTCTCTGTAGTGGCCAAGTGGGTCTGGGTCACCCCATACTCAGCTGAGATAGAGAGATGCATCCACATGGCTCTTAGTGGGACCAGTTTGGGGTGCCTACCTCGGGATGAGATGAATCACCCCTTGCCAGGGCTGCTCTCTCTCCCTGATTGCTCCAGGCAGCCCAAGGTGACTGGTTTAGGTCCAGATGCTAAGACGATGAATCACACCCCCAAGGCCACGGAGAGAATAATGACAATAATTAGCAAGCCAAGGCCTAAATCCTTCTAATCATCTGCAGCCATTTAACTATTTCATTGAATAGAGTGATCAAATGTCAAAGTGCTTCATGCTTTGAGGGTAGAGTATGAGGACAGGCAGGTTCACTTGCTAGAGAGCAACAACTACCTGAAAGGACACTGGAGCGGTGTTGGTGCTGGGCTCTGCTCACAGGGAATTAGTCACTGAACCCCACAGGGAAGGGCTTCAAGTTCAACCAAGGGAGGGTCAGACTGGCCATCAGGAAGAGATTCTTCCTGGAGAGAGTGGTCAGGGACTGGGATGGGCTGCCCAGTGTAGGGGTTGAGTCCCCATCCCTGGATGAGTTTACAGGTTGCTTAGATGTGGTGTTGAGGAGATCTGGTTTAGAGGTGACCTTGTAGAGTAGGGCTGATAATGGGTGTAAACTGGAACATAGGAGGTTCCACATAAGTATCAGAAGGAACTTCTTTGCAGTGAAGGTGACAGAGCAGTGGAACAGGCTGCCCAGGGGAGTTGTGGAGTCTCCTTCTCTGGAGATGTTTAAAACCCACCTGCATGTGTTCCTGTGTGACTTGGTCTGGGTGATCCTCCTGCATCAGGGGGATTGGACTAGATGGTCTTTTGAGGTCCCTTTCAATCTCTAATGATTCGATGATTCTGTGATGGTTGGACTCGATGATCCCAAGGGTCAGGGGTGACCTTGTAGAGTAGGGTTGTTGGTTGGACTCGATGATCCCAAGGGTCAACTCCTCAAGATAGCTCTGGGCTCTACAACAGTTTAGGATTCCAGTAAAAGTATTGGCTCATGCGGTGTTGGGGGGATCTGGTTGAGGGGTGACCTTGTAGAGGAGGGTTGATGGCTGGACTTGATGATCCCGGGGGTCTTCCCCAACCTGAATGATTCTGTGACTCATTGTTCAGTACTGGAAGGGCAGGGCTTGTAATGGGATTTGTACAGCCCATCTCCTTCCATCCCACTGGGAAGCAAAGTGAGCAGAGATGGTGGAATCATCGAGCTGAAGTAAATTGGGAGGTTCCACATCAGTGTGAGAAGGACCTTTTTCCCAGTGAGGGTGGCAGAGCCCTGGAAGGGGCTGCTCAGGGGGGCTGTGGATTCTCCTTCTCTGGAGACATTTCAATCCCATCTGGATATGTCCCCGTGTGACTTGATCTAGGGGATCCTGCTGTGTCAGGGGGTTGGACTGGCTGATCTCTCAAGGTCCCTTCCAATCCCTTAGTGCTCTGTGATTCTATGAAGTAAGTTTGAACAGCCTGTAGCAACTGGTTGTGCTGTTAGTGCCAGGGTGTTTGGAACAGCGGGGGAAGTGATGAAGAAGATGGATTTAAGATGAGAGGAGAGATAACACAGAGCCGTGAAATGTCAACGTGACCTTGGACCAGTTGCTCGGGCTGTTGATAGCCAGAGCTGTCAACGTCTTTGGCAGTTTAACTACACAAAGCAGCAATTACTAATAATAACCTGCTGAGGAAAGAAGCTGAGGCAGGGCGAGAGCGTAGGAACGTCTGCGACGTCTCCGCTGGAGGTGGTTCTGCTGCTGGAGAAGACGGTGGCGGTGCAGGGCTGCTGCAAAGTTGAGAGCATGAGGTGAAAATAAGAATGGATGAGCTATTATCTTCAATTACTGGATGGATTCTAGGCTGAGCGACAGAGAAATGACTGATGGGGATGATCTAATGGGAAATTAAGGGACATCAGTTGACAGCCAGAGCAAATAGAATCATTGAATCGTTTAGCTTGGAAAAGACCTTTAAGATGATGGGATCCAACCATTAAATAAATGGAATAATATGTTGAAGCACTGAAACCTCAGACTAGCACAGAGCGTGTGTTCAGCAAGAACCCATGAAGATGATGAAGGGAGTAGAGCATCTCTCTGATGAGGACAGGCTGAGGGAGCTGGGGCTCTTGAGCTTGGAGAAGAGGAGACTGAGGGGTGATAGTCATTAATGTCTATAAATATAGGAAGGGTGGGTGTGAGGAGGATGGAGCCAGGCTCTGCTCAGTGTCATCTAGTGATAGGATGAGGGGCAGTGGCTGTGAGGTGGAACAGAGGAGGTTCCATATAAATATGAGAAGGAACTTCTTCCCAGTGAGGAGGATGGAGCCCAGGGGAGTCTCCTTCTCTGGAGATGGTTAAAACCCTCCTGAATGTGTTCCTGTGTGACTGGATCTAGGGGATCCTGCTCTGGCAGGGGGTTGGACTGGCTGCTCTTTTGAGGTTCCTTCCAGTCCCTGATGATTCTATGATTCTATCATTGGATGCCCCTGAGCAGAGCCTGGCTGCATCCTCCTGACACCCACCCTTCCCATATCGATCAACATTTGTGGGGTCACCCCTCAGCCTTCTTTCCTCCAAGCTCAAGAGCCCCAGCTCCCTCAGTTGTTCCTCATCAGGGGGATGCTCTCCTCCCTGAGTGTGAGGACAGCACTGGAATCACTTGGGATGGTGTTTTCCAGTGGACTGAAGGGTCCAGGCTTCCAGCAGCTCCAGAGGGAGCTGCAGGCTCTCCGCTTATCTGAACATTAGGACCTAAGTGCCTGTTCTGCTGTGTCTGTGCACTGCTGGTTAAAATCCAGATACCTGGTGCTTCCTGAGCCTGTCCTTGCTAGAACTTCTCCTCAGGTGCTCCACTCTGCTTTGGAGGAGAGTGTGGGGCACCTCCCAGAGCCCTGTGCTGGGAGCACTGGGGAAGGCAGAGCTCCTGAGTGAGACCTCAGGCTTTTCTCTTTGCCCCTATTTGGTCATGAGGTGGTTTTCCTCGCAGGCTCTGGCTTTTCCACCCTCCCCCACGGCCTCTCCCCCTTCCCCAGCCAGGTAACCGCACATTTTGATGGAGGTTTAATCTCCTTCCTTCCTTCCTTTGCGAACCCACCCTCCTCCCTTGCCCCAGGCAACCTGTCAACTCAAAGGCATCACAAATCAACCTGACAGCGGAGAGGTCCCCTTGAGCAACAGCGCTGGGAGTTGCTCTCCTGCTGATTCTCAGATAGAGAGGGTGGGGTGCATTTTCCACCTAAAACCCAGTGGCAGAGAGATGGAAGTAAATTTCCATTCCCCATTCCCTTTGTTCCAAGCTTCTGAGTCCACCAGCTCCTGAGGATGTGCTGGATGGGTCAGGAGACCTTGGTGGCAGTGCTGGCTGCATTGGACATCTGCTCCTGCATTTGTCTCTGCTTTTTCTAGTGCCCTTGAGCTGAGGATCTTGGGCTACATCAAACAGTCCTCCTTTTGGGAGGACTTGGTCTTCAGTGTCATCTAATGATAGGACAAGGGGCAGCGGGTGTGAGCTGGAGCAGAGGAGGTTCCACATCAATCTGAGGAGGACCTTCTTCCCAGTGAGGTTGACGGAGCCCTGGCAGGGGCTGCCCAGGGGGGTTGTGGAGTCTCCTTCTGTGAAGACATTTCAAACCCACCTGGACATGTTCCTGCTGTGTCAGGGGGATGGGACTGGCTGCTCTTTCAAGGTCCCTTCCAGTCCCTCATGTTCTGTGACCCACACAGAGTGACCATTACTAGAGCACCCGTTACACAGAGCTGAGGGTGCAGAGAGGGGAAGGAGCAGTTTGAGACTTCTTGATGCTGGAAAGATGCAGAGAGTCACACAGTGACTGCTGTGTCCTGTTGGTAACACAAACCAGCTCTCTGCTTGCCACTGGACCTAGATGGCCAGCCTTAGGCAAAGAGTTCATCCTTTGGGGAAGGAAGAAGTTGATGTCTTCCCTGCTTTGCTGAGTGTGATGCTGGAACAAGGGGAACTAGTGAGAAAGTAGCCCTGGCTACTGCTTTTCCAGGCTGCTCATGTGTTCTTGTGGGAACAGACCAGATCCACCACGAACACATAATTCCTGCCCTCCTTGTGTCTGTAGTTCACAGAGGTACTCACAGAATTCCTGAGGTTGGAAAATACCTCTCAGATCACAGCGTCACAGAACATTAGGGATTGGAAGGGAGCTCGAAAGACCATCCAGTCCAATCCCCCTGCCAGAGCAGGATCACCTGGACCAAGCTGTCAGCAAGTCCAGCCTATATTTAAAGAGAGACAACGAGCAGCTCCATGAGCTTTGCAGCCACATTTGCTAACTTGGCTACAGCCACAGGGACCCTCTTGTTTTCATAGAGTCATTCAGGTTAGAAAAGACCCCTGGGATCATCAAGTCCAACCATCAACCCTCTTCTGCAAGGTCACCCCGAAGCCAGATCTCCCAGCATCACATCTAAGTGGCTTTTAAACACATCCAGGGATGAAGACTCAACCACCACCCTGGGCAGCCCAGCCCAGGGCCTGACCACTGTCTCCAGGAAGAATCTCTTCCTGATGGCCAGTCTGACCCTCTCTTGTTGGAGCTGGAAGCCCTTCCCTCTGCTTCTGTCATGACCTGTGAGAAGAGCCCAGCACCAGCACCTCCACAGTGTCCTTCCAGATAGCTGTAGACAGTGATGAGGTCTCCCCCCACCCTCCTCTTCCTCCATCTAGCCAGCCCCAACTCTCTCCATCTCTCAGTCCCATCAGGTTGATTCTCCAGGCTCTTCCCCAGCTTCATTGCCCTTCTCTTTGTGAATGAGAACAGACACCCAGTGCCCAGGCTCAAGAGAAGGGAAGGAGCAGGGACTCTTGACCATCTCCCAGCTCTGACCAGCCGTGTGAGGCTGAGCCTCAGCCAGGCTGAGCAGCCCTTGCAGCGCGCGCTGCTGAGCCGGTGCTTTTGGGAGGCAGAGATCCTCCAAGTGCACAACCTCGCCGCGATGTGGGGAAGCAGAGCTGCACCCATTATCTAGATGTAGCCAGGAGCTGAGCCCTCACCACCTCTGATTTATTAGTTTTATAAATTGCAAAGTCTTTAATGTTCAGTGCTCGGAGCAGAGAGTAATTTTAGCTGCGTTATTGCCGTTGTTGACCCAAGTAGGAATTATCTTCAAAGGCTTTGAGTTCCTCTGAGCAAGCTTTCCCACTCCGAGCACCGAGTCAAAGGAAGCCAGGCAGGTCTGTTCTTTAAAGGGAAGAAGTGCATGAATGTTCTGGAAGCACGGCAGAACCCCTGGGGAAAGCTCAGGGGTTATTTGCTGGCTCCAAAATCAGTGCTACCCCCAATACAGGATCACAGAACATCAGGGATTGGAAGGGACCTCCAAAGGTCATCCAGTCCAGTCCCCCCAACACAGCAGGATCCCCTAGATCCAGTCTCACAGGAACATGGCCAGGTGGGTTTTAAACATCTCCAGAGAAGGAGACTCCACAACCCCCCTGGGCAGCCCCTGCCAGGGCTCTGCCACCCTCCCTGGGAACAAGGTCCTTCTCACACTGATGGGGAACCTCCTCTGCTCCAGCTCACACCTGTTGTCCCTTGTCCTATCACTGGGTGCCCCTGAGCAGAGCCTGGCTCCATCCTTCTTCCCTTCCCTTTCCATCTTGATCAACATCCATGGGGTCACCCCTCAGTCTCCTTTTATCCCAGCTCCAGAGCCCCAGCTCCCTCAGCCTCTCCTCATCAGAGCCAATGAAATGAGAGCATCTGTTGAGTAGCTTCTTACAAACGAGCTACTAGGCTCAGGATTCTAGATGAGAAGTTGCCTTTGAAGGATCGTGGTCTGGCAGGGCCATTGGACTAGATGATCTTTGGAGGTCCCTTCCAATCCCTAATGCTCTGTGATCCCCCAGCTAAGCTCTTTGTGTTGGCTGAACCTGGGTCTCAACGCCAGCGTCTGGGCGCTCAGGAGCAGAGTTTGTGCTGCTTGTCCCTGCTTTGCTTCTCCTCCACAGGCTTTGGAGGTGTCACAATGGAAACGGTTCCCACCAGCATGAGGTGCATTTCGACTGACTCTGGGCAGTTGCCTGGGCAGAGCCTGCTGCAGAAATGAGATGGCAGGGAGCTGATTAAATCGTGTTTATGCAAATACAAACGTCAGGGCGTTGTTTTCTTAGTCTTCAAGATCCAGCTTGTCCAAGCCTTTTGGCTAAGTGTCAGCTTTACTGAGCTAAGCCGGGCCACGAGGAGCTGGATTTTGGCTGCACAGTTGCCTGAGCCCTGCAGAAACTTTCCTCCAGTTCATCTCCATCGCATCTCCAACCTCAGCGGTCTGTGGGGCCTCTGGACTCTCCACCCCTATCTTGCTGCAGCCTTCTCATTAGTGCTGACACCCAAGGCTCCCACTTTTCACCTCCTCTTGTTCCCTTCAAGTACCCAACGTGGCTCTGCTGTGCAGCAACAGGCTGCCCAGGGGGGTTGTGGAGTCTCCTTCTCTGGAGATGTTTAAGACCTGCCTGGAGATGTTCCTGTGTGACTTGGTCTAGGGGAACCTGCTGTGTCAGGGGGACTGGACTGGATGATCTTTTGGGGTCCCTTCCAATCCCTGATGTTCTGTGAGTCTGTGACTTTCTCAGCAGGTAACACATGCTGGACTCCATCTTGACCAAACTACTACTAAACCCTACAGAAGCCCCTCTCTCCAACGACAGAGTGTTTGCCCACTCTAGTTTTCCATCCCAGTCTCCTGGGCCAATGACTCCCAAACCAGTGGTGTCATCAGTCATCAGCAGAACTATCTCTGTAGCTGCCCAGCTCGGAGCGTGTCTCTGCCTGTGGTTTTATGACTCTTTGTCTGGATGTTCTCACGTGTGTGAGAGCTCTGGGAGAGCCCATGAGAGAACCACGGGGGTGTTTTCATGTGGTTCTGATCAGAGTGACACTGAGAGTGTCAGAGTGATGGAGGGGGGTCTCTGGGCAGCTCTTGTGCCTTGAAGGAGTCATTAACGAGCAGCCTCCAGGGAGTCTCCTTCTCTGGAGACATTTCAAACCCTCCTGGACATGTTCCAGTGTGGCTGGATCTAGGTGATCCTGCTGTGGCAGTGGGATTAGATGGGGTGATCCTTCAGGGTCCCTTCCAATCCCTGATGACTGGATCTAGGGGATCCTGCTCTGGCAGGGGGGTTGGACTGGATGATCTTTGGAGGTCCCTTCCAACCCCTAATGTTCTGTGATTCTGGGTTTGGCCAGTAGTGGAGACAAAAATACATCCCTGACTGTGTTTCCTGGGTTGTTTTACCCAGTTGAGTCTTCTCAGGAGGAATCTGACTTCCAAATGTACCTGGGGTGGTGCTGAATCTCAGCGGATGGGTTTGAATCTCGTGTCAGCTCATCCCACCAAATAGTTCATGTTTAAGCTTCAGGCTTTGGCCCTTCTCTGCCTTCTAAAAGGAAACTTTAATCTCCTGAGGAACCTGAGCCCCATAGCTCCTGGGCACTTCAATTAAGTGAAATCAAAGACGTTGATTTCCATAAATAGAAGAGCTTCCAAGAGCAGCTCGGGGCTCCAGCCCAGCCACCCACTCTGAGTAGCTCAGTGAGATCCACCTCAGCCAGATCCGAGGAGCAAGAGGTGGTTTGAGCTTCATCCCCAGAGATGCTGCTGGTGTGACAGCGAGAGGCAAAGAAACCCAGGACCTGGGCGCCCTGTCCGAGTGACAAAGAGTAGAGAAGATGGAAACCACCTCTTCACCTACCCCACTGCTGGGACCACAGGGCTCCCCCTCATCCTGGCTGAGGTGCTTCCCCTGGGCCAGGTCATGATTCTGAGTCAAGACAGACACCTAGTGGCCACGGAGCTGGAGTTTCCCTGCGACTGCTCCTTGGGGAGAGTCTTTCCTTGAGCTTTCTTCCTGTTCCTCCCTCTTTTAGCTTCTTATTTGTTTATTTTAAGAGAGATCCCGGTGCTGATACCCGTGCACTGCCTCTCCTTTGCTCCTGGTTTGCCTCCAGCTTCTTCTGGAGCCTTATCGTGGGAACACGCCGCTGTGACTGGGAGCTGCTGGGATGTGGATTCCCCTCTGGGATCCCAGTGGATTGAAATGGGTCTGTGCAAACTAACCCCTTGGTCTGTGCTGGGGAAGAGAGGTTCCAAATGCCTTCCAATGAAACCTCTAAAAGAAGCTCCCCCTTCCTCAAAAAAGAGAGGAATAGGCCAGGGAGGAAGGCTTCTCAATCATTGAATCACAGGACGTTAGGGATTGGAAGGGACCTCCAAAGATCATCCAGTCCAATCCCCCCTACACAGCAGGATCCCACAGATCCAGTTACACAGGAACATGGCCAGGTGGGGTTGAAAAGTGTCCAGAGAAGAAGACTCCACAACCCCCTCCTGGACAGCCCCTGGGAAGAAGGTCCTTCTCATACTGATGTGGAACCTCCTCTGCTCCAGCTCACACACTTCTCCTATCATTGGGTGCTGCTGAGCAGAGCCTGGCTCCATCCTCCTGACACCCACCCTTCACACATTGATCAACATCCATGGGGTCACCCCTCAGGCTCCTCTTTCCCAGCTCCAGAGCCCCAGCTCCCTCAGCCTTTCCTCATCAGGGAGATGCTCCCCTCCCTCCATCATCCCTGTGGCTCTGCGCTGGGCTCTCTCCAGCAGCTCCGTGTCCTTCTGGAGCTGAGGAACACACTGGAACTGGACACAAGATTCCAGATGCAGCCAAGGGGTGTGAGCTGCACTAGAGGAGGTTCCCCATCAGTGTGAGAGGGACCTTGTTCCCAGTGAGGGTGACAGAGCCCTGGCAGTGGCTGCCCAGGAGGCTTGTGGAGTCTCCTTCTCTGTGATCCTGAAGGTCTCTTCCATCCCAAACTCTTCTATAGTTTTAAGTTGGCAGAGCTCACAGGGCCACCAGAAAAGTAGTGTAGCAGGGAAGGGCAGGATCACAGACTCCCAGAACATCAGGGATTGGAAGGGACCTCAAAAGACCATCCAGTCCAACCCCCCTACCGCAGATCCAGTCACACAGGAACACATCTAGGTGGCTTTGAAACATCTCCGGAGAGGATGGGTTGAGCAGACAAGAAGCAAACCAAGCTCCCTGCTGACATGGTAGAGGAACCGACTGATGGCTTCTGACACCCCCTAAACCATCTTTATTTAATAATGAAAACTCCATTATCCAGCCCCGCGCCAGCGCGTTGCCACGGGGCCGCCGCAGCTCCCCGGGAAGATCCTTCATCTTGACAGAAGTTTCTAAATTACAGCATTAGGGCTCTAACAGAGGGGAAGTTATGGCCCTATTTGCCCGTCCAGGGAAATGAGTCGCGTGGCAATGGAGCGGGCTACTGAAATCGAAGCGCCGTGGCTATTAAAAACGAGGCGGCACAAAAATATATCGATATGTTGATATATCTAATTTTTTAACCCCCCCCGCGTGAGCGCTGGGGATGAATGAAGTGATAAACCTGGAGTGTTTAGTGGGGTCTCAGTGTTTCATTAAGGAGTAATTCGTCTTTATTACAGCTGAGGCCGTGGTGTTTCACATCATTAAGGAAGCGATGCGTGGAGACCCTCCAGCTGATTTCCAGGCAGGCTCTCAGAATGCATTCGGGTTTCCTTTCTACCTCCAGACATCACAGAATCAGAGAACAGGACCTGGGGGTCCTGGTGGCCAGCAGGATGGCCAGGAGCCAGCAGTGTGTTCTTGTGGACAAGAGGGCCAACGGCATCCTGGGGTAGATCGCAAGAGGGGTGGTTAGCAGATCGAGAGAGGTTCTTCTCCCCCTCTACTCTGCCCTGCTGAGACCACATCTGGAGTGTTGTGTCCAGTTCTGGGCTCCTCATTTCAAGAGGGATGTGGAGCTGCTGGAGAGAGTCCAGCGTAGGGCAACGAGGATGATGAAGGAGGTGGAGCACCTCCCTTACGAGGAGAGGCTGAGGGAGCTGGGTCTGTTTAGCTTGGAGGAGCCTGAGGGGTGACCCCATGGATGTTGATCAAGATGGGAAGGGTGGGTGTGAGGAGGATGGAGCCAGGCTCTGCTCAGGGGCACCCAGTGACAGGACAAGGGGNGTCGTGGGATTAGTCTATTTAAAAATCATGTTAATCAAAGTTTGTCGAGTGCAAAGCCGTTCCGCGCCGCTTGTTTCCAGGATGGGCTGTGGAGCAGCTGAGGGAGGCAGAACCATCTCCTGGCCGTCCATGTATAATTGAAACAACATCATCAGGCGACTATTGATTGCTGACTAATGCACTTATTAATTAATAGATGCCTGGATGTTGAATACAGGGCTCAGAGCTGTTCTGGGACCGTTTAATGAGATAAATGAGCGGTGGTGCTGCAGCGCTTTGTCACTGGGTCTGTGAGTGTGTATTGAGCCAGCAGGGTGCCCAGGTGGCCAAGGAGGCCAGTGGCATCCTGGCCTGGATTAGGAGCTGTGTGTCCTGTAGGAGTAGGGAGGGGATTGACCCCCTGCGCTCAGCACTGGAGAGGCTGCATCTTGAGGACTGGGGCCAGTTCTGGGCACCTCGACAAGGGAGACATTGAGGGGCTGGAGCGAGGGCAGAGGAGGGCGACAGAGCTGGGGAAGGGCTGGAGAATCAGTCTGATGGGACTGAGAGATGGAGAGAGTTGGGGCTGGTTAGGCTGAGGGAGAGGAGGTTGAGGGAGAGGAGGCTGAGGGAGACCTCATCACTCTACATCACATCTCTACACTGTAGATGTTGGTGCTGGCCTCTTCTCACAGGTCATTATCTCCTTCTCTGGAGACATTTCAAATCCACCTGGACATGTTCCTGTGCAACTTGGTCTAGGTGATCCTGCCAGGGGGATTGGACTGGATGATCTTTTGTGATCCCTTCTGATCCCTAATGATTCTCTTCTAGGTTACAGCCTCTTGGCCCCCAAGTCCCTCCAATCCCTTTTGTCTTGAGTGTAGATGATGCCCCCTTCCATTACCCCTACCAGAGCTGTTAGAACTTACTCGCTGGCAGGTGAGAGGAGCTGCTGCGTCGGGTCTGAGCCAAGCACCTGTTAGTTGAGGGTTGGCCACCCCTCTCCCACCCTGCTCCCAGCCCGCCGTGCTCTCCATACGAAGCAGGTCGCTGAAGATTATGGATGATGGCTCGTGCATCTCAGATGTGCGCCGCATCCAATTTGCTTTACTCCTTCTGCTCTCCTGTGTGCTGAGCAGACTTTTTAGCTGACTGTTTGATTGATGGATATTCAAAAGGCACCTTTATGAGCCCCCAGCAATAATCCCTTAAAGGTTTTTTTCTATTCTCCCTCCTCGCCTCTGCCAAAGGTGCCACTTCATCAGTTCTTCAAGCCTGTGGTTCTCCCTGCTCGCTGTTGGAGCTGCGTGGGTTGTGAACAGTCCTGGCAGAACCCCTGGTGTGTGCAGCACCTCGGCCTCGCCGGCGTCATGCTGGGCTTTGCTCTTAAAAGCCTACCCTGGCTTTTTTCCTCCAGGGTTATCGCAGGGCAATTTAGGTATTTTGTCAGGGAGGAGCAGGATGAAGATGAATTTCCTACTCTGAAGCTTCTAATAAATTGTGATTGAAGTGCAGAGTGGATGGTGAGCACAGGTCTGCAGGTTGATCACTCAGCTCTTTGGGTCTGCATAAACCATCCTGAGCCATTTCCAGCACCCTGAGCCACTTCCAACATCTCAAGTCATTTCCAGCACCCTGAGCCATTTCCAGAATCCCAAGTCATTTCCAGCATCTCAAGCCATTTCCAGCATCTCAAGTCATTTCTAGCATCCCAAGCCATTTCCAGCATCCCAAGCCATTTCCAGCATCTCATTTCCAGCATCTCAAGCCATTTCCAGCATCCCAAGTCATTTCCAGCACCTTGAGCCATTTCCAGCATCTCAAGTCATTTCCAGCATCCCAAGCCATTTCCA
>VXBP01008833.1:362-38845 GCA_013400115.1 Rhinopomastus cyanomelas
AGAGGGCAACTCCTGCACCCCGCCTTGCTGACCTGTCCTTTCTAAAAAGGACGTAGCCGTCCATGGCTGCTGTCATGTCAGCTGTCCCACCAGGTCTCCGTAATCGCTACCAAGTCATAATCACCTGTGTGGACACAGATTTCTAACTCCTCTGGCTTATTCCCCATGCTCCGTACATTGGTATACAGGCATTTCAGGGAGCGAGTCAAGCGCTCCGATTTTGCCCTGGGACAGCAAGAGGTCACCTGTTCTTTCTTAAGATCAGAGCTCTGCTCCACCTGTGCTCGGCTCGCCCATCAACCATCCCACTGACCTTCAAATCTATTTGAAAGACATTGGTTTCCAGAGCGGATACACCATCCACTACTGCCTCACAGGAGGCTCGAGTACTATCCCCTTCCCCCTTCAATCCTAGTTTAAAGCCTTCTTGATGAGGCCTGCCAACCTGTGGCCTAGTGCCCTTCTACCCTGCCTGCGCGCCCTGCCTCTGCGAACTGCCGTGCAAACTGCCTCACTATGATCCTGTTAGCCTACTCCTGTTCATCGTGCTCCAGGTCGCCGTGCTCCCCTCGAGGCTCTTACCCTTAAATACCGGAAGGAGAGTCTCACCGAGACTCCTCCCTGCCTGCCGCTGCAAAGCTCCTCTGGGAAATGAAGGCGCTTTGCTGCTGCCGCGTGGTTTGAATGTGGCTCCGAGATTGCTCCCTGCTGGCCGCTGCAAAGCTCCTGGGAAATGAAAAGTAAAAAAAAACCCTTGAAATGAAGTAATCCGTCATTCATACATCTTTTGAAAAATTCCCTTTAACTTTTTTTAATATGAAGATGTTCTTTCTCTAGGTAGCTGAATGGTTTGTTTCTAAACAATTCTTGCCTCTATTTAATGATTGTCAGATCTTAATGACTAAATGCAGTAGCAGCCTGTCCTGTAACTAGCTAGTTTGTGCCGGGAGGAAAAAAGCACTCTAGAGTAAATTGTAATGATAGTGGCAATTTGTAAGTGACTTGTATGAGACCAATGAAAACCTTTCTTTAAAAAAAGAAAAGTCTGTTAGATAGAAAAAGAGATAAATAAGCAGGAAAGAAAAAAAAATGAGAGAAAAAATTCTACAAAGAACTCCCCCGAAATGAATCAAGAATCAGACTTTAAAAAATGACCAAAAAAAACCCAGAAAAATTACAATTTTATTTTTCTAATATCAAACAATTTTGCTTCTCTATTTACCAACTGCTATGTCAATATTTTTTGGGTTTTTCTGAGTTCACTGTTTTCAGTCAGTATTATTTCTCAAGGCAAATGGACTAGACATATTCCTTCATCTAAAGCTTAGCTAGCAAAAGATAAAACATCTAAAATGTTGATCTGATACATTAGGTCTAAGTAAAGACAGAAACTAGTCGGAGATCATTTAAACTATGTATAATTAATTCAATGACCAACTCCATGTGAACTAGTCATATTGCTGTAAGTGAATGCAGAACTCTAATCCAATATGTTGTAGACATTGTTTGCATTTGAATTTAAAGATTAGGTAAACTTATTTTTGACAAATGCTTAAAGATCATAGAAAAGTTGTAGCCAGTTATGTTAAAAATGTGAAGTAAAATATTTCTACTCTACTTTGTCAGTTTTGCAAGTTCTTTTCTCCCTTAGTGAGGAATGGGAATAATCAATTCAGTTACAAATTTTGGAATTCTGAGTATCAGTATTCTTTGGAATACCAAGACAAATGACAAACATCAAGAAAATTAAGGAAAACATTATAATGTTTAATGGAAGAGTATGAAGAAAAAAGAATAGTCATATGAGAAAGATTACAAGATGACAATTCTTTTCAGATTAGTGTTTTGGAGTATTACTATTTTGATCTAAGTAGTTTTTCCCACTGCTTGTACCTGATTTATTTACATTTCATAACTGTGAAATCATTAAAGTTATCTTTCATCAAGGCTGAGAAATTTGTCTTTTAGAAGGAAAAATAAGTATTTCTCCTTCATAGTGTTAGAAGAGTGATGATGTGGTAGTTGAGAATTTGAAAACTGAAATTATACCAGATTGTACTGGTTTTGTCTGGACTTTTCTGATTTCTTTGATGCCATACTAGTGAACATGCTGGGGAAGCACAGAAAGTTGGGAAATGCCACAGCCAGGACCCAGTATCCCAGCTGACCACCATATGATGTCATGCTCAGCAATGCAAAGTTGGTGAAATAAGAAGGAAGGAGGGGTATTTTATTTGTTTTTCCAAAGCCCTGCTTTCCTGGAGTTGGCTGAACACCTGCCTGGTAATAGGAAGTATTAAACAAATTCCTTCTTTTGCTTTGCTTGTATCTGGAATTTCTGCTCTACCTATTAAACTTTATCTCAACCCATGATTTAGTCACTTTGACATTTTTAGATTTCTCTGTGTGTCTTTATTGACAGTCACTGACAGTAAAAGACAGCAGATGCCTGGAAAAACAGAGTAACAAGATAACACTAAAGAACACAGAGCTGCACTCAGAAATATTTGATCAGTAATACAAGAATATTGTAACAACAATTACATGAAGTTTCCTGCAACTGATGCCACAGGTGGGGCTGTCTTGGAAGTAAGGCTTAATAATCCGACAAAAGCATACAACAAATATAGTCACCCTGCTTCAAAATCCTCTATACAAAATATCATTTTGATATGCTATACTGTACTGCTGCATACTCAAATTTACATGTTTGTCATAAAGGTATTTTAGTACTTGATTTAAGATCTTAATTTTATTCATTGGTTAGCCACATTTAAGGTCTTTCTGTTTGATCTCGACGCTGCAGTTCAAGGTAAAATTCTGCCATCTGCTACAGACTCTTAATAATATTTAGAAAAGATTTTCTGTCTTACTGTACATGGAATACATTCTGCAAATAGCAATGGGTTATTTTCCACCTTAATACATAATATTAAGAGTGACATTCCTTTTTTGTACTAAACTTTATTCTCATTTTAAAATAATGCCATAAAATACAATAAAAGAAAGAATTTCTTCTGGAAATTAAATGTGAAGTAACATTTTTACCAAAAGTGGTTGCCTTTGCTATATTGGTACATAAGAATTAACAGTTACTTTGATTTCCAATATCAACTGGGAAATCTCTTTCTTTGTAAAATAATTTTAGATTACAGCCAAGAAGGACCTCTTCCTTTCTTTGTTTCTACTTGTGACAGCAAGACAAAGTGTTCTGGCAATGATTGTGATGTCAGAAGACTATGACTTCAGCTGGAGGAAAAAACAGAAGCAGCAGATGAATTCTTATGAAATAAAAGTCTGCTTCCATAAAACCATCTTTGTTAATAAGAAAACTAGAAAAGAAAAAAGCAAAAGAGATGTGACATATTGAGGCTGATTTCTTCCTCTAAACAGAATGCCTTTTAATATTGAAGCTGTATCTCAAATGTGCTGATTTCTACAACTTTTTCTTGTAATACTTAACCCATTACAGACTATGTATTTTAAGAAGCATTCAGATACTACTACCAAATCTTACAATAGCTACAACTTTTTATTCACTATGCCCACATAAATGTCTTTCATATAAAGGTGTTGTGGTTTGAAAATTGCTAGCGTTTTCAAACTTACAGCAGTTCTGCTTTCATGAAGAAGAAAAGAAAAGGAGTTGTTTTGTTTTGGAGGACTCCTCCCCCGCAGGGGACTTGTCCTGGGGGAAGGTGTCACTTGGTCCTGGACCTGCCCCGGATGTCCGTGTTGGGTTAGCCTATGAAAAAGCAGAGCGGGCGGTTTGTTTAGAGAAAAAGAAGGAAGAAGAAGAAGGAGAAGAAGGAGGAAGTATGTAGCCCGCTCGTGTGTGCTGCAGGCCCTCTTGGGCTGCGGCTTCTCAGCCGAGCGCCCCCCGCTCCCCCGCCCCGTCCGTTCTCGGGACGGTGGCGGGGAGGGGGGAAGGGCACGGGATGCGGCTCGGCCGCGGCTTTTCAGCGATTGCAGCCGCTACTGCGGGAAGAGCAGATGCCCCGTGTTCGCGTAGCCCCATGTCCTCGGCCGGACTGCCAGCTGTGATTCACCTCGGGCTCCAGTAGCGCCGATGTGCCGCGGTCTGGAGACGCACTTGTAAGCTCTCCCCGCCCCGGCGCTAGCTGTGAAGTTTGCCGCAGGTTCTCCAGTGGCTCCGCTGCTTTTGGAATGGAGGACGCGCCGGTTTGCACCGCTCCCCGTCCAGTAATGGACAGCCTTCGCGTCTGCCGCGGTTCTTCAGTGGTCGTGGGAAGACCCTGATTTGTGCCGCTGTGCCCCCTGCTCCGCGCAGCCCTTTTGCCTCGGGCCTGAACCTGACACCATGATCCGGGCGATCTGGGAAAAGCAAGACTGAGTGCAGCCACCTCCCACAGCGCAGCTTCAGCATTTTGGTAACGTTGTGGTATGCTGGGGTGCCCCCTCTTCCCCCCTGGAGCTGAGACAGGAGGAGAGAAGAGAGGAGAGGGCCTTGAGAATCCTCTCGGCCTACTGTGGAGTGTGGGCGTTGCCCTGTTGATCCAGCGATGAACGTGCCTCCATTTTGGATCCCCCACGTGACTGGGACTGAGCGATGGACCGCTGCCATTTTGGAGAGACTGGTCAACGGGAAGAGAAGCTGTGTGTCATTTCCTGCCGCTGAGGAAGACTGGGGGTGCTTTTAAGTTTGGGGGAGGTCCCTTCGTGCATAGTTGGAAAGCCGAAGGATTTGAGACTCCTTAAATCTTGGATCGGGAGGACAGAGACAGGGGCTTGTAGTTGAGTTGAGTTGAGTTGTAGCTGCCCAGATCTCTTAGGTCGGAAGGACAGAGACAGGGGCTTGTAGTTGTAGTGTAGTTGAGTTGTAGTTGCCCAGATCTCTGTCGTGACCCAAGGCCCAAACAATAGTGACTTCCCATGGTATTTTCCTCAGATAGTGTAATGGCATGTTTGACGCAGTTTCTAGGTTTGTGTGCACCAACTTGCTGGTTTTTATTTGTTTTATTCTTTTTGTTTCCTTTTTTTCTTTGTCTGTATACAGTTAGGTTAATAAACTTTTATCCAGTATCCTAAGCCATTCATTGTCTGGCAAATTTGTCCGAGATGTCATCGAGACCTTACTTGCTAAAATTAGTGGAGAATCCCCAACCCGCTACAAAAGGCAATTAGAAATTAATATAATAAAATTTCTCTATTTTCATTTGTATTTGCATTTCACATTTGGATGCTGATACAACAAACACTCAAATGTAATTCAGCTTTAATATTTACCAGTTGCATGACTGAGTTAAATTAGTATAGTATACTATAAAGATAATATATTTAATAAATTCACAAGACTTGAAGTCTCATTGTTGACCTGAATTGTAGCAGCAAAGCATCCCAAGAACTACTTTCTCAGGTAGGTAGACTAGTATCTATGGTAAATTCGACCTTGATTCGCTGCCAGACCTCCACAAAGCAGTTGTCTCAGTCACACATCTTAACAGGACAGGAAGAGAAAAAAAACCATGAAAAAGCTCATGAGTTAAGAATTAGGAGATGTTTCATTATTAAAGAGTCTCTCAAAGACTCAGCCTGTGAAAGAGCAGTATCGTTTGTTGTTAATGGAAAACAGAGTAGGATGGTGAGAAACAAACACAAGAATAAAATCACATTCCTTTGTCTCCTTCAAGAGATCCTTTCTGCCAGACTCAATTTTACTTTCTCATTCTTCCACCCCTAAGTGGTTGAAGGGGGATAGGGAATGGAGGTTGTAGTCAAAACAGTTTGCCTCTGCTATTCCTTACTCTTCTTGCTGTTCCCCTGTTTCAGTGTGCGATTTCTTCAATGTGAGACACTCTTTCGTTAACTTCTGGAATGAAAATCCTTCTCATGAGCTGCTGTTCAAGAACTAGTCCAACATGTCTCCCTATCACAAGGTACAGTCCTTCAGGAAATAATGCCAGACCTGCTTCTGTGTGAATTCCTCTTGTTGGGCATGGTCCCTGCCCGGATCCTGCTCTGGTGTGGGACTTTCCACAGGTTGCAGTGAGGGAATCTTCTCCAACTTGCTCCTTTCCGTGGGCTGCATGGTGACACTCTGCTTCATCAGTCTTCTGTGTGGGCTACAAGGAAGACTCTCCTGCACCACTTGGAGCACCTCCACCATGATTCTTCTATGAATGTGTGTCTGCAGGATTGTTTAAAATTTGTTGTGTAACATATTTTGGATTTTACTTTTTTCAGGAGGCATCACTGTCTGCTAGAGTCATATGGAACCAACTGTGTCTTACACAGGACAGATCCTGGCCTCTTCTTACAGACACCACCTCTTTAAACCCTACACTAACAAAACCCTCTTAAATCAGTTCAATAAAGTAGTCTACCTGCAGAGATAAAAAAACATAGTGAAGTTTCTTGGCAATATAAAAATAAGTTTGCAGTTTCTTTTCCAATACTTATTGTGAAATATTTCTATTATATTATCTTCTCTCCTTTTTTTTTTTTGGCTACAAATGAAAGATTTACAACTTCCCCTGGTGAGATGTGAACTGCACTGTACTGTTTTGAAAACTGCTTTTAATCTACCTTACAGATTTGAACATTCTAATTATAGTGACTTTGAATGTGACAGTATCTTTTTCATAAGACTGACATCAATGTGACGAAAGTCATGAATAGTAAGGAGTTCAGATTAGGGGATGATACAAAAATGACTAGTCTCATCAAGAGTTCTTTGTGTGAAAATCATTAATAAAAAGAGAAGTTATATCTAATAATCAGAGGTAACATGTTTTGGCAGTATCTGACATATGAAAGGAGAAGCAAAGGCGGCATTGGTTTTGGACAGATTCTGAAAGTGTGATTAATTAGATATCTTGATTGTTTTCCAAAGCTGAAGGATTAAAAAAAAATAATCTAAGTCCATGTCTTTCATACTAGGATAACAAAGCCTAAACACCTATTTCAAGACCAATGAAATGTTCCTTTCTCATTTCAGAATGAAAGAAAATAAAAGAAAACAGATGCAAAGAAGATGGAGCCAGGCTCTTTTTGGAGGTGCACAGTGACAGGACTAGAGGAAATAGGCAAAAAATTAAACACAGGAGGTTCATTCTGAACATAAGGAAATACTTATTGTACTTTGAGGGTGACTGTGTACTGGGATAGGTTGCAGATGATTGAGAATCTCAAAAGCTGTTCTAAAAAAGCTGCTTACTAAATTTGGAAAGATACAAAGACCCCTCAGAAAGCTACTTATAAAGATGAGTTTACATCTTATTCAGAGATTATTTAACTGAAAACATATATACTGAGACTCTCCCCCTCTACTCTGCTCTGGTGAGACCCCACGTGGAGGACTGCATCCAGTTCTGGAGCCCTTATTACAAGAAGGATGTGAACATGCTGGAGTGAGTGCAGAGAAGGGCCACAAGGATGATCAGAGGGCTGGAACACTTCTCTTGTGAGTCCAGACTGAGAGAGTTGAGGCTGTTCAGTCTGGAGAAGAGCAGTCTCCCAGGTGATCTTATTGTGGCCTTCCAGTATCTGAAAGGGGCCTACAAAAAAGCTGTGGAGGGACTTTTTAGGATGTCAGGTAGCAACAGGACTAGGGGGAATGGAGCAAAGCTGGAGATGGGTAGACTTAGAGTGGCTGCAAGGAGGAAGTTCTTGACCGTGAGAGTGGTGAGAGCCTGTAATGGGTTGCCCAGGAAGGTGGTGGAGGCCCCATCCTTGGAGGCTAGGCTGAGTGAGACTCTGTCCAGCCTGATCTAGGGTGGCGTGCACTGCCCATGTTGGGGGAGTTGGAACTGGGTGATCCTGTGGTCCCTTCTAAACTTAACTGACTCTATGACTTGGTCTAGGTGATCCTGCAGTGGCAGGGAGATTGGACTGGATGATTTTTCGAGGTCCCTTCCAATCTCTAATGATTCTATGATTTCTGGCCTTGTCCATACCCTTCCAGGACTGTTTTCAATTTGCCCATTGATTCAGGATCCCATTTCAGTCCCCTATGTTCATCCTGTGCTCTAACAATGCCACAGGAGGGCTACAGCCCTGTCCTGCCCAGCCGTGGGCTTACTGAGTGGACCCATTTGTGAAGCCATGTTCCAGCCTGTCCATGCAACACGCCAGTCCCCAGCAAGTTGCTCAGCACTCAATGCATTTTAGCGAACCTGCTAGCCCACAGGAACAGGCCCTGGCTTCTAGGCCTTACCCTGCCCAACCTTTCTATGGAATATCTGCTTCGTCATGGCCCCAGGAAGGTATTAGCTGATATCCCAGAGGTATCAGCCTATGCTATCCCTGAAAACTCTCTAGTGAATTTTCTTTTCAAGGTATAGCAATGTTTCGGCTCTTCCCCTAAAGTTTGTTTATTTTACTGTATTAATTTTTTGCAACAAAAAAGTTATCAGTAAAGCCATAGGTATCAACCCAGTCTTAATCTCTTTTTTCTGACTGTAATTATTTCAGCATTTTTATTTCAGAAATTAAGAAGCATTACTTCCAGGGTTGATCGAGAGGACGTTCGTGTGGGAGCTCTAACAGGACTTTCACACTCAGACCAATATGATCTCACAAAAGCCCAAGAATACCCGAAGACCAAAATGTCCTAGACCAGAATGAATCTGAACCAGAATAAATGTTTATTAAACAAACCACTAACTTATATAGACTTCACAAACCCACCTCACGAGCAATGCTCCCATGTTCTTACTGAAACAAGCTAGCTGTCCATACACCTGCAGACAGCAGGTAGTTCAGCCCTGCACCTTGTGCAGTCTCTAGAACCATCCCCTACTGCGTTTCACTGTTAACAAAGTCCTTCAGCATAAGGACTGGATTGCTCATGCACGTATGTTCCCTTACATTGCATCATACTTAGCAATCTATACAACATTGGGACAAATATTTGTATTTGGTTCCCTGTGTAATCTAATGCATGCCCTGAAAATTCCAGCTTCACCAAGTAAAAATGAAATTATTCTCTTGTATACAGTAAGATCCAAATGAGTATGCCAGCAATACAAATCTGAGAGATAACTTTCATCAGTAAATGTGAACACATGGTTTATTTCATTTCAAGTCAGATATAATCTATGTTCCCACACCGAGAATAAAGTTAATCAAGAAATATTTTCTAAGTTAGTTTCATGCAAATAAAACAGTACTGTAATAAACATTTAATAAGACAGAACACAGAGCTCTTTGAATTTCATAAAGCTGCCAGTAATTTTCATTGTGAAATTCCAAAATGTGTGACCCGGGCACAAACCCCCCCTATCTACCCAGGCTCTCTCTGGGAATACCAAACCAAGCACAGGAGTGTTAAACAAAAAGTGCTATTATGGGTCCATCAAGCTTCTACAGAAAATTTATTGTGCTCACAGTAGCCAAAGTTCAGTGCTCCTCAAATATGTTGAATTTAATCCAAACCATCACTTATCTTACAATGAGCTATGGAAAATTATCTCAGCTCTTTTGTGATGTGTATTCTTGATCCTAAATAACTCATTTGTGGTATTCTCACTATTAAATAGACAATTATAATGATGCTGCATTATGAAAAATCTTGACCCAAGAAGAAAAGTGTCAACACAGTCTAAACTGTTTTACAGTCAGTTGTGTAATGTAAATGAACAAACTAAGAGTGGTGTGGAGTTCAAAAAATTTGCCTAGTCTGGCAAATTTTCAGGGCAGCACTATGAGAATAATTGTTTATTGACTCATTTCTATGTATTCATGTGCAATTAGTTCATATGCTTATCTCATATCTTAACTTGCTTGCATATCAGAGCTTAATAGTTTTTTAAAAGATTGAATTTTTTATTTCAGTTATGTTTTATTTAAACGGTCATTTCCAAATTTTTTTATGGTTTTCTCTGACTGTGTTGTCATCTTCATATAGAAATCTCAGCCTTGCAAACCTCAATATGACTACTCTGGAGAACCTGGGAGTGCACAACAAAGTAGAGTTTTGGGGGTAAAAATCAAATTATAAAAGCAACCAATTCCATTACAATTTTGTGCATGAACATTTCTCTGTAATTTCAAGACAAATGTCAGCCTTTTATAAGTTTGCAAGTCTGCTAATTAAGCATTATTCATGTGGTTATTAAATCTCTTCGTAATTTATTGCAGACTTGCATATCTTATTCTCTTAATCCATAGCACAGTGACCACAGTTAATGAAAATGAAAATTATTTTAACTTACTTATTCACAAGATTTATTGGTTAGCTGTGCTCTTTCAACTCTGAAATTTTCATCAACCTTTTTTTTCCTTATTGAATATAATTTTCTTTTCCACAATGACCCCTGTGTCACAGTCACACTAACTCTTCACTCTCATGTATTACTTACCTATTTGCTCAGTGTGATTTAGTGAATTGCAGATCAGATGTGATATCTAGAGGGTCAAGTGTTATCTCAGAGACCACATAATACCAAATAAGTCTTAGAAGCCTGAAGATTTCAAGTAGCTCTCTACTGCCAAATATAACTTTTGTGTCTTGCAATCCAGCTACTTAGCCCTTGGCAGGTCATCCTTTAATATTAACCATCATCCTTTAATATTAACCATCATTGCAGGAGAGGTCAAGTGCAACAGAAAGAGTATCTTCAAATACATTGCAGGTAAAACTAACACTAGAGGCAATGTAGGACAATGCTGAATGACGTGGGTGCCCTGAAGACAGAGGATACAGGGAAAACAGAGATACTGACACCTTCTTTGCCTCTGTCTATACTTCTGGGTCCTGTCTTGATATCAAGCCCCAAACCACTGAGTCTCCAGACAAAGTTGAGATAAAAGAGGAGTTTTCCCCGATTCATGAGGACTAGGTTAGAGACAAGTTGAGCAAATTGGATGTACATAAATCCATGGTCTGTAATGGGGTACACCTGCAAGTCCTAAGGGAGTTGACAGAAGTCATTGCTAGGCCACTCTCCATCATCTTTTCTTGGGGGTTGAGAGAGGTGCCTAGAGACTGGTGACAGAGCACTGGAACAGGCTGACCAAGGGGGTTGTCGAATCTCCTTCTCTGGAGACGTTTAAAACCTGCCTGGACATGTTGCTGTGTGACTTGGTCTAGATGATCCTGCTGTGGTGGAGGGATTGGATTATACAATCTTTCAAGGTGCCTTCCAATCTCTAATGTTCTGTGATTCTGTGAATTTAATTTATTGCCCATTAAAATCAATTTAACTAGTGAGAAACAAGAACAAAATAAGTGTAGTTAACGTTATTGTTAGACAAGTTCAATGACTTGTACCCCATTGCACCCACAACCAAATAAATAGTCTAACAGTTGCTCTGTTTCTGCTTTCAAGACAATGTAATGGGGAAGCTGTGTTCCTTTAGAGAGGTCTTGACTCACTCCAAGGGAAGTTTATCTTGAAAAATCAGCTTTAGGAAGAAAGAAAATCCTGGTATCAAATTGCTGCTTGATCCTAAGGGGAGGAGACAACTGAGAATGCACTCAATGCCATTATTCCTGTCACTGACAATGATGTTAAATAGCACTGGACCCAAGTGAAGGACTGCTAAGGAAAACTTTGACTTCCTATATATAGTCATTATCTGAGCATCTCAATAATGATAATAACTTAATTATGAAATTATGTGTGGTGGGTTCAAGACCACAATTTAAGATAAAGGAAAAGAAAGTAAAGCAGTCAGGTCTCGATGACATCTTGGATACATCTGCCAGACAACGGATAGCTTAGGGAAAACTGGAAAAAAGTTTCATTAAATTTATAACTGCATACAGAAAGGATGAAAAGTTTACGCAAGTCATTGTCACAAATGCCATCACACATTCTGAGAAAAATACAATGGGAGATCACTGTCATTTGGGCCTTGGTTCTTCTTTCACTTTAGAGATCTGGGGACAAAGAACATGTCAGTCAAGTAGAGAAGAGCACCACCACCCTCTCTATTATTCATGCATCACCCCCATCTGCGATACAGCGAGACCCAAACTGTTGGCAGACTGGTGAATTCTTCAATTCTTCAGCGTAGTTTCTCCAGCTCAACGCTTTCAGGATGGCCTGACTGCTCAGTACCCACACCTGCATCCCTTGGTGCAGTGGACATGCATTTCAAACAGAGAACCTAGTCTCTATCTTTCAGATCCAAGGTTTAAGAATTCTCAAGATCTTCTGCTTTCTTCAGCTAAGCACAAAAGAGTTCTGCCCCAAAACTTAAGTGCCCCCAGTATTTCTCAGTGGCAGAAATGACAAACAGTCTCTCCAAAATGGCCACATGCAGGATCCAAGATGGACACTGACCGCATGGCTGCGTCAGCAGGGCCACACCCCCCCACACTCTACACATGGCCAAGGGGTCTTCCAAAGATCCTCTCATCTCCCTCTCCTGTTTCAGCTCCATGAGGAAGAGGAGTACCCCAGATCACTGCGATGCTGAAGGACTGCTCCATGGAGGGGGGGTCGTGATGGCAAATCTTCACCAGTCTTGCTTCTCTGGTTCGTGGCCAGGATTGCGTGGCATTAGGTCCGGACCGGCAGCGGGTCCGGGTCAGTGGTGAGTCCAGGGCTGCGGAGGCTTAGATGCCGGAGCCGCGGCCACTTTGAAAGCCAGGCAGGTCGCGGCAGGCATCAGAGCCACGGTCCTCTCGGAGCTGCGGCAAGTCGCGGTTGAGCCACATTTCCCACCCCCCACTGCCCCAGGAACGGGCGGTGGGGGCAGTGCTCGACTCAGGGTCGAAGAGAGCAAACAAAGACCGCACTCCACTTTTTATAGGCTGACCTAGCCAGGCCCTTCCAGGGCAGGTCCCAGGACAGGTAACTGGGGGCAGGTCCCCTGGGACAGTGTCACCTCCCCCAGGATAGGTAACTGGGGGAAGGGTTCCTTTTGAGAGTAACTTTTTGTTCTTCATGAAAGCACAACTTCTACATATCTGAAAATTCTGGTAATTTTCAAACTGCAACATGATGTTCACAAAGTATAGAATGCAGAAATGTGCATTTCTGCTTTAATCGAATTTTATTTTACTTCCTCTTTTTTTCAAAGTAAGTAGATTCTTCCATCTCTAAAGATCATTACAAAGCTTCTATGTTTTTGATGTCATGCCTTCTTTTTTCCTCTAAAAAAATTAAAATATTATGTTATTTGAAGGTAAAATACAGTCTGTGTGGATGAAAATGTAAATGTCTGAATGATCTCATGCATATTAATAGCATTGTTTCACTAAAGAAAATTGTTTCATATTTTAGGTAGGTTTTTATAGAACAAAGAAAGAAATATCATCCTGTTGCTCTTAGAGAAGATGGTAATGTCTTTTATAATTTTTTTTCCTCAGGTCATCACTCTAAATAAGAGCCAGAAAAATAAGTCAAGGTATTTTTTCAGAAATTAAGAAGTGTACAACTGAACAAAGAATTTTATTGTGTTTAGATTCAAAGGAAATATTTTACTTATCTATATTACTAACTCTGCCATCACCTGCACTAAAATTTATTCAAGACGTCTAAAAGGGTAATCTAGATGATCTAAAGGGAAAACAAAACAGGGAATTCCATCTGTGCTTTACCAGCTGAAAAAACAAAGTGTAAATGAAATCCATGATTAATGCATTTTTGTTAGTGTTTTTTTATTGACATTGTACATTTTTCTTTGGAGGATGCAACAACTCAGCAGTGTAATTGCATTGATGAGAGATTATTAATTCACTGTCAACATGTCTTTATAGAATGATAGAAAAAATATTTAGGTTGTAAAAGATCTTCAAGATAATGAAGTTTAGCCATTAACATAATTCTACCAAGTCCTCCTCTAAACTATGTCCTTGAGCTCCATATCTACACAGTATTAAGAAGCAATTTGTTTGTTTGTAGGGGTTTTTTTAGTTCTTCTTTGGCTGGTTTAATATCATTTTCTTGTATATAGAAAAGCTTAGTAGACAATCTGATTTAAATGGCTCAGGACATCATCCATCTTATAGCACACTGGTTGTGTGTGCCATACAGTGGCATGGCACATATTGCAATATCAGAACTGCATTCAAACTATAGATGACGTATTGAGTAAAAAATAAGTGCAAGAAATGCAATTCTACTTTTATTTATGTACATGATTAACTACCTAATCAGTATTTTGCTAAGCATTTATTTCTACAGCTGAATTGTACAAAAAAAACTTGGTTATTACTTCTAATAAAAAATATTACCTCAATCATAGCAGTTTTTCATGTCTGCACAACTGCAGGACAGTTACTGGCAACCCACAGTCAGGCAGTGATTCACTTGATCAAATAGGTATCCAAGGTCATTTAAAGTACTGTTGTGATTTCCTTCCAAGACTTCTGCTGATGCTCTGTAATGACATGGATGTCCTGTAGGCTTTATCTCATGTCTGTCAACCACATGTACATATTTTAAATTCTTTAGGGTATGTGATGTGGTCAAATAGAACCAGATGACTATATTTAGGCAACTAATTCCCACACTCATTTTCTCTATATAGTCCTAAGCTGAGGCTGCTGTCAGTAATAATATTAGTGCAAAGTATTTAATGAATATTTATCACATACTTTGTCACAAATTATCGTATCTGTCTTGGTTATCACACAGAGCACGAGCAAGTTGTTTCTTCATTTCTTAAATTGGAAATAAGCATAATCCTGAGAAGCAAACAACAAATAATTCTCAGACTACATACCAAAAAGAAAAAAAAATGTGCGGCATCCATCTGACAATGACAAGTTAAAACAAACAAGGAAACAAATTATTTACACATGTAATGTCTTTTTGATAAAGTTCTTTCTAGGCATACATATTCTACATGCACATATCATAGAATCATAGAATCACTACGATTGGAAGGGACCTCAAAAGATCATCTAGTCCAATGCCCCTGCAACAGCAGGATCACCTAGACCAAGTCACACAGGAACACATCCAGGCAGGCCTTGAACATCTCCAGTGACGGAGACTCCACAACCCCCCTGGGCAACATGTTCCAGTGGTCCGTCACTCTCACTGGGAAGAAGTTCTTTCTCAGGTTGACATGGAACCTTCCATGTTCCAGCTTACAACCATTGCCCCTTGTCCTATCACTACATGACACTGAGAACAGCCCAGCTCCATCCTCCCGACATCCATGCTTCAAATATTTATACACATTAATGAGGTCACCCCTCAGACTCCTCTTTTCCATGCAAAAGAGACCCAGCTCCCTCAGCCTCTCCTCGTAAGGGAGGTGCTCCATCTCCTTCATCATCTTCGTTGCCCTATGCTGGACCGTCTCCAGCAGCTCCACACCTCTCTTGAACTGAGGAGCCCAGAACTGGACACAATACTCCAGGTGTGGTCTCACCAGGGCAGAGTAGAGGGGGAGAAGAACCTCTCTTGATCTGCTAACCACCCCTCTTCTAATCCACCCCAGGATGCTGTTGGCCCTCTTGGCCACAAGAGCACATTGCTGGCTCATAGTCATCTTGTTGTCCACCAGGACCCCCAAGTCCCTTTCCCCTACACTACACTCCAACTGGTCAGTTCCCAGTTTGTACTGGTACCTGGGGTTGTTCTTGCCCAAATGCAAGACTCTGCACTTACTCTTGTTATAGCTCATTAGATTTTTCTCTGCCCAGTTCTCCAGCCTGTCCAGATCTCGCTGAATGGCAGCACAGTCTGCTGGGGTGTCGGCGACACCACCCAGCTTTGTGTCGTCAGCAAACCTGCTGACAGTGCATGCCAATCCCTCATCTGAGTCATCAATGAATAGATTGAACAGGACCGGTCCCAGCACCGACCCCTGGGGCACTCCACTAGATACAGGCCTCCAACTAGACTCTGTCCCATTGACCACTATTCTCTGACTTCTACCCTGTAGCCAGTTTACATATGTTTATAGTATTCATGTAAGTGTGTATAATATGTTTACGTAAAGGGTATAGATTTAATTATTACAAAAAAAGGGAAACATCTTAAAGATTAAAACCAAAGAGACTTTTCTTCAACCATTGCTTATCCTTTATTAGTGATTCTTTGTGGTCAAAACACCACTATTCTGCTTTTGGATACTTAGTAGACGTTTAGAAATTTTATTTACCTTATAAAAGTTTGGGGTTTTTAAAAATTTATTCAGAATGTCTCTTCTGTGTAATACCCTTGTGCTGTTTTTTGGTTCTTTTGTTGTTTTTAATATCAGTCTCTTATCCTGTTGATCAGGTCTGAGATTAACCAATTCATTGAATTAATATACTAATGTGTGGAAAGAAAAAAAAAAACAGAATGAGGAGGTTCCAAAAAATGTTTATAAATTCACAGGCAATAAAAAACAAAAGATCTTGTTGGGAAAAAAAACAAGACAACATAACAGCTCCAACAAAAAGACATATAGAGATTAATCACATATTGTTACATAACTAGGCTGAGTTGCTGTCTCCAAGTCCTTCAGATGGAGATGGCCAGAAGTTCTTTTCCTTGAGGAAACAAATGTCTGTCTTTAAGGCTGTGCATCCATTCTTCAGTGCCAGTGTTTTGTTTAGGGGCCATTTTCCTGCTCTCCGTGCTTCCAAGCCAGTCATTTCCTCCAGAGTTCTGATACCTATAGGCTTTAGATGCGGAATATTCTCTTTTCATTTCAGTAAACAATGAATTGCAGGTGAAACTCTTCCTCTGCTGATCTCTGAGGGTCTAAACTCCCACTGTCAATCTCATTCAGCATGTTCCAAAGGGTAAGATGGATGCTGTGCCCAGCTTCAGTGACATGTGCCTGTTCTCTGAACAAAGACCAGACAAGACTAACTGCCAACAAGAAACAGGAAGCAGGGAACAGGAAACTCCAAATGAGGAATATAATTTGCATTTTTTAGTTTCCACTTCTAAAAATCGCTTGATCAGAGTTGCTGACTGGCTGAGCTGAAGCTAAGAGCTTCAAATTCCAAGGTGCTTATCGACAGTTGCTATAGCAACTTCCAGTCCAATTTGGGTTAAGACCCACCAAACTCAAACTACAACAAACATTTCTACTTCAAGGTTTAGTTTCTCTAAATGGATGTAGCCTGGTTTTTACCTCATCTCCAGAATAAGATGATATAATTTTTTAAGTACTTTTCTTCAGAACTTTCAGTACTGAGATATTTAGCAATTATGCCTACACCTATACAAGTTAACATTTCAATTGACTTCAATTATTACTTCTTTTGGGTTGTTTTATATACCCATATCCCTTTAAACTAAAATCTCTGCTATCTTATACTTACAGAAGTAATTCAAATACATTCATTCTTCCAATTAACTTGTGGCTATGACTTCTTATTTTCTTTGACTTCTGGCTATGGCTTCTTATCTTCTATCAGCATACTCTGCAGATGAAAGAACAACCGGCTACCCTATGTTCTTGTTTTACTGTGTGGACAGAGACAGCACGTGATCTAATTTGAAATAATAGATCTAATTTTTCAAATACTATGTTAAAGAAGTGATCAGCAAATATTGAAGTGATGTATCATACAACATATTCTCTTTGCATAATCAGAAGATTGTGTTCAAGGGTTCCACATGAATCATTACCATAACTCATATCTGTTTAATAAGTGAATCAAGGGTATTAACCACTAGGATGCCACTTATTTTATACAAAAATGATGTGCCCATAACTCCAACTAATCTGAAAAATATATATGTTGTTCTACGATGTATTCTATATATATGTGTGTGTGATTTTGTTGAACTTTGCAGTAACCTTTTCGAGAAGGAACTGAAACACGCCATTGGCCGTTGTAAATAGCCTATTGAGCAAGGGGATGAAATGTATTGAGGCATATAATCTGTGTTTTTGTGAAGTTAAAAGTGCTTAGTAGAGCACGTTGAACAAGAAAATTTTTGTTATCTCAAGCATAGGATGTACTAACGACTAAATTGTTATTTAGAAGATGTGTGACTTAAGTTAGATAGGCGTAGAAGAATTATTACCCAAAAGAATGAAAGTTCAAAGACACAACGTATCTGTTAATCTTAGTAGGGTGGACAACGGCACGGAGACCCAATCAAGCAAAGAATTTGTTTAGATGAGATAATCATGTAAGAAAGGTATATAAGAGCTATTAATTGTTTGTGTGATTGGGGCTCTGACTTTGGATGCTAGTCCGCAAGTCCCCAGGCCCTCAATAAAGCACCATATAAAACAACTTTGTTGTTTTGTGTTTCCTCTGTTGACGGGCAACAATTTCATTAAAAAATGGATTTTTAAAAGCCAAAAAAATTGTCTTACCAATACTCACAATTTTAAACTTAAAAGTAAAATAATTTATATGCAAATCACTAGAATGAAGTAGCAATGCTGTAAGTTTATTGCAAAGCAACTGTTTAAAAAAAGAAGATAATATAGCAGTATTTTAGTATAAAAGCATTTAAATTACTATTTAGAGCGATTATCCTTTCAATTTCAATTGTGCTCTCAACTACTATAAGGCTGAATTTGAGGACTTGGAGACATTTCTGATAAAAAATTCTCACAAACCTGATATTCTGAGAATCTGTGAATCTATGAAAAGGAAGAAGACTTATGCCAAAAAATCTATCTGAACTAAATTTAAATGTATAAATTTCATGAAATTGCAATAGATGTTTCTTAATAAATTCTGATTTATGTTAGTTCACATATGTTAATTACAAGTAAACCAAAAACAAACACTTTTTTCCCTACAGTAAAGTCAATAATTCATATGGTTTTTACCAGCTGGCTTGCAGATGTTGCAGCCTCAAATAGTCAGGGAAAGACATTTTTACTGAGCTTTGTTTGTTAACATTAACTAATCTGGTTCATGTATCCCCAGATTGTAGGATTCTAACCCAACATGGATCTTGAAAGCTATATGCCCCATTCACCTTTTCCTCAGAAGAAGCTAGTCAAATGATTCTATAATATTAACTAACAATATGAGAGCAAAGTGTAAATAAAAATTATGGCTTTTTTCACCTAATAGTGTTGCGAAATACCTCTCTTTTTCTTCCTTCAGTACCTGTTCAGAATAATTTTGGTAAAAAAAAGGAAGAAAGGAAGCTGAGGCATGGTTATTAACTGCAAAGTGAATCTGAATATTTACAATGTATGGAATGCAAAATATATTCCTAAAATATAAACATGTCAAAGGAATACTTCTTCTTTTCCTAGGATGCTGATATAATTGTGCTTCTGGCTCTAACAGTGTTGTATCAATGGTGTACCGTGTCAAATAAAGAGAAAATACTGCTGAATGAAAAGAAAGAAATGTGTTCTGAGCATGGATATGAACCATCCCTATGGCATAAGTGGAATTATTTATTTTTCTTTAAAGAATTTCTGGTTTTCTTGATGAGAAAGAAAGTACATTATAGGTAAAAGGAAATAAAATGTGACATTCAGTTATTATGGAAAAAACCAAGGATTTTTGTTGTTGTTGTTCTTGTTTTTTAATTAAACTGATTGCATATTTAAGATTTTAAAAATACCAAAATAGAAATATTTACATATGTAATACACCTATTTTTGCTCTTTTAATTCATTTTCTTTACATGGATCCCATTTGCTATGAAAGTCATTATATGTATAAGAACATCAAAGATCTTTTATTTTTTAACAGTTGAACTCAGTTATATCAGAGACATTTTGTGTCCAGAAGCACAAATTAAAGGAAGGTAGCAAAATTATTAGTCTAAGATGCTCATGATTATTCTGCCTCCATTGCTAGCAGTTAGTTATGCCGCTGAGAGGAAATTGAAACTGAGCTGCAGTATATCATGGAATTGGAGAACATTAGCGATTGGAAGGAACCTCGAAAGATCATCCTGCCCCAGCAGGATCATCCAGATCAAGTTGCACAGGAACATATTCAGATGAGTTTTAAATGTCTCCAAAGAAGGAGACTCCACAACCCTTCCTGGGCAACCCCTTCCAGTGCTCTGTCACCATCACTGTGAAGAAGTTCCTTCTCACATTGATGTGGAACTTCCTATGTTCCAGTTTATACCCATTGCCTCCTGTCCTATCACTAGATTACATTGACAAGAGTCTGGCTGCATCCTCCTGACACCCACCCTTCAAATATTTATAGACATTAATGAGGTCACCCCTCAGTCTCCTTTTCTCCAAGCTAAAGAGATCCGGCTCCCTCAGCCTTTCCTCATCAGAGAGTTGTTCTACTCTCTTCATCATCTTCATGACTCTACATTGGACGTGATTCTGTGTAATGATGCAAATGCCTCTTCATCTAGAAAGATTTACTGTTAGTGAATAAATAGAGCAATAACTGTCCTCAGTCTACATCCTTTCAAGTGCTGAAACTGTAAATCATCATTTTGTGCTTGTACTTTTGATACTTTCGTGTTTTTTCAGAAACATTTCTATTCCTACTTCTTTTTTTATAATGTGTGTTACAATTTATATAGTAGAAATGGCTTTACTTCAGTATTTTTATAATATATATTTCTCTATTTCAGTAGGTAGATTAACAGAGATGAGAAAGTCATTACTGCACCCAGGAATGCCTGTATTAAGCTGAATTATCTCATTTTTTCCTAACATGTGGTACTTCATATTTTCTGTGTCTTGAGCAGTAGACTTCCTTCTGTGAGCAATAAAAAACATCTTGGAGCACTGCAAGGATTTATTTTCATGAAATATTATTAAGGATTTATTTTATAACATTCAGTGGGACTTACAAGAGTAAATAAGGAATAAAAGTAACATGATGGACTTAAACAGTTGTCCAATGACCACCCTTACGCTCAGTACATCACATCTCTGAAGCTTCTTAGAAGATATTTTCAGAATGGTTTCATTCATAATACTGATGGTTTATATCTTAGCAGTAAGCTGAGAATTCATTTCTGCTTTTGTAATTTCACCATAGAAGGGTGACCTCATTAATGTCTACAAATATTTGAGGGGTGGGTGTTGGGAGGATGGAGCTGGGTTATTCTCAGTATCATGTAGTGATAGGACAAGGGGCAATGGTTGTAAGCTGGAACATAGAAGGTTCCATGCCAACCTGAGAAGGAACTTCTTCATGGTGAGGGTGACAGACCACTGGAACAGGTTGCCCAGGGTGGTTGTGGAGTCTCCTTCACTGGAGATGTTCAAGGCCTGCCTGGATGTGTTCCTATGTGACTTGGTGTAGGTGATCCTGCTGTTGCAGGCGGATTGGACTAGAACATCTTTCAAGCTCCCTTCCAATCCATAATGATTCCATGGTTCTATGATAGAAGGGAAGAAATCCTGTCTAATTTTATTTCCGAGAAACAGAAGTCTGCACTGCAAAGTGTATATTGCTTAGTTATCTATAACATAAGCTTCATGTATGATCTCATGGATATGTATTTTGTATTTCACAGAACTGCTAAGTCTGCTGAAAACAAAGTATACTATATTCAAATGGGGCTATAATTTCATCCAATTATAAATGAAATACTACTGCTTAGAATTTCTGCCACATAATAAAAATTCAAACGTGGCAAATCTAATTTATAGATAAGAGATCATGCCTACATTTTATGCAATAGGCTCTGGATATTTGAAGTTTTCATAATAAAGTAGGAACATAAGCTTTTAATTGAAATACAAAGAACATAATCACCTGTTTTAAACTTTAGCTAGCCCTTCACACTAAATATTAAACAATTCTGAATCTGGCTCATAACCATTCCCAAAGCAATTAACTCTCCTGTGGCATACTTAAGTACTTCTTTTGTTATCTGCAAGCCACACACTTGGGAATAGGCCAAAGCAAAATCTTTTCTCATAAAGTATATTTTAAAGGAGAAATACCTTTAACAGTGAGATTCCCTGAGATTTATTTTAAAATTCTCATTGATGTCAGCTAACTGAAGTAGAATGACTTCTCAATGTATTTAGTAAATACGAGTTAAAACAAAATATAGTTGCACTGACTTTTGATCTCTTTGCCAAGAGAAAAAATAAACCTTGTAGCAAAGTATTTCTATTGAATGCTTTTTGAGACAGGGATCTGACCTCAGCTGAATTCAGAAGTGATATCAAGTAACTTTTGTCCGCATAGATGAAAGTGATGTAAACCAGTGAGGTTTACGACATCCATGGCCATCCCAGCATGGGGTGACATATTGTACAATAGAGTACTATAGTTTATTTTCATGGGACATTTTGGCCTGTTGCAATATTCAGGCATTAATCCAAACAGGAACATTGTATTCTCTGTAATCCCTGAAGATAAGTTAATGGTATTAGGTGTAAGTCTTAAAGTAAACAATTATATTCCCTTTTGTAACATGTAAACGGAAGATGTCTTCAACACCACTTGTTCCAAAGTTCTAGAAAAAAATTACAATCTCAGACATAAAAAGGAAGGAAGGAAGGAAGGAAGGAAGGAANAAAGAAAGAAAGAAAGAAAGAAAGAAAGAAAGAAAGAAAGAAAGAAAGAAAGAAAGAAAGAAAGAAAGAAAGAAAGAAAGAAAGAAAGAGAAAGAAATTCACTGGAAATAGGCCGCATAGCTTTAGGTCTGTCTAGGTTTGGGGAGATCAGAGTGAATTTGATCATCACAAGTGGAATGTAACTGCTACTTCAGCATCAATTTTAATGAAGGTGCCTCCCACTGGCAATAAAATAGTTACTTGATCCTCAATCTTTCCCACAGATATCGATGGCTCCATGCAACCTATTGTCTACTTTTCAAGCCACTTTATGGAACATAAGTCTTCTCATGCAGAGTGCTGAGTGCTACATCTCAATTTGAGACTTGTTCTGCTGGAGAGAAAAAAAACATGAGGATCTTACTCTTTCAGGATACACACAATATCAAAGTATCACAGTATGACTGGGGGCTGGAAGGAAGCTCTGGAGATCATCCAGTCCAACCCCTCTACTAAAGCAGGATCACCTGGAGAATACTGCACAGGAACGTGTACAGGATGGTTTTGAATGTCTTTAGAGAAGAAGACTCTGCTGTTTTTTTGGGAAGCCTGTTACAGCATCCTACCAACCCTCCAAAATTAATTCTATTCTCTTCAGGTTTGGTAGGACCTCTTGTAATTCAGATTATGTCTGTTGCCCCTTGTCCTGGCACACTGTCACTGTGAAGAGTCTGATGTCTACCCTTTAGATATTTAAAAGTCTTGATAAGTCCCACTCTCAGTCTTCTGTGTGGTCTCAGATTTCTCAGCCTTTCCTCATAAGGAAGATATTCCTATCCCCTTACCATCTTTGTGTCCCTCCAGTAGTTCTTTTTCTTTCTTGAGCTGGAGAGTCAAGAATTGGATGCAGTATTCCAGATGCAGCCTAAACTAGGCAGAGTAGATGGGAAGTAGAACCTCCCTTAACCTGGTTGCCACAGTTTTCTTAATGCACCCTGTAATGTAATGGCCTTCTTAGCCATATGGCACATTGCTGTCTCATGGTCATCCTGTAGTCCAATACCATTCCCAGGTCTTTTTCCACAGACTTGTTTTCCTGTAGGTCAGCCTCTAAGCTGTATTAGCTATTCCTATCCAGGTGCAGGACCCTGTGCTTGCATTTCTTAAATTTCATAAGGTTTCTGTCTGCCCAATTCTCCAGTCTGTCTAGGCCTTACTGAATGGCAGCAGAGCCGACTGGTGTGTCAGCCACTCTTTCTATTTCTGTTTGCATTGGCAAAAGGCCTCAAGGACAAGACTTGTCAGGCCTACCCTGTCTGAGATTTTCCTTACCTGCCTGCACCTTTGTTTTACCTTGTTTAGCTCTGATAGCCATTTCCCTAATTGACCAGGCAGCAATGGTAAATTTTATCTTTGCATGGTACAACTATAGTCTTATATAAAGACTATAACAAAACAAAATCCTCATAGAATAATCATTATTGAGTACTTTCTCCTGCATTTTGTTAACTTTTTTTTTCTATTTCTCAAACAAATCAAAGTATCGAAGAATTTTCCATGTGTGAGGTTCATAATAAACAGGTCTGAGGCATGTAAATAAGAGGTAATTCAGAAGCTAGTCAGTATCCAAACATCCCACAATTTAAGTCACAGAGGGCAAACCAACAGGAACCTAAAATTCTTGAGTCACAATATTACATGCTGTGTTCAACCTTGCTCAGACCTTCCACAAATACTTTATTTATCGTAAGCTGTTTTTTCAGTGTGCAAGCTAAAGAGCTAGGAAGAGTGTGTAATCCCTTTTCCTCACCTTTTCTGTTGACTTCTATAATTGCATGTTTCACTGTCAAATGGAATAATACGATTTTCAATGATTAAAAAGTCCAATTATTATGATAAAATATGTGAGCTAGACTATATAGTACGTAATACTCTGTAATTTTCCTTCTTAGCCTCTAGAAACATTGTATGTTAATTAATGCCAGTCTGAAAAACACTGTCAATCATTAAAAATTCTGATGAATGAATTTAGCTGAGGTGCTAATGAGTCAAAAAAATAAACCAATACAAGGAGGGTTTGAAAAGAAACCACCTTTGAATTGCAGGCAAAAATCAAAACTAACTAGGTTTGGGAGGGGAAAAAAGGAACAAGACATTTAATTCACCCCAAATAAATGCGTATATATACAAACACATACAGAGATTAAATGTAATATTATATAAATGAGTCAAAACTTCATTGTCCAAACCCTAAAAAGGAAAAAGGTACTTCCAACTGTTACTTTTTCTGTGCATAGGTGATATCCTCCAAGTTCATACTCACATCCTTCAGATCAGTGGGTATTCTAAAGACCAGTTCTTTCTTTCACGTGTTTCCACAGCAGGTCTCCATTTTCAAAAAGCTGCTTACTATGGCCACGAGCAAGAGAACACTTTCCATTTCAGCAAACCATGTATTCCAGACAAAACCATCTTTCGACAGATTTCTGAGACGTCATGGTGTCTATTGACCATGCTTCCAGGATGTGATGGCTGCTGCATTCAGCACTCAGTGACATGTGCATCTTCTCTCAAACACAGATGAAAAGTGAAGAATGCCGTTGAAAGACAAGAAGGACTGATTGGAAACCCCAAAACAAAACTCCAAACTATTCCACCAGGCCAAACACACTCCATTCGCAGAAAACACATAAATTCAGCTTGCAGTTTTGGCTTGCAGGTTTCAAGATACACTACCAAAATATCAAACCATCACAAACACTGATTTCCTTTTTCTGCAATAGTACACAAAGCTATCATAAGATAATCATCTAGCAGTGTTCATGGTTTCATTTAGACTGGTTTAAAATAAAAGATTTTGCATATTGTATTTTCTAAATCAAATACTGAAGTTGTTGATTAATTCTGTAGGGTTTACATACGACATAAAACCAAGGTTCTAAAATACAAACATTTCACAATCTGATGTATACATTAACTACAAATGGTTACTGTTCAAAGCCTCAGGTAGTGCAAATCTATCAGAGACTTGTATAATGGTTCACATTCTTACGTGGAGCATAGTTGTACACAATAAAATTATATAAACTAGTGCATACATAATGTCTATAAGTCCAGTTCTGAGTCTATCAGATTCTGAATAAAAATTAACATTTTTCTTTTTTAGAGGACAATTTTAATTTGATTTGAAAATACACCTTCTTAGTTACAGGAAAATTCCATTTGTGGCAGATATGCATGCAAGTAATAGTCATATTTGAAATTAATTTTTTAAAATTCTAAACTAAATATTTTCCAAAGATTCTCATGCTAGAAAAACTGAACAGGTGAAATCTAAGAATTTCTAATGGAAAGCTTGTAGTTTTTCTGTTGTATCATACACATAACGTTGACAACTATGTAACTGTTTAGTCTCCACAGCAGATAATTTTTATTTGAATGATATACGTGTAAAAATCTATTTTAAGGAATCATGCTGGTCTGGAAATCTTACTGGTATGTTATTAATTCAAGTTTTATTTGCAAAATTCATAAATCAGGCACATAGTATTTACAATTAAACACGTATTTCTAATTAATGCATCACATTAAAAAATAAAGTGTTTCAGTCTCTTCGAAAAGGCAGAGAAAGAACAGAGAAGATCTTCTACAAACACATGTTTTATATAAAGTAATTATTTGTATTCTAAAAAAACAGCACCTCCCTCTGACAACCATGAACAATCAAGTCAGTATTTACATGAAAATAAAAATGAAATTGTCTTCATTTTATGTGCAAACTTTTCTTTAATTGGTTGTGGTAGGTTCAAGACCACAATTAAACACAAAGGAAAAGAAAACAAAGCAGTTAGGCCTCCATGAGAACTTGGCTAGAATTTGACAGACAATGGATAGCTTATGGAGAATGGAAAAGGGTTTATTAACTCTGCAACTGTATAGAGAAAAGAAGAAAAGGTTAAGCAAGTTAGTCCACACAAACTAGAAACTATGTCACAAATGCCATGACATATACTGAGAAAAATACAATGGGAGATCACTACTGTATTGGTCCTTGGGTTTTTTTACATTAGAGGTCTGGGAAAAGAACATGTAAGTCAGGTAAAGACAAGTACAACCACCCTCTTTATTATTCATGTGTGGCCTCCTGGGAACAGAGGCACCTGAGCTGTCCAGACTGGTGAATTCTTCAATACTTCAGTGTAGCTTCTCCAGTTCAACACTCATCAGACAGGCCTGATTCCTCAGTACCTGAACAGCAATCCCTTGGTGCAGGAGGGATTTAAACAAAGAACCCAGACTCTGTCTTTCGTGCCCAAGGTTTAAGGATACTCAAGTCCTTCTGCTTTCTTCGGCTAAGCTCAAAGGAACTCTCCTTCTCCGCCCAATACTTGAATGCATCCTCAGTGTTTCTCAGTGGCAGAAATGACAGTCACTGTCCCTGCTGATCAGTGCTCCGGCCACATGTGGGACCCAAGATGGAGACCGACTGCATGGCCATGTCAGCATGGGCCACCACCACACTCCACAAACATGACCGAGAGGGTTCCATGGCCTTCCTCTCCCCTCTCCTCTCTCCTCCTGTCTCAGCTCCAGGGGGAAAATGAGGAATCCCTTTAGCTCACCATGAAGCACTGAATGACTGCTCCGTGGTTGGGGGAGGTGGGATGGTAGATCAGCATTAAGGTCTTGCTTCTCTGGTCCATGGTGCCAGCTTTGGACTGGTCTGGGTTGAATCTGGCGTTCCTGCTGCCATGCCGGGGTCGGGTCTGCGTGGAGCTGTCGCATACCTCCTCGCAGCAGAGCAGGGCTGTGGTCTGGGGTCCAGGTCGGGGCCAACGTCCGTGCCAAGGCCGAGGCCCGGGCCCTGGGGCTGTGCGGAGCCACCACATCCTCCGCATGGCAGAGCAGGGCTGCTGCTCTCCACCCTGCCATTTAGGGGAGAGGAACAGACCCACTGAGCTGCCTCCATCCCATCTCCGATGGGGGAAGCGGTAGAGGGAGCTGTGGCAGCAAGCCCCGGCAAGCCACTGTAAGCCATCTTCTCGCCACCCAGCACCTAGGGAAGGGAGGTAAGGGAGTGGTGCCGGAGCCAAAGTGCTCTGTGCCAGGGTAGAAAGACCCCAGTCCCAAAGAGGCAGAGCTATCTGTCACTGGCCCTTTTATCTTCTTACCTAGGCAACACCCCTTAAGGGCAAGTACTTGGGACACTGTCACCTCCCCCCAGGACAGGTCACTGGGTGGGGGTCCTCTTAAAGCAACATACCTTTTTTTTCTTCATGAAAGCACAAATCTATACATCTTCCAGTTAAAATCTTGTCTTTGCATTGTTTGGAAGTACTCAAATGCATTAACTTTTTCTTTGCTTAGTATATAAAACACATAATTTAAGACAAATTCCTGTAATAGGCTATTATTTCAAGACACTGATTAATGTGAACAGAAGTTAGAAAGATAAGACCTTCATAGGATAGTTATGTTCATGTATGATGTTTTAAGGATAGTATAATAAGATTTTAATAGCAAATTATATATGATGTCATACAGCTATGTAAACATAGGAAGAAATTAATATTTATTGAATTAACTCAATAAACTCTAAACCATTGGGATACATTTTTTTCTATGCTCAAAATTGACTCAAGTATATTCTGAATTGTCATCACTCTTTTTCAATGTAGCTTACACTCCCCAAATGATTGTTGGAAAAGACATTAACATGTAAGAGTAAATCAAACTCTGGAGAGAGTTCAGCGCAAAGCTATAAAGATGGTGAGGGAACTAGAACACCTCCCTTACGAGGAAAGGCTGAGGGAGCTACGTCTCTTTACCTTGAAAAAAAAGGAGAATGAGGGGTGACCTCATTAATGTCTATAAATATCTGAAGGGTGGGTGTCAGGAGGATGCAGCCAGGCTTTTCTCAGTGTCAGAGTGTCAGAGTGGTGTGTACATCCAGAGTGATGTAATACATAAAGTTTTGTGCAAAATAAAAAAGAAGAAATTCAAGAATCAAAATATGGAAAACATAATCTAAACATTGCTGATGTTGGTGTAATACAAGCAACAAAAAGAGAGAAAACTTCTCAGACTATGCACAAAATAAGTATGGCAACACTTCTGCTCAGAATCTGTTTTCTCTTTGTTCATGTTATTGTTAATTTATTGAAAAGTCTTAGTAAACACAATGTTTTTCCTGTCCATTTTTCCATATTCTAATTTTTCAAAGGAATATTTATTTGCTACGTGCTAAACCATCACCTTATATGCGCCTGAGAAGGACATATCTTTACTGTCATTGATGAAATAGAATGTAAAGACTATTAAATTGTGCTTATAATTCAGGTAATATAGTTTCTTCTGAGTGGGTTACAAATTGTTGACATTAATTATAGATTAACTTTAAATATTTCTTGCCTTTTAATATAAAACTTATTTCTTTATGGCTATGGATTTTTTCGTTTTCCTCTTTTGGCTTGTAAAACTGCGTGTTTACACAATACACATGTGTTAAAATAATGAATTCCTGACAAAATCTGGTGTAAATGAATGTTCTGTTCTTTCACTTCAAAGCTGAGTGACTTTTGGACTTTTAACAGAAACGGTTTGAGTCTGATATATTTATAGAAGACATTGTAATAGGTATATGTAGACCTATAATATAACAAGTCCCAAACTTGCAATCACTATTATTTTCTCATTAAATCATTATGGTTTACTTTTTGATGTCCAAATATATATTTTACAAAGATTAAAAATATATTTGCCTTTTATAGTTTATTTTATTTTTCCACATAAATGTGTATACAGAAGTTTACTGAAAACAAGATGAGGTTGAGCAGTTACATACACAACATATGCTAGGTTACATGAGCCTTCACACATTTTCTGTGAGCTCTGTCAAGTAAGTGACTATGTTTGCTAAAGCTTTCCTTCTTGGTTTTGACTAGGAGTCTCTGATACGGTATTTAAACTTGATTTGCTGATATACTCAAAACTTACAGCAGACCTTGGAACCTGTGAAAAACATGAATTTGTTAAGACTAAAAGAGCTAATATCATTCATTCTGTAACACCTCACAAACAATTATGTCCATATAGATTCCAGATGTCTTATGCCCTTTTGGTTCATTTAATACTCACAAAACCAAATAATCAGTTAATGTCTGTATTTATTCCTTTCCTTTTGATACAATACCTATATCACAATGATAGCTGATTTGATACTGTGTGGCTAAGAGAAATAAAATTGAAATTTTTAATTCTGGGTTTTGACAATTTTTATTCGAAATTTGTAGAGTGGCCTGGTGGGATGTTCAGCTGACAAGTAATTAGTATAGCTTTATGCTACAAAAGGAGACCATTCCATTAAATATCAGATTTTTTGTGTTTCTATTTCTTTAAGCTATTTTTGCTGTCCTTTTCATATACGCACATACTTTGCATTAATAGAATCTTTAAAACCTTAATGTTCTCAAAACATATGATAAAATACTCTTAAGATATTTGATCTAGCAGAAAGATTAAATTTTAGAAACTTTTAGTACACTCTATTTTCGCAAAATAAAAATGGGATTGACAGTAATGTACTGGAGAAAATGTGACATAAAGTCGTAAAAAGAGTGATTTAAAATCCATCAGGTTTTTTTTTTCTCTACAAACCAAGTCTGTTACTGGACTGTATAGATGTGTTGTGTTTGTCTCAGTAAAGAAGCCATGAGCATGTCAGTTTGAAAAAAGGGTCATAATTCTTAATCCTATTCTTTATTGCTGTTTTTTAAAGGAGAGAAATGAAATAGTGACATAACACAGAAGAACAGTCTGCAAAATATCTATAGCTATTTGCCCATCAAACAAAACATGCAGTTTTAAACTGGCATTACCTGCAAACAGGAGAATCTTTTGGCAGAGAAGGCTGATCACTGAAGTATGTTTCACGCAGTCCTAGTTTTGGATATGGTAAATGCCCTGTAAATAGTGATTTTATATTTTCTAAACAGACAAAATGTCGTATTAACAGACATCTGAGAATATTACCATGAAAAAGATTATTATTTGCTTCATATTTGAGTTTTACATGCTTTAGTCCAGAGACATTGTCACATCAAGTTGTGGGAATTTTTTTAAAAAGTACTCGTGATTATTACTCAATTTAAATAATTAAGATTTAAAAAGATTAACCCTATAAACAGGAATCTAACTATTTCTGGGTCATTTCAAATAAGTTTATTGATTAAGAAATACCATAAGAAATAAACACGTGTTTAAAAGTTTTAAATCTCAAGAATCTGGAAACTTTAGTAACAAAATACATAACTATACATACAGAAAGTAAGAAAGAGAGAAGCATGATACATGTGTCTGTGTATACATGCATATGGAATCCATAAGTTCTTTACGACATTTTTCAGCTAAGAAACTATACCAGTCTTAAAAATAAAAATTTTCCCTTATTCCTTCTATATTTAGCTGATTCTAAAGCTCAAATACAACAAGTTAAACTGTGAAAAAAACAAATCTATGACTTTCCCAATGAGGCACGAGAAAGTATGAAGGAAAAATAAAAGTGGTTCATAAAGAAAGACTAATTCTCATACTACCAAACTTTTAACAACACATATTTGTAGTTTATATTTTTTTCAAAAATATATAAATAAACATATAATTAAAGAGTATGGTATGGTTCATACAATCATAGAATCATAGAATCACTACGGATTGGAAAGATCATCCACTCCAATCCGCCTGCAACAGCAGGATCACCTACACCAAGTCACACAGGAACACATCCAGGCTTGTCTTGAACATCTCCAGTGAAGGAGACTCCACAACCACCCCGGGCAACCTGTTCCAGTGGTCTGTCACCCTCACTGTGAGGAAGTCCTTCTCAGATTGGCGTGGAACCTTCTATGTTCTAGCTTACAACCATTGTCACTACATGACACTGAGAATAACCCAGCTTCATCCTCCCAACACCCACCCCTCAAATATTTGTAGATATTAATGAGGTCACCCCTCAGTCTCCTCTTCTCCAAGTTAAAGAGACCCAGCTCCCTCAACCTCTCCTCATAAGAGAGGTGTTCCATCTCCTTCATCATCTTTGTTGCCCTACGCTGGACCCTCTCCAGCACCTCCACATCCCTCTTGAACCAAGGAGCCCAGAACTGGACACAATACTCCAGGTGTGGTCTCACCAGGGCAGAGTAGAGGGGGAGAAGAACCTCTCTTGATCTGCTAACCACCCCTCTTTGAATCCACCCCAGGATGCTGTTGGCCCTCTTGGCCACAAGAGCACATTGCTGGCTCATAGTCCTCCTGCTGTCCACCAGGATCCCCAGGTCTCTCTGACTTCTACCCTGTAGCCAGTTCAGATGGTGTAGATCATCTTTTCATGAGAATAATGCTTAGTGACATTATGCCACCTGAAACACTCAACCAACAAAGCTCCTTTTCTCTTAGTCTCAGCGTCAATTTCATGATGATCTAGTTTTGATGATATAATTCAAAATATTAGAAAAGGTTGAATAACCAGAGAATCACAGATCATTCAGGGTTGGAAGGGACCTCAAAAGATCATCTAGTCCAATCTCTGTGACACAACAGGATCACTTAGAGCAAATGGCACAGGAACACGTTCTAGTGGGTTTTAAATATCTCCAGAGAAGGACACTATACCACTGCCCCAGGCAGCCCCATTCCAGTGCTCTGTCAAGCTCACTGTTCAAGATGATATCTTTCCCCTCAAAATTCCCCTTACTGCTGGACTATATTACATTATTTTCTGTCTTCTTGGTGGAGCTTGAGTGACTGTAGTCATACACATTTTTGTTTCTGATTGGTATAAAATTCTCTTGCTTTGCTTTTAAAGTTATAGACCTTAAAAATTTAGAACGCACGGTCGATGGGGGGGTTCACCCCTTGGAGGTGGGGTGATTTTTGGGAGGCAGGAGTAATGTTATAATGACATTATAATGACATTATAATGAGGAAAGTTCACACAAGGATAGCAATTTGTCAAAAAGATGACAGAACTATGGCTCAGGGTTGCAAAAGTACAGCTTAGCACTTTTGAAGTACCACTAAGTTCCCATCCTTGTACATCTTATCACAGGGCGTAGCCACACCTGCACATCTCATCACAGGATTTGATCAAGATGTCTCCACGTCACTCCATCCCCCATGTGGATTCCAAGGGGGGAACCTCCAATGGGGAACCATTGAAGGAAGGGATTCCTGCATACCAGCTGTACTCCACCCTGGAGGTTTAGAACTTTCCTTAATATGCAAATAATGCTCCATTTCTAATATACTTTTATTTTTCAAGTTACCTTCAGTAATTATCGCACATTGTTGACATTAGATTTTAAAAAAAAAAAAAGCCATGATATTTTAAGCTTATGGGAATGTTCATTCTTGAACTGTGTAAATAACCTCATTTTTCTTCCAGAATACATTTCAAATTAATGCCTCTGTATTTCATCAGTACCTCAAGTGTTTGACTCTCTTTCCAATTTTTTTGTTTTTGTTTATATCATCTGTCAGTGACCAACCTCAGGCTGTACTTTTGTATGTGTTAAGGAGGTTGGAAAGCCTGACAGAACTGAAATGGTTGCTGCAACCTTTTCCAAAGCTTAAACTAGATTCATCTGATATTTCCTTATAATGAAATGGCAGAAAGAAACATTTCTAAGCCATGACTGATTTTATCTTAAAGGAAATATTAAAATGCCAACAAATTCCCTATTCCCTGAAAATATTAATACTAACATCTAACATTGCCTGAATAAGCCATTTAAATTCATCAAATTACTGATTCATCAAAATAATATTTTAATATCTATGTCTTAGTAGCAATTCAATTATTTTATTAGTTTTTACTATATTTCCTCTTCATTATTAGCAGAAACATAATGTTCTTTAGTGGGCTATGAACTGTGGCCTTTTTTAAATACATTTTAATATTCGATTTTTTTTCCTCCTTACTTTTCTTACTTTAACACTAAATTACAATACATAGACAAAGATAACAAATACTGATTAAATATTCTTCTGTGGCTCAAAGAGTACAGTGCAGACATACCGTTTACAGAATCAAAAAATCACAGATCATTAGGGACTGGAAGGGATCTCAGAAGATCATCTAGTCCAATCTCCCCTGCCACAGCAGGATCATCTAGACCAAGTCATGCAGGAACATATCCAGATGGGTTTTAAATGTCTCTAGGACACTATACCACTGCCCCAGGCAGCCCCATTCCAGTGCTCTGTCACGCTCACTGTGAAGAAGTTCCTTCTAACATTCATATGGAACCTCCTGTGTTCCAGCTTACACCTAGTACCCCTTGTCCTATCACTAGATGACATTGAGAAGAGCCTGGCTGCATCCTCCTAACACCCACTCCTCACATATTTACAAACATTAATGAGGTCATCCCCCAGTCTCCTCCAAGCTAGAGACCCAGCTCTCTCAGCCTTTCCTCCACTGGGAGCTGTTCCATTCCCTTCATTATCGTTATAGCTCTGCACTGGACTCTCTCCAGCAGCTCCGTGTCCTTCTTGAATTGAGGGGACCAGAACTGAACACAATACTACAGATGTGGTCTCACCAGGGCAGAATGGGTTGCCCACGGAGGTGGTTGGGGCCCCATCCCTGCAGGTGTTTAAGGCCGGGCTGGATGAGGCTCTGTCCAGCCTGATCTAGGGTGGGGGATCCCTGCTCATGGTAGGTGAGTAGGAACTGGGTGATCCTGTGGTCCCTTCTAACCCAGACTGACTGTGTGACTTGGTCTGGGTCAGGGGTTGCGGTGTCAGGGGGACTGGACTAGATGACCTTTCGAGATCCCTTCCAATCCCTAATGATTCTATGATTCTAACATGTACTGGTACCTGGGGTTGTTCTTGCCCAGATGCAAGATTCTACACATGCCCTTGTTAGAGTTTATTCAATTTCTCCCCATCCACCTCTCCAGTCTGTCCAGGTCCTGCTGAGTGACAATACAGCCTGCTACGGTGTTTGTGACATCACTCAGCTTTGTGTCATCAGCAAACTTGCTGACAGTGCCCTCTAATCCCTCATTCAAGTCATTAATGAATAGATTGAATAGGACTGGACCCAGTACCCACTTTTGGGGGATTCCAACTAGACTCTGTCCCACTGACCACTACTGTCTAGCTTCTATCCTGCAGCCAGTTCATAATCCACTGCACTACCTGATTGTTCAGACCACGCTGCCTCATTTTGGCTGTGAGGATGCTGTGGGAGACCTTGTCAAATGCCTTACTTAAGTCAAGATAGACCACATCCACTGCTTTGCCATCATGGATATCTGGTTATGCACCTATGAAAGGCTATCAGGCTGGTCAAGCATGACTTCCATTTGATGAAGCCATGCTGACTGTCTGCAATGACCCCCTTGTCCTTGCTGTGCCTAGAGACAGTGTCTAGGACAAATTGTTCCATCACTTTTCCTGGGATTTAGGTAAGGCTGACAGGTCTACAGTTACCTTGCTCCTCCTTACACTTTTTGAAAATCGTAGTGACATTTGCTATCCTCCAGTGTCTAGGCAACTCTCCTGATCCCCATGACTTAGGAAAGATGATGGAGATTGGCCGCCTTCTGCCATCTCCCTTTAGCACTCGTGGGTACATTCAATCTGGGCCCATGGATTTATGTACATTCAGTTTGCTCAAGTTGTTCCTAACCCAATCCTCATCAACCAGGGTCAACTTCTCTTTTGTCTCAACTTCCTCTGGGCCCTCAGTAGCCTGGGTTTTGTTTATCAGAACAACCTCCATAAGTAGAGGCAAAGAAGGTGTTCTGTATCTCTGCTTTCTCTGTATCCTCTGTCTTCAGGGGAACCACCTCATTCATTTGGGCAAAGTATTTGTGCTTGATAAGCAAACAGAAAGAAGGAATTAATTCCTTCTGAAATACAAATACTTTGTATCTAGTCTCTAAAGTTATTTTTATTAATAGTATTAATAATAATTTCAAGACATTTCTCTAGTTAACAAAGCATGATGCATAAAATAAATGTAGTGTGACTTTTTTGGCTTAATGACAGAAAGAATTTGTGAAGTCTGAGAAAGCTATGCAAAGGTATGAGTGAGAGGCATGGTAGGGTGAAAGAATTACAGTTATTTAATTTTTTGTTAAATAAGTGTGTAAACCTAAAATATGCAAAATTAGCATTGCATTTTAATTGTTTTGAAATCATTAAATGTGATTATACATAACCAAGGAAAGTGAAGTACAGAAAATCATTATTTCAAGTAGCAGTACAGTATAGGTTTGGGTTTTTTTTTTTTTCAAAAAGTAATATATATTAAAATTGGAATGTAGATTAAAAATTCTGAAAATAGGGAGTTTTGGAAAAGTGAAGATGCAGACTGGAAACAATAGGACTCTTAAAATTTTGCTCCCACAAACCGAAGGGCAAAAGTTCCAGAATAAAATGTAACACTCAGAATCCAGTTTTGAATAATCCAGTCTTGAAAACAGTATGGAAAGTCTGAAGTACTGTTTATATTTCTCATTCCTTTCTAATCTCACAAACTGAAGTTTTTCAAAATCTGTGCAGTTTCCCTTGAAATAATGCATACTTGTTTATTTCCATCCTTCAAAATATACTGGCAGGACTTCAGCAGATGGGGTTTTTCTCGTAAAACACAGTGTTTCTCAGTACAAACAGATTTAAATTTTTTCCTTTTTTTAATGGTTGTTTGTGTATTCCCGTATGTACAATAATTTATATTCAGGCTTAAGCGAAATGACATTCTGTTATGATCCATGTGAACATATAGCTCAGTATGACATTCAGTATGCCCCAAAGGAAGGAAAGTTAGCCCAAACGCAATGCTTTTAATATTCAAAAGACAAATACCTTAGAAATATAATGTCACTTATATTTATTATCTCATTCTCAAAATAGAATACAATTTTGGGTTAGATTTTCTTATGGATTGCATTTTATAGATATACTTGTAATTTAAACAGGAGGATGAGCAAGAATATTTTACAGATCTGACCACATCTACTGTGGAAGTTTGACTGGAAATACTTTTTTTATTATCTAACATTGATTAAATTTTATACTCCAGTTATGTTTAGAAATCTTTCACAGCTATTTCAAAGTATATGGATGTAAATATATGCATGTATATATGAGTACTTTATGTATTATATCTACATCACTCATATTGTACAATTAAATGCATTATGTGCATTGTAAAATACATATATTTCCTTAATAGGATTTTTTTCTAAATGAAACAATATATTTATGTTGCTCGTAAAATACCTATTACCATAAGAAGTCTTAAATTCTCTTAGTGTCTTGTATGTTCCCAAATTGAAACTAATTTTCTTCTTATTCTAACACTCATGAGTTCATTTGAAAAGCCTTGTGATTATTACCACAGAAGTCTTGAGTCAGTTAATTCTGGTGCTAGGAGAAAACTGCTTTAAAAAATTTCCTCTTTCCAGTTTTTAGACCAGCTCTATCCTTCAAAATTAAATTGTCCCTGAAGAAGCAGTGTCATTGTAGTGGGTTGAAATTCAAAGTGCTTTGCTCCCGTGTTTTCGGCACCAATTTTGTGGTGGGTTCAGGACCACAATTCAATATCAAAGAAAGGAAAGCAAAGCAGTGAGGTCTCAATGGCATCTCGGATAAAATTCACCAGACAACTGATGGCTTAGGGAAACTCCAGAAAAGTTTACTAACACTAACTATACACAGAAAAGGTTACGCAAGTCAGTGCATACAAACTGTGTCATTAATGCCCTCACAGAACCTGAGAAAATAGAATGGGAAACCACTCCAGTTTGGGCCTTGGATCTACTTCCAATTTAGAGACCTGGGAAGGAAAGGATGTCAGTCTGGGATGGCCTGAGATTCTCAGCTTCCACACCTGCATTCCTCGGTGCAGCAGACATGCATCCTCAATGCTCTCGGGATGGCCTGAGTCTCTCAAAGCCCACATCTGCATCCCTCGGTGCAGCCGCATGCACTTCAGCGTGGCTTCTCCAGCTGAACGCATAGGGATGGCCTGACTGATCAGTGCCCACACCTGCATTCCTCTATGCAGCCACATGCGTTTCAAAAGACTCAGTCTCTGTCTTTCACATCCAAGGTTTGAGGATTCTCCAGTCCTCCTGCTTTCCTTAGTGAAGCACGAAGGAGCTCTCCCCCAAACCTAAGCACTGCCAGTCTTTTCTCAGTGGCAGAAACGACAGTCTCTGCTCCTGCTGATCACTATTTCCAAAAAGGCGGCGGGCCAGTCCCAGGGCCCCAGCGGCGTGCAGGGTCCAACATGGAGACCGACTGCATGGCGTCAGCAGGGCCGCACCCCCCCACACTCCACACGTGGCCGAGAGGGTCTCTCAGACATCCTCTCCCTCTCCTGTCTCAGCTCCAGGGGGAGGAGGAGTAGCCCAGCTCACCAATGCTGAAGGCTGTCCGTGGTGGGGGGTTGTGATGGCACTTCCGCACCAATCTTGCTTCTCCAGTCTGGGCGCCGTGCGGTGGTGAGCAACGGCGGCATCATGCTGCTGCGACGGCAGGAGCTGCGTCAGTCCGTGGCTTTTTTTTTCTTCTCCGGTCTGGGGCCACTACTTCTTAGGTCCGGGGCTGCGCGAAAGTTGCGGCCGGGGTCGCTTCCAGACCCTGCGGCGGCAGGTGCCCGCCGGCAGTGGGGTCAGGCGAGAGCCGTGGCTGGTTCAGGGGGGCCGCAGCTGGTTTGGGGGCCGCGGCTGGCTCGGGGGGGCCGCGGCTGGTCGCGAGTGCTTCGGGAGCCGCAGTTCTCACCCTGGAGCCGCTGTCCTCACCCCCCCCACCACCCGTTCCCTGGGCGGTGGGGGGGTGCTCCCTTCAGGGCCACAGCCCGCGAAAAGAGGACAAAACAAAGACCCTGCCCTGGTTTTTATAGACTCCCCCAGCCCGCCTTTCAGGGGCAGGTCACAGGACAGATGCTTCCGGGGGGGGAGGTCCTGTGACCTGTGCAACCAGGGACAGGTCTCCCAGAACACAACAAAACTTTTCTTCCTCATGAAAGCACTTCTACAGGTTCTAGCAGTTCTCAAACTGCAACAGTCATCTATCACACTTCAACCACATCTTTGACATCCAAAGCTTATTTAAAAAGACTCTCTTTCTGTAGGGGAACTGCTAACAGAGCTAGCGTTGAGCAGCGCTCT